>JAWWLV010000040.1:5420360-5478713 GCA_035041135.1 Platyrinchus mystaceus
CTCTCCCCCCCATGAAAAAAAAAAAAAAAAAAAAGGGAAAGAAAAAAAACCCCAAAAATCATTCTCCTTTGAAAGGTTTGTTCGAAGCCAGCTCCGTCCCCTCCCCGCCAGCCCCGGTAGCCCCCAGCCCTCACCCCACCAGCCTCTTGTGTGTATTCTTGTTCTCCCCTAATAATCCACATCCCAGCTGCCTCCCTCTGCCTTCGCCCTCCTCCTCCCTGCCTCTCTCGCTCCCTCTTTCTCTCTCCTCCCCCCTTCCTCCCCCTTTCCATAACTCAAAAGCTTGTCAGGCTGGTTCCAGACTGCTGGCGCCAGGCTTCACTCCAGGAAAAAAATAAAGCAAAAGAGAAAGGCATGCAAGGCAAAACAGCCCCGCCACATGAACACACATCAAACCAGCCCTTTATCTCCCCGGAATGCTCTCCCCGCTGCAGAGCTCCCTACCCCGGCCCAACAGCCGCGCTCCCCATCCCCGTAACCCTAATGCAGCAGCGCCAGGCTGCGAGCGCACACGCCCTGCCAGAGACAGCGAAGGAGCAAATACAAGATCTATTATTTATCAGCGTTATCAATTATTTAGAGCCCCGGCGCGGGGAAGGGGTGGGGAGAGAGGAGGCCGTGGCGGAGGCGGTTTTTAGCCTGGTAGTTCAGGCGAGGGGGTTCCACCCGGACCCACCTCCCTGCTGGTGGTGGTGGGGTGTCTCCAACATCTCCAACACCATCCCTTTGCATCCCACCCCGCCTACACAGGGTTATTTCTTATCCTGGCCCTTCCTGCCTTCAACAAAGCAGGGATTCCTCTTGCAGCAAGCTCCAATATCCAGTTCCAGAGCCTTCAGTCCCGGTGCCCAGACTGGAGGGCTGCAATACCCCCCAGGCAGAGTGGCCAGCCTGAGGGTGAGGGCTCCCTCGTGGGGACCCTGCACTCTGACTCCTCACCCAAGGGACCAGTCAACTCCCAAAAATGCAAATTTTAGCATCAGTATGCCTTTTCTCAACCACTTCCAACAGCACTTTCCTGGTTTGCCAGTGCATGCCTCCATGGCACCTCTCCCACAGCCTGGAGGATGCTCATCACCACCCCAGACTGCAGCAGTGGCCGGTGCAGGGTTCTGGAGCCCCAGGCCACCCTCACATCCAGCCAACCCTGATGGAGCTGTGTTGGCACGGGGCAGAAGGAAGAATGTGTCCATGGCTCTCCTCTTCATGGACATTACAGGTCAGCCCTGACCCCAAAAGATCAAACCCAACATTCCAAACCTAAGACCCAGCCCCTGGCTGCAGGAGAAAGATTACACCGGACTACACGGCCCCTTCCAGCTCTGTTTTCTCTTGGATTTTGGAGCAAAACCCAGCCCACCATCTTTGTGACGGCACTGGCGGAAGGTCCCAGTCACCAGGCAGGTGACACCCATGGCACTGTGCCCACGGGCACGGGTTCATCCACGGGCCACTGCCGCAAGCTCGCAGATGGCCACCGCAGCCTCCCCACTGCCTTTCAGCGGCAGATCTCACCAAAGTAGCTACAGTGGGAACGTGTGATGAGGTGGGTGTGCTAAGAAGATTTTTTTTGGCAGACTTCAGGATGACTTTACTGCTCACAAGTTCTCGAGTCATGGCTGAGTAACACACTCATCGCATGTCTGAAATGAAAAAAAAAAAAAAAAGCAACAAAAACCCCTTACCCCAGCACAAAATAAATAGCCTGGACAAAGTGTGTTTGCTTTGCTCCCCTTCCCTGCTCCGGGGGTTCCAAGGCTCCCACGTGGGCTGCATCAACTGCTGCCTATGACACTGATATTTCCCCCTGAGTCTGGGAAGAGAGATGGGCAATGACTCCCATCAGATGTGCACACAAGCACTAGTTCCATCCTGAGACGTCCCCAGAGGGTCCCTACCCAGAGATGGGCCGTGCACCCAAGGCAGAGCAGCATCACTCACTCCAACAGGATCTCTGGGAAATGACTTTAATTGGGGTGGCAGGATTAGGCCCGCTGAGCCCAAGACTTTTGCAGTGGAAGGTTTGACCTCAGCCTGTTTTGGCCTCAGGGGTTTTCTTTTAAGACCCAGGAGTTCTGCCCTCTGTCCCCACATCCCCAGCCAAGCTGCGTGAGGGTTGCTGGGCTGGGTCAGGTGAGACCCTCAGGTCACCACGGAGGATAAATTCCTGCAATGTGGATGCTGGTTTAGAAGCTCCTGGGTGCCAAGAGGGTGCAGAGAGCTGTGTTGTCTAAGGATAGAAGCATCCCCACCTCCGGTGCCTTCAACTCTGAGAAACCAGTAGCAGCTCTTGAAAAGCAGCCAATGCCTTTTCAGCCCGTAAGAAAAACTACTGTCCTCTGCTCCAACCAAGTCAGTGGGGGCTGATCAAATCCCTGTGGCAACTCAGAGCGATCAAAAAGTATTAACTACCTGCCCAAGCCCACAGGTACAAAGAAAGTGCTCTCCTCTTTCCCAGGTAGGGAAATGAAGGTGAAGAGGGACAAAGTGACTTCCCCAAGGCCACCTGGGAAAACCCCAGGACCTGAGGTTTCTGCAGTCCAGCTCCCAGGTCCTCACATCCACCCTGACCCATCCCCAGGTCAACCCCTGGGACAATCCCAGCCCTCCCACAGCCCCATGGACCCCTGAAGCCTTCTGAACATCCCTCCACTGGAGAGAGGAGAAGGTCAGAAGCACAAATCCCTCCAGATGTTGGGTTTTGGGTGCCAACAGCTACAAAAACTCCTCTCCAGCTCCAAAGGAAGAGTTCAACTGGGATGGAAAAATCTTTCCCTTGAGTAAAGAAAGAGTAGGAGCTGCTCTTTGCCATTTACTGTTCCAGTTCTCCCACACCAAAGGCTAAGGACAGATGAGAACTGGTTGGAAGAAGGGGGAAACAACAAAAAAATATTAATTTCATTCCATTGCAATGGGTTCAAAAGGGATGTTTTTATAAATTTTCTAGTACATTTTTATCTTTTATTAATTCTGAAATATAGCATTCCAGAAAAAAAACAGTCCTTATAGTTGCTGTGCCTCATCCTCAAAATCATATTTTGGGGAGAAAAATGGGAGCTTAGGGAAGGGAGAAATTTCACTGAAGATTGAGGGGGGAAGAGCAGAAGGACAGAAGGAACCCTTCATTTAGAAATGTCACAGGTAGTTTTGCAAAGAAGGAAAAAAATCCCGTTATGTTGAGTATTTTTCACAAAAACTTTGTGTGCATTTGTTTTTTAAAGGCCGGTTTGTTTTTTTGGGTTTTTTCTCCAGCTAAAAATAAAACTCCACATGTTAAAAAAAAAAAAAAAGCCATCCATTCCTGGGCAAAACTGAGAGTGCTTGAAGGGACAGCAGCTACCCTGGGACGGCTTGTGCTGCTTCTCGACAGCCAGCCCTGATCGCGGTGACACCGCCGGCTCCCGCTACGTGCCAGGGAGGGTTGGAAGGACGGGATCTGCCCTGCGCCGCCTCTGAGCACACCCAGGAAGCTGGGCAGCAACAAATCAGGGCTGTTTCCTGGCTGCCAGCTCCTGGCACACAGGGACACGGATGCTGGAGAGCATCCCTGGTTGCTGGTGGCTGCTCGGTGGTTCCCAACTGAGCTTCAAAGCTGCCACAGTGGGTGTGTTTGCTGCATTCCCCGATGGACACCTCAGGGAACCCTGGTCTGCTCAGGGCTAGCCCTGACCTGGCCCATTCCCCCAGCCCATCCTGGGGGAGAAGCGGGAAGCGGAACAGCGCTGGGGCAGAGCACACGGGTGTCACGGCCGGTCCCAGCTGTATCCTTTTCCCATTTCCCTTCCATGCGTGCGGCCGGGCTCCCCTCCCTGCTGAGGTCAGCTCCGGCTATTCTCTCCTCTGCTTCCCCTGCTCCTGCCATGCACTTCCCGTCTCCCTTTGAAATTTCACCTTCGCTGCGTCATTCCCCGTGGGCCGCTTTGGGCCTTGGGTTCTCGTGGACGTGCTGTTCCCTGAGCCGAGTCAGGGACCACCTGTCCTGGGGAGCACACGGAATAACCCGGCTCACACAGACCCACGTTCAGCTGAACAAGCACGAGCCCGAACGCTGAGCTTGCACCAGCAGCCTCGAGCAGCACGGGAGTCAGAGGGGAGAACGCCATGAAAAATAACGAGGAGCTGGGAGGAAACAAAGGGTGGGCGAAACAGGGAGTGTTTCCAGCAGATGGGGATGGCCAAATCTGGCGGTCTGCTTGCTGGGCTGGCCTTAACCAAAGCTGAGCAGGATCTGGCCCTGGCTTGGGCTGGGCAGAGGAGCTGTCTCATATTATGGCCACCCACTGCCCCAACACCACTGAATCAAGGGGAACCCCAACATCTCTTGTAGGGGCAGATCTCTCCCGGGTGTTACAGATGGGACACCCGAGCACCCACTCAGCTGACACGGGGAGCAGCACTCTGCCACAGCACGAGCTAAACCCCCAGCGGGGTTTGGGAGGGAACAGCTTCCTCGTGCTCCCACAAAGCCCCAGGGAATTCAATGCCGAGGAGAGCAGCTGGGCTCCTCCCCAGGCGGAGCGACTGCCATGCTCGCACGCGCCCCATTTTGGCCAACCGTCCTTTCCACCGAGGAGCCACGATGTGGAACAAAAACTGTCCCTGCTGGCCCCCAGCACTGCCTGCCCGCACTCCCCACGTGGCACTGGGCCAAACCCCTTAACAAAGGAGGGCTGGAAGCAGAGCAGGCATTAACTCCGTGGTGGATTTCCCTTGACAGACCCCAGCGAGGAGCGTCGCCCACCCCGCCGCAGCAGAGCCTGGCAGCGCTGGCAGCACCGGCACTTGCCCATCAGGGCAGCTGCAGTGACGGGGTCACTTGGAGCTGCCTGCACCCGTGGCGTCCCCAGGACACCACTCCAGCTATTTTCCACTGACAGCCGACGTCTGCCGGCGACCTCCCGGACACGGGCTACAGCCGAGTCGTGCCAGAGAGATGAGACACAGCATAGAGGGGCTGCTCCCTGCAGTTTGAGAGAGGAGGTGGGGGGAATCTCATGACATGAGAGCCTGGAAGAAGGGCCTGACCCCAGGTTATAGATTTTTGCCTCCCTCGATGTCAATCGCTGGCAAATGCTCACAAGCACATTTCTTTGGAGGAGCACAATGGTTGTTGAGATGAGAGAGCTGAGGGAAGGGCTGTACACCTTCCCCCTGTGCTCCCCTGGCCAGCTGCTCCTTCCAGCAGAAGTTCAGCCAGCCCAGGTCACATCCCACCCTGCTCCAGGGGTCCTCAACATCCAGGGATCACAAACGGTCACATCCTGCTCTGCAGGTGCTTCCCAATGAAGAGCAGTGCTGTGTGGGTATGAGTGAAACCTCAAGACCTTGCTTTGCCAACTGTCTTTAAAGCTTCCCCATCCCCTTGGATTGCATCATCTCTGCCATTAGAATGTGCCCAAGCTCTCCCCTCCTACATCCTTTCCAAGCAGTGAGCTCTTACACAGCCATGGATGTGCTCCCAAGCCATCACAGACAGTGCTCCTCTCTTGATGTCTACACTGGATATCATCTATAGGGGGAAAACCCCTCAATGCCCTCTCCACTCTTCTTTCAGTTGATGGATGCTCAGGACAGGGTTGATGCCTTCAAACAGCAGCACAACCATCCCGGACCTTGAGGGTCCTTCTGGAGCAAGGAGGAGGCTGAGAGACAAAAGATGTAGAAGAAAATAGTTCACAATGTGGGCCTGGCAGACCCATAACCCAAACCAAGCTCTGGATGGTGATATCTCCTGGCCCATTGCAAGGGGCAGCAAGGAACAGGCACCATTTTGTGTTTTCAAGCTCAAAAACAGAGTGTTTGAGTGAATCACAGGGATTTTTGGCCCTCTCCTGGAGGCTTTAGTTTCATTCATTCTTCCTTTCTTTTGTTGTTCTCAATAACCTGAAGTATAATCTGCAGGGTTTATACACCACCTCCAAAGGAAAAAAGGAAAACAGCATGGCCAACCCCAAGAATTTAGAGCTCCTGAAGATTTCCAGGCACTGGAAAAATCAGGGAAGAGCCTTTCAAATAATGAGATTTGCAAGGGAAAAAAAATAAGAAGAAAAGAAAAAAAAGAAAGAGGACCAGTTGCCTTCCTTTTATTTCCCTGTTGGCTTTCGAGCCTGTAGGCCACTCTGACGTCACTCTGCTAAGCCCATCTCTGCAACCATGAGGTAAGAAGCCCTTAAACCAACAAACCCTCCCTTGCCAGCTCTCCACAATCACACAGCTCCAAAAAAAAAACGGAGGAGAGGAGGAAATTATGGCAACTGAGGGAAATCTCAAGAGGCTTGGAGGACCTCTCATAGGACCGAGAGGAGCATCAGTGGGCAATGCAGAGCAAGAGGTGCCCTCAAAAGCCCCTCTCTACCCCTGGGGTGATGGAGGGCTGGGGACATGGGGTTTGGAGCAGGGCAGTGAACATCACCGAGCCCGACACGTGGCTGGATCGCTCTTGGCAATAAGGACAGTCCCAGGAAAGTGAAAAGACTTCCAGCACATCTCAGCAATTTCTCTCCACTCCCAAAGGAAGCGTGTTTATTGGAAGCCATTTTCTGCATAAATAGCCCTTTCCTGCTGCTTCCCACAAACTCAGACTAAAATAATTTCCTAAGCTTGAGGACGCCAGCCCACAGCTTTCTACATGGATGCACAGAACTCAACCTTGAGCAAGAGACCAAAGACATCCCCAAAATCCTGCCCAGAGCCCAAAGCAGAGGTTTTACATGCCCTCCCCAACAGCATTTGTACCAAATTCCAGCTGCTCTACTTCATCACTCCTCCCCAGTGCTTTCCTCTGCAACCTCAGGCCCCTTCACTCTCCACATGCACCCCAGAAGGAGGCAAGACCCCAAATCCCTGTTCAACACCCAAGGAACGAGGCTGGGGCTTGTCTGGGACAGGCTGAGCTGGCACTGCATGCTCTTGGCAACTAGACCGCTCGAAGATCATGACCATGGAGATGAAAACCACCGCACAGGTGACCCAACCGTTCCCAGAAGAGCCCTTGCCCTGTACTCCAAGGCCAAGCAGCCCATGGATGCTGCGTGCCCGGCTGCTGTTCTCCAGCTCAGGGCAGGGAGGAACGAAGGAAGATTTGGAAAAGTCTCCCTCTGAAGCCGCTGTGGGGTTGAAGACAGAGGGACTGCAGCGCTCTGGAACTGGAAATGGGCAGGACACAGTTAACGCCTGGTTTCTCATGAAGGATCAGGAGGAACTTGGCTTCATATTTCATGTGTGGGATGTTGCAAGAGGACAAGGAGCCCTGAACCCCAGCAGCGTGAGTTCCCTGGGAGGAAACCACGACGTGCCGCACTCCGCGGCCACTCAGCCAGGGGCAGGAGCCTCTCTCCCGGCAAAGGACGGTGCCACCACGCCAAAAGACACCCGAGAAACACCAAGCCTGTGCCGATTCCACAGTGGCATCGAGATGCCCGCGCCCAAACGCTCCGCAGCCGAGCGGTCGGGGGGCTGCCCGTGGAAGGGCCCCACGCGTGGCGTGGAGCCGGGGGCTCCGCACCGCCCGGCTCCGCGGCTCCCGGGCACATATACAAAGGCTGGGCTCCCACAGCCCGGCTGATGCTCGACCTCTCCGTTGTCCTCGCTGCACGCCTGTCCCAGTTCCAGCAGCCGGTTGCTACAGCAACTGAGCTCTGACTAATCATTTGCGCAATGACCTTTTTTCCCCCCAGAGAGAGGGAGGGAGGGAGATGGAGAGGAGGGAGGGAGGGGAGGAGGGGCAAAGCGAGCGGAGGTTAGCAAGAAAAAGCAGTCAGAGAGAATGTGGGGGTTTTTTTAGATGGTGCATGATTTTTTGGGGGGGAACTCGGGGGATATGGGCAGTGGGAGGGGGAGAATAAAGCAGGTGTTGAATGGGTTCCTCACTGCCGACTCGGTGCTTGAGAAAGGATGGAAGGATGGGGGCAAAGTTGACTGCCAGCGGGCAAAGAGCCTCACTGGGACCTCTTCCATGGGTGCGGGGGTGGGGGCCTCCAAACGGGGCTGACACTGCAGCCCTTCTCCTCCTCCTCCCCACCCCACCCCACCCCAACCCCGGCCACTGCTGAAGGGCCAGAAGTCAAGAATTTGGCTCTACCCCACCACCGAGTGCCTGCAAAGGGCTGGTCAGCCCCGGGTCAGCTGAGATGGAGAGCCCCAAGCACAAAGCCTGACTGGTGGGTGGTGGCTGGGGAAGCTACACCAGGGCTGAGCTGAGCAGAGCTAAAAACTCCCGTGTCAGCGTTACACCGAGAGGGAACACAGCTGGACTCTGCTGAGCCAGGAGAACCAGGGAAGAAACCTGAGCCCAGCTCCAGTGGCTCTGTCAGTGTTACTGGGAGGGCTTCGCTCCCACCTCTACTGCCTTCAGCTGAGCAAGCCCAGAGTCAGGTCTGGTTCCAGCTCCAAAACAGAGTAATTAATGCAAAAGCCTCTTTCTGCAGAGCTCCAAGGAGCACATCTGAGGCCACATCTTACTGACTCGGTAGGAGAAAACAGTTTAGAGGTTGTGCATTGCTCCTCGTGCCAGCTGGCACTTAGAAAAAAGAGACTGGTGAAACCAAAAGAGCAGTGGCAAGGTCCTCCTCACCAAGGGGTGCATAGTTGTGCCACCAGTCCCAAGTTTTCATGGCAAAAGGATTTGAGCTTTTCTCCAAAGGGAACAGAAAACAGTCATATCTGACCTTGACCAACAAGAGAGTACTAAGCCAGCTGAGATGGACAACAACAGAGATCCCTGGTGACCAAGAGCAGAAATCTATGGAGTGTCACAGAAGAATGGGCTTGCCATTTGGAAGGAGAAGGAAGTTTGAAGGAAAAATAGTTTTGTGGACAGATATTCCACTGCAGATTCTGACAAACTGCAGCTCTGTTGCACAAATTGGAGGAGAAGGAGGACTTGATATGACTAACATACGAAATAAAGAACAGGTTATACCCGGAATGGTGCTGAGCACATGGTCCCCACACACAACTTCTGACACATGCTGGAGCTCAGGACAGGGAACTCTCATTGGGGAAGAGAAAATCTCATTCAGAGAGGTATTATGGTGGCCATGGCTGCTCTGTCCTTGTCCTGTCTTTCTGCACTAAAGATGGGCCCTTCCCTTAAGGCAGATCAGACAAAATCCTTGCTCCAAACCCCTCCAAGGTGTCCTGGAGCCAACCCTCCTCTTTCAGCTTACGCTTCCCACTGCCCATCAAAATAATGCAATGGACAAGACATTCCAAGCAGGTGTTCCCCAATTAGTTTGTACACCTAAAAGAGTAAGGCAAGACTCACAAAATCACCTGTGATTTATTTAAGGCACATAAAAGAGAGGCAGGTTGTGAGGAATATTCTACACGCAGTGAGGACCCAACATATTTCCCTTATCAGCACGACTTGGCACCTACAGAAATTCCCACTGCAGCATCTGATCCCAAACTTGGAGAAACCAACAGGAGGGTTCACATCGAGCCCGTTGCAGTGCCTACACTACAGGGAGCATTGCAGGCAGTCACAGCTTGCTCTGCTTGAGCTTGAGCAGACCAAAGCCATGTCAAGCCCAACATAATAAGCGCTGCTGAATGGCAAGACACGTTAACTCAGGCTTGGCACTTACATGGCCACAGTCACAGGGCTTGCACATCCAGCCCGAGCCCCTGCCTGACTCCAATCCCCCCTGTGAACCTGGGACTGCACTGAGCCTGAAACACTGTGTATAGAAATAAAACTCCTTTCCACCTCTTTTCAGTTAAATCGCTCTGCAGTTTGCAGGGCTCCACCAAGGGCAATTATCTCCAGCATGTGCCGTGCATGAATGCTGCGAGCAAGGCAGAGCTGGAGTTTCATCATAGCCCAGCTTTGTGTGCAGAGCAAAGAAGGAGAAAAAAAAATAGAGGGGAAAAAAAACCCCAACAAAAAATAAAAAGGAACTTGGAACTGGAGGCCCCCCCCGGCCTCACCCTGATCCCGAGGAGACTCCGCTCTGCTCTTGCTCAACCCGACACCGAGAATGAGGAAGCGGAGTAGACAGGCGGGGGAGGCGGAGGAACGGTCAAGCTGAAGACAAACAGCCTCTGAGCCGGGCAGCTTGGAAAGCTTCGGGAGCGAGAGGGCACGGGAGCCAGGAGTGGGCTGTGTCCTGTGCCCCCTCCCTGTCCCCATTCAGGTTGGGGGCTCTGCGGCCCTCACTCCGGGGGATGCTCTGGATTTTGACAACCTCAGTGCAGGTCTTAGAGGAGATGTTCTCCAGCGTGGAGCTCTGCCAAGCCCCGCTGTGCTGTGCCAGCCCAGATCTCGCACACCCAGGCTGTGGCCAGTGACAGCCGAGCACCCACTGGACGCGCCACCCTGTCCCGGTGCCTCCTTGACACACGGGGATGGCAGAGCCCTCACGGGGCAGAGCCGTGCCGTGCTGGTCACAGCCAGCCAGCTCTCCCCCGTGCTCGGTTAGAGCCGGCTCCCAGCACAGCTCAGAGCTCGCCTCCGCACCCTGCAGCACCGGGAACTGCAACACCGCGTTCGCTGCAAACAGGAGTCCTCATAAAAAATTAAACCCCAGCCGGGTGCGAGATGTTCCAGGTAGCTCCACGTGCCCGGGGCTGGTTCTCTCCCATCCCAACGTCCCAATACCTTGCATCTCATTGCTCCAGGAACCAGAGACTTTATCTCCTTCCACCCCATGTGCCAATGGCTGCTCTCACCTTCCCCTCCATGTCCATGTGTGAGGGCCAGTGTCTCCTCCTCCTCATGCCCCGGGGGAGGAAGAAACCCAGCTGAAGGGAGCCCAGTGTCTGCACAACCCCACTGGGGACAAACCAAGACCCCAACATGACACTGTCCTGCTGATCTGCCCTTCTACCTCAGTAGGCCAGCAAGGAGGCCACCTTGGCCTCACCCCTCTTAGAGCAAAGTGTGGCAGACACATGAATGGACAAGCCCAAGGCCAAGGAGGAGAGAGGAACAGGCAGAGGAGTCGGTTAAATCCACTAGTTTAATTTTCTTTTACAACAAGCAATATTAGCTGTACCCCAGCAGCGTTACTGTGACCAATCAGTTCAGGGTGATCCCACAGTCCAACGAGGCTGCCCAGCCCCCAGGCAGAGCAGTCCCTGAGCATCAGCAGGGATGAGGGCACCAGGCATCTTCCCAGCCAGCCAGCCTGGGATCCCACCCAGTTTGTAACCCTCCCACCATGCAACACAGTCATCCCACACAGCACAAGGACACGGGAAGAAACGTGGCTTACACGGAAAAGAGAGAACACATAAGGTCGGGGGATGCGTTTCTTAATTTCTGGTAAAACCACACATTTGAATTTGCCCAGCACAGGACATGTGTGTCCCTGACGGGGTTCACAGTACCATAACTCAAAGGAAGATCAAAACCAATGGCCAGTAAGGAAACCCCACAGCCAGTCAGAATCTCTCTGGGTCTACCAGCAAATGAGAACCAAAACACTAAGGTGCACCAGCTCGGTTCCTGAAGTTCACACCACTGGTTGCTCACAGGGATGGAGAAGTTTGGGGCTCACCACAGCACCCTGAGCACGTGCTACCCCAGGGGCCCATCCTTCCAGTATCCTGAGGTGAGGGAGCCTATGGCAGGAGGGAAATGAGGTACCTTTCTCAGGATGGGAAGGGTTGGTTAAACCCATCCCAAGGGAAAGGATTTGCTGTTTCCCAAGAGAAGTGACAAATCCCACTGGATCCTCAGCTGGAACAGCCCTTCTTGAGTGTCCCCTCTAGAGAGGGACAGACAGGAGAGGGAAAACCCAGCAAACTCTGGGGAAAATGGAGGTGTTTCTTTCATTCTTCAAGGCCATCACAAGGTGGGAGCAGGGGTGAGGAAGCATTTACTGCCTTCCCAGGCCAGGCAGCACCAGAGCCTGCCAGAGAACATGCTGTGGGAAGGTGGGTGAGGGTCAGGCCCCACACAATCACCTGTAACAAGTGGTGATTCAGTAAGATTACCCCCAGCTTACATTAAGTCCCAGAGGTGTTTTACATTGAGAGCATCTCTGGAACAGAAGATTCTCTGCCAAAAAAACACAAGAGCTCCACCTGTCCAGATTTTAGAGGGAAAGGAAGGTTTGTTTGCATTTCCAATTTGGCTGGGAAACAGGAAAAAATAGAGACCTGAAGGTCAAATTCCCCCAGCCCATCACCTCCCCCAAAATCCAGAGGTCTCCAACCCAGAAAGATGTTGGACTGGCACCAGTGGTGACCCGTGCTCTGTGATGGGAGCTGGGGACCTTTGGATACATGACTGTGGCAGGGACCAGGGAGAGCTTTTGGGAATGGGCTGAGGGAAGAGTAAAGGTGCCACAATGGGGGCACCACCCTGACACCTCTGTCCACCACTGAGTCACCCATGGGACCCAGCCAGCAGTGAGCCCCTGAGAGCAGCAGTGCTGGGTTTAAATGAATAAATACAATTCTGCTGAAAGGGGAAAAGAGACAAGAAAAAAATAAGAATAAAGGATGTGCCTTTCCAGCGCCTTCTCCCCTCCCATAAACCTGTGTGCTATGCAAATATATGCAAATGAGACATGGAAGCAGGGATGAAATTGGCTCTCTAAACCAGCATGGTTTTAGACTGGGGAGCGTTGGAGGCAGTTTCCTGGGAAGTTGAGGCAGAAATAGCTGCACCATGAGAGGGACAAGCAGTGACGACTGGAGGGGATGTGTCCCAAAATGCCTTTGGCGGTGGGATGGGCTCCCCCAGCACCAGCAAAATACAGCACCAAACCCCCCTCTTGACATCCCACTTCAGCAGCTGGGGTGGGGAGGGGGCTGGAGGGAAATGAGAACTTGCTTTGCTGCTGTTTGTGATTCCCCCCACGATTTCCGTGAAGGGATGGCAGAAAGCACTGCGGTGGAAACTCAGGCAGCTCAGTCCAAAGCAGGGGATGGCCAACACAGGCAGCCCAGGGTGATGGTCCCCCAGGGTGGGCACTTCCCCAGGGGACTGCTTAAGGAGTGACATCTTTCTTACATGAAGAATGGGATCGTACAAATTCCAGCTCGTTTGTTCCAGGCAATTTATCCACCCAAGTATTGCCTTGTTCGGTAACATTTTCTCAAGGGGTTTCTGCAGAGCAGGTAAAATCTAGAAAGTCTGAAGGCTTCGAGGTGTAAACACCATTTGCCTGAGCAATGCTGCTCACGTTGTTAGTCAGCGCCTGAGGTTTTTTTTGCTCACAAACAGGAGGGGTTTTTGTGTTAAACACACTCTGCTTGAGAACAGACCTGGCTGGAGCAAAAGCCCCTTTCCTGCCTCCTGACCCAGCACAGGATTTTTACAGAAATAGCACAGATGGTCTGAGCTCAGTGGAAAGTTTGGGATGGACTGCCAACATCCCGGACAGCCCTGGACCACAGCAGCCCTGCTTCAGGGAGCTGGCCATGTCCATCAGCATCACTGAGACATGGTTGGAAAGTTGCCTCCTGAGACTGAAGGGCTTTCCAAACCCATTCCAGCCACTGGAGATGTGGGGAGGACAGGGGAGCAGAGAGAGGATGATAGCAACACTGTTCTTCATGGGGACTAAAGGTGCAACATGGGGGGTCTGCTTCATATCTCGCAGCAGGATGAGGAACAGTAGGATATCTGCAAAAGGCACCGGAAAGGATTCAGGGGCTCTCATTCAGGTTCTGAGCCAGAGATGGATGTCTCCTGTGCTTGCCTCTCCAGTGCCTCCACCACCATTTGCCACCTCAGCTTCCCCCTCAAGCAAGTCACAGCACCATGTTCAAGACAGCTCCCACAGCCCTGCACCTCGATTTGCGTTTCATTTTGCTTTATCTGTCTCATTAAAGGCAATCTCCAGCGACTCCAGCGCCAGTCCCGAGCATGGCGGGCACTTGTGTTCCACTGTTGGGTTGAGCAGACTGTCAGCACTGACAGCCCATGTGCACAGGTGCCACTTTGTCGTTTAGTGGTGCTGAGCATGGAGCAGAGACACCTTCCATCCCCACACTGCTCTGAAGGCACTGTGGGATTATTGAGGTGTGTTCCTGCACCCCAGAACTACCCCCTGACAGATACTATGGCCCCAGCACAACATGTTCTCTACACAGGAGTTCATTGTCTGCTTGGCTGAGCACCTTTCATCCAGCACCAACCTTTTGGCTGCCAGGACAACGTCCATAAACCTGGACCCTTCCTATGCCACAAACCCAGTTGCTTTACTTGACCTGGTCTGCGACGCAGGGGCAAGTTTGAGCATCTCTCTCATTGGTGTTTGAGGTAAGAACAAAGAATTTTCCCTGGCTTTTCCCTGTGTTTTTCTATCCTTTCATCTGCCCTTTTTGCCATATTTCGCTGACATGTCTCAGGGACCTGCCCCAGCACGGAGCTCCCAAACACGTGCCTGTCATTGCACACACTCTCTCCAAACACAGCTCTGTTACACAAAGCTTTGGAGCACACAACAGCCCATGATGGGGTTTTGTGACTCCACATTAAAAACACAGCCTTAATGAACCTCCCTGAAGAGACAGTTGCCAGGAAAGCATCATGGGGTGTCAAGGCCAGGAGATACCTGGCAAAGAAAAAAGAACAAACTCATCCCAGTCCTTTCTCCAACTCCTGCTTCCATTTGAGAGCTGCATATTTCTCCCCCTGCCCACACCGCAAAACACTGTGAACCTGAAGAATAAAAGGTGCAGACTAGCTGGGATTTCAAATTCTGTGATTAAGGATGGAGGCAATTTCTCCCTCCCTGGGCTGATAGAGCAGGCAGCAGATGAGGACGGCTTTTTAGCGTGCTGCCAGCAGCTGCGATAGGCGCCTGTGCCGTCACCAAGCAGAGAGATTATTCTCTGGATCTCCCGGGCTGTTTATCAGGAACACTCACTGCTGCAGCCGCTAAACCAGCTTAAATACCAAAATTAAAAAATAATTAAAAAAGAAAAAAAAAAATCTTTTCCATAACCTCAGAAGGAGAGGGATTGGGGAAGGGGAGGTTAAAAGCACCCTGGAGGCAAGTCAGGGTGTTAATAAAACAGCCATGGGCACAGGCAAAGCAGGCTCTGCAGGGGATTGCCAGCCTCGGCTGGAGGGATGGAGCAGCAAAACCCACTGGCAGGAGAGTCAGGGACCCGCCTGGAGCAGGGAGCCGCCAGCCTTGGCCAGCAGGGACATCGCTGGGAAGCCAGGACAAAGTTGGCAGTGCCAACACCAACACACTCTCCCTGGCCCTGCCTTCAGCATCACAGGGTGGGGAGCTATCAGGAGTGTGCAAGGAGCCTTTGGGAGTGCGTGAGGAGCAGCAGCTTCGCACCACGGCCGGCACGGGTACCCGAGGAAGAGCGGCAGAGCGATGCTCCTTCCCCACGCACAGCCAGGGAGGGAGTGGCACGTGTCAGGGATAATAAACTGCATGAGAGTCCGGATCTGGGGACTGCACGGGAAGAAAAGGCACAAGGTCTGATTTCCTTGGGCATTCAGAGCCTTTGAAGATCAGAAAGCAGCTAAGTGCAAGGCAAGCTTTCAAGCTGCCAGTGTGGGTTAGTGGTGGGCCTGGGACTCCCCGGGGAGCAAGAGCTGTAGAATCCCAGCTGCCGGGTCAGATCCTGCCTCCCAGCCGCAGGAAGGTAAATGGGAACAGCTCTATCAACACCACATGAACGTTTTCCTCAACGGCCCCTTCTTTGCCAAGTTGGTTTGAGCTGGGGAGCACAGAGCTGCTCGCTCAGGGCTGCCTGGGTGCTCACTGGTTTTGGATCATCCCAGCACATCCCTCTGCTGTGATCCCCCCCCTTGACTTCTATTCAGACAACCTGCTGTGCTGAGGATGGTCCCATCCCTGGTATCAGAGGTATGATGCCCAGGAGAGCACTCCTTGGGCAGAGAGGTTCCTACCCCACTTCAGAAGCAGAGTTGGATCCTCCAAACCTCCCGCTCCCCTGGAATTCAGGACAAGCAAGACCCTTCCCAGAGCTTCTGGCAGTCAGGGAATGTCCCAACCACTTGCATGAAAGGTTAAGACCACTTTCCAATTAGAGAGGCAGGAGCCATCACAATAAAGCTCTTCTGAGGGGATATTAATCAGGGCATCTTCCTCTCACGGAAATGCAAATCAGCAGAATGGAAACGGGAGTGATTAGAGCCAGGGAATAACACAGGCACATCGATCCTGGATCCATGAGCAGCAAGGGCCACAAGGGCACAGGAGAGATACCCCAGGCTCCCACACTGGCACTGGAACCCAGGTGGAGGCAGGAGGAACCCACGGGCTCTACCTGGGAATATTCAACATCATGTTTTCAGCTCAATAGTAGCACCAGGGCCATGGGAATGGCACCAGTCACAGCAAAACAGCTCCCGGGCTGGCTGAGGGCTTTGGTCTATCCTTGTGTACCCACCCAGGAAAGAGCTGGAGGAAAACCAGGCAGAGCAGGCACACGAGTCAGGGACCTGGCAGGAGAGATGGAGAAGACACCAGAGATGGCAGCAGCATTGGATAAAGGGTGGAGAAGGGAAAGAGAGGGGATGAAGAGCAAAAGGCAAAACAGAAAGGGGCCAAAGCGTGGGCCAGGGTGATGGGGGGCACAGAGGACCTCCCAGGTCCCCTGCCCAGGGAAGAGCTGCACTGAGTCCGGAGACGGCTCCGCTCCTCGCGGCAGGAGGCATTAGATCCAGCTGAGCTGCTTCAACGCAGCGTGCATGTAAATCAGCTGGACAGGCAGAGAGGAGAAAAACAAGGGGATGAGATAAGAGGATAGAGAGAGAGGCAAGGGGAGGAGGAGGAGGAAGGAGAAAAGGGGAGGGAAGGAGAGGAGCAGGTGTGGAAAGAAAGAGAAGCAAAGAGAGGGCAAAGGGAGAAAGGGAGAGGGAGGAGGAGGGATGGGGAAGCAGAGAGCAGCAGGAGGGCAGGGTGCTGGGCTGGGGTCTGTTGGTAACTGATCTCATGCCGGTTGGGAGGAAGCCATGGGCAGGGGAGCACAGGGTGAATGGGGTGGAGGTGCCAGACCATGACCCAGCCTGGTCACCCTGCTCTGGCCTCTTGGCTTCCAAACCCTGCATCAACTCTGGAACTCCGCTGGGGTCTGGGATAAAGGACCACCACACAGTTATTTTCCAGCCATGAGGGAGATGCTTACACAAATAGCCAGTCTGGCATCTTGTAATCCCCCAACTGCAAAAACATGATTCCCTCAAACCAGGAGTGATGTACATTTGTGATGGAAGAGTTGGTGGTTACCAACCTGGAGGTGACTGCACGTGGGGAATGAAATGACATGGACATGTCACTCCTCTAAGTCGGGAATATCTTGCAAAGCATGGTGAGTGATTCCTGGTAAAGAAATACCTGGTCACTGTCTCTTTCAGCCAGGGAACTCACAAGCAGAATATCATTATTGAACCCCCAGGCTGAGGATCAGCAGCTCTGGGAGAAGTTCTCATGACTGGGCAGGACACAAGGATCTCCTGACATCAACATGCACTAAGCAACCAAGGCTGATGCAAGTACCATCTGCCGTAGTCATGACATCACCTTTAATTACACAACCAATGAGGATGTCGCCAAATGCGGAGCCCTGACGTCACCAGCAGAGCTGGAAAAAGATCTGGAGTAGGATGATCAAAAAAAAAAATTAGTCCAAAGGAGGAAGATCTCAGCCTGAAAAAGCAGCAGCCAGAGAGGCACATTTGTGGCCTCAAGAGGGTGAACCTGGATTGATTGCTCACTGTGTCTCCCAGTAAAAGAATTAGGAGATATCCAATAACATTAAGAGGCAGAGGGTTCAAAAGAAACAAGAGGATATGGTTCCCCACACAGTGCATGGTTAAGCAGTGAAGTCCTTGCCACAGCTCTCTGGGGATGATTAAAGCTTACATGTTTACAGAAATCAACTAGACAAATTCATGGGAAATCCATTGAGGAGTATTAAAGACGAAATGCCACTTCAGCCTGGGGAGTCCCTGAGCTGCCATGTGCTTGGAGCTGGGAGATGCTCGAGAGATTCATAGGTGCCGGTCATCAGCAGGGATGGGCAGGGGACAGCTGGAGCAGGGGACAGCCCTGCACAGCTCCTGGTGCTGCGCTGAAGATGGCAGACACCATCTCCAAGCCGGCATGCTGATGTCCATACCTTCTGTGTCACTCCCTGGGCAACCCCAAAATCCCATCAGCCGGCTATTTACAGCCCAGTCATGGGGATATTGAACTCCCCCAAGACACAAAGTCCATAAGAGCAGGACCACACGGTGCCACTATTAATGTGACTGGTTTAACGTGACGTGGAGCCACCCTTAACCTCAGCTGTCCAGCACTGGGTTACCCTCACATCACTTTGCTGAATGCTGTTTTCCAGGATCTCACCAGGACACAGGGGTCCATCCCTGGGGAGCCTGTCCACGCACCTCCCCACGCACAGCGCTCCTTCCACGCACGCCAAGTCCGCGCACGTAGCAATCCCAATTAAACCGAACTACATCGCAGAGGGGCCTGGCAGCGCTGCATTTATCAGCCTGCCTGGAAGGGGCTTGTGCAAGCTGTCCCCCCGGCTGACGGATTAGACAGCAGACAATTAGGTTTCAGACACACACACACACACACACGCACACACGGGCGCACGCAAGCAGAGCACACGCAGGCACACAAATCCTTTCTCTCCATCCATCTGCGGGGCCGAGGTGGCCGAGCCCAGCTGCGCGGCCGGCCGCTGCTCCTGGAGCTGCGTGCAGCTGAATAAGAACGAGCCCCCGCGCCTCGGCTTTCAGCGCCCGCTCGCGAAATGAGCGAGAGGTCCCCAAAGAGATGACACAATTGCAATGGAAATCATTAACCCTTGGCGGGCCGGCGCTGCCGCCTCCTCCCCGCTCCGCGCCGCCGCAGCCAGCCCGGCGGCAAACTCCCACTCTTTGGGTTTCAAGGACAAAGCTGGAGCCAGTTAGTGCTCAGCCGGCATGGCAGGGGATGAGCAGCCTCCTGCGTTTGTGCTCCGAGGTGAGCCGGGCTTTTTTGGAGTGTGGATTATTTCAAATGCGTCCCTTTCCAGCTCCTGGAAGTGGGGCTGGTGTCTCGACACCAGCACCACTTCTGCAGTCATCCCATCAAAAAGCATCCCCTCTTGGTGCCCAAGACCAGGAGCTATGTGCAGATCCAAGGTGCAGCACAAGCCAGCATCATTCCTTGGATTTTTCCTTCCAAGGGCTACTGAGAACAATAATTCAATGTTTCAAAATTAATTGAAACGTGAAATGGCTAAGATAGAAATGGAACAAGCTGGGCTGGCTTCTGAAGGCAAAGCCTGCACACCCTCTCCGGGAGAGGATTTCTGATGGAATCAACAAAACAATGGATAAAGGGAAATCAGTAGATACAATTTATTGGGATTGTCCTAAAGCTTTTGATAAAATCCCACATGAGACGCTATTAAGGAAACCAAGCATTACTGGACAAGATGTAAAATATTGCTGGGGAGCAGGAAGCAGTAAAGTGGCACAGACCAGTGCAAGAGGAGATGGTTAATGCCATGCCAGGATGGAGGTTGGGAAAGCCAGAGCATGGCCATGCTCCGAGCCCAGCTCCTGCCAGCATCAGGAGCCAGGAACTGAGAGCCCCAGGAAGGCAACACTGTGGCTGCTCAGAGCACACTAAACCTTCACAAAGCAGCTCCTCACAGTCTGTCTGTCCCGGGCTGTTTGTCCCCCCATACAGGCAGGGATATAAGCAGGGACAGGAGCAGCCCCCCACTCCACTCTCCCTCACACCTACTTGAGGGAAGATAAATGGAACACGACACCAAAAAGGACCATTTCAGCCCCTGGCCTCCCCCTTCACACTCACAGCCCTTAATCCCCCCATGTCCCTTCAAGACATTCTTTCAACTGTCCCTGTGGAGAGGAGAAAGCCTCAGGAGAGCAAACTCCCATCCTGTGTTAGGAGTGGGACATGCCAGGGGAGGGAGGATCCTCTGGAAGCACCACACTCAGCTGCACAAAGGGCTTTCTAAAAACAGCACTGTGATTTAATTTTTCTTTTAGTTAGTTTCTGAAGAAAGGGAAATCAGATGAGAAGAGACCTTTCTGATCCCTGGTACCCACCTCACCCCAGTGGAGGATGCAGCCAGCTCCAAGACAACTGATGCCCAGATAGAAACGACCACAAAGGTAACTCAGCACATCCCTCAAACCAATTCCAGCAATTTTTTGAGGTTTGTTTTCACAAGATACAGACATAAGCTCTGTTGTTACAAGATGCATCATCCCCTAAAGTTAGAAGAAGCTCTCCAGACGCACTGGGGAATGTCTAGGTGTTTGCCAAGGAAGATTGCTGCCCTCCCTGAGCTCTGATTATTATTGGTAGCATAAGAGTGGAGACATGAGGACGGACCTGGCCTCACAGGGCATGTCATACAGGAATTCAGGACTACCTGGAAGCTGCCACGTTCCTCACCTGTGAGCAGCTGGGTCACGCAACCAGCTCTGCCCCACATGAGCCACTCCATCTCCAGACCCACCAGCTTTTTCCCCTGCTCCAGCAGGGCTGGCTCAGAGCCTCATCCCTTGTCTTTGCCAGAAACCAGCTACTCACTTTCAGCCTTAACTTATTCGTGGACAGTTTCTAGTCGTTTGGTCACCAGCCAACAATATCTGTCAGTGAAACAGCTCCTCTCCCGCCCTGGTGCTCCGCGGCCCCTCAGCCACTGGATTTGCAAAGCTGAGTTTGCAGAGTCTCAGGAGATGGGCCATTCACTGCTTCTCCTTGGGGATTTTGCCATCATTTCATGTATCAATCCATAAATCAGCCCTCCAGGTTTATCAAGGACCTACATGTTTCCCTTTGCAGCACTAAGCAGGGACCTGAGGAGAATTTTCTGACAACTGCACTGCATTTTCCTCTCCTCCTTTCATCCCATTACCCACAGTTATATCCCTTAGACCACTCTAAATAATTACTCAGCTGGGTGTTTATGACCTTCAGATATTTGTCCATCCCTGGTTTAAGCGAACTCTTAGTCAAGCTATGCTTAATATTTAGACTGCACAGAGAAATGCACGTGTTCAAAACACTTCCAGGCTGTGGTGGGGAAGTCAACAGAAAGGGCTGATCCTGCACCATTTGCCACAGCTCCAAGGCCATTTTTCAATCCCAGGCAGCTTTCTGCTTCCTGTATTCCCATCAAAAACCCCAACACCTAGAAATCTTCCCATGGGTGCTTCCCCTCCCTCCATCCTTAGCTTAGGGAAAAGGGATTGCAGGGACAGTTTATGGGGGGTGGTTCACACACGGGTGTGAGATCTCCAGATAAAGCTGTTCACCCACCTCCTTTAGGAGGAAGAGCTGCAAAAAACCCTTGGGAATTACAGGGAAGGGAGCAACAGCCCTGGACTCTTGCAAGAGGAGCCAGTCTCCAAAATAACAGCTGGCAAAGCCAGGAGGACCCGATGCTTTCCTTTGTGCCAGGAGCATCACCAGCATCAGGAGAGGTGTCTGTTCCACTCTGGCCTCCCAGGAAGGAGTGACTGGGTGAGGTGAGGATCAGAGCCACAGTAAGGGACAGCAAGACTGACCCCAAGAATGGAGGTTTACTGCTCCAAGCCCTATTAGCTGGGCCATCTGGACCCCAAGCGTGAACACAAGGTGTTAGACACCATTGCCATGCGTGATACCACACAGGCACAAAGACAGGGAGAAGAGGGAGATGCTGCAACAGCTTCTTCCCATGTGAGAAGAAGGTTTCTGCTGGAGCCAAACCCCAGCCAGGTGAAGGAGAAAGGGAAAGGCACACTCCCACACTGTGCAGATGCTCACAGATAGCAACCCAAACACACTGGTGTGCACAGAGTGCATTTGCACTCACAGCTCCACGCACAGATGCTCACACCCAGGCACAGCACTGCATCTGCTGCAGAGGCAAGGACAGAGGTGGATGGAGGAGGAGGAAGAAGCGGGATGAGTTCCCCATTCACCTGTCATTGCCAAGCCCCAAACAAATTATGAGGAGCGTCTATAAGAGTTTGTGTCCAAAGTGTGCTCAGTGGGGCTGGTTCTGGTGTATCTTCTGCTTTTTCAGTGTTTTAGGAGGTTACATTTTTCTTTGCTGCTTTTTGCTCTGGCCCCAGGAGTTAGAAAGACTACCTTTACTTTTTTTACTGAAAAGACAAGATCTTCTCATGGCCACCAGACTGCATAACCTGGACCTTAAAGTAAGTATTTGTGATAAAGCAAAGACTTTGGGTGAGTGGCTCTGTTCTGTAGGGCAAATCCCCCAGGGTCTGTCATAATAACACTCTCTATTCTAGTAACCAACCTGGGTTTCTATTCCTTTTCAGTGAGCTTGAGCCCAGTGGTTAGACCCAATATATACATGCAAGAGGCCCCAGTCTGATTCACAGAGGGGAGATGACTTGCTGTGGTCATGAAGCATCACTTTTCCAGAAAGGAAAACAATCCAGCACCTGAAACAAAAACTCTGTCCTTCCTTAAAACTGGGCATCACCTGTCAGGAGACAACAGATGACCCAGCCTGACCCACACATGGTCTGGGAAACAAAATCTGACTTGCATGGGTAGAAGACTATTTCCACCAGACCTGTGCCAGCCCCTGGGATCTCCAGGTACTATCCCAGATCCTCCAGCAACAGTGTAAGTCTGAACCCGTTTTGGTCCCCTGGGTGACCCAAAGGGAACAGACCTGGTCACAACCAGCCCTACAGAAGAGCATCCTTCACGCTTTCCCTTCAGCCCCACTACCCCAATATGCTCCCCAGAGAGGGGCGATTCTGGTTGGAGAAGACCAAACAGTATGAGGGGAGGAAAGCAAAAAGAGAAAGGAAGGAGGACAGAAATAGGGCTGGGGATGCAGCGGGCTGCCAGGCCGGGCTCCCGCAGGTCTCAGCCCGGCATCGGGCTATTTTCTGCCTTTTCCTCTTCCTCACCGCCGCGTCGCCATGGCAACCCCATCAGCTGAGCGGCTCCGCTCCCGACTCCGCTTCCCGCTCCACGGGGATTTTTTGGGTTTTTTTTTTTTTCCCGCCCCTCCTTCTCATCCTGACTTCCTGCTCGAGCCCCATCCCAGGGAGGCTCTCAGCCAGCACCGAACAGAGACTTACAAGGGGTGCTCATAAGGTGTCCCTCGCACTGGCAGGACGCCCCTGCACAGCCCCCACCAGCCCCAGGGAAGGTTGATGGTACCTGCCCGGTGGGGAACAGCACCAGCTTTGGGAGCAGAGCCCCGTGCCGAGAGGGTTCCCACACACCCCTCACTTTCCCTATCCTGCCCTGGGAAATGTTTTCCCCTGTAGCTTCTTCAGCCCCAGTGCCTCCAAACAGCTCCCAGTGCAAGGTGCAGGTGTTGAGGTTTTTGGCAGCCATCCCACAGGAAAGGGGCTGCCCTGGGACACAAACATCACCCAGGGAAACACGGGGAGAATCCCTGTGCCGGCTGGAGGACTCTCACTGCTGGGGAGAAGTTAAACACCAGCTGGGTATAACTCCTGCCATGAGGGTATGTCGATCTCCAGAGGTCCCTTCCAGCCCTGTTTTCTAGGGCTTAAGTTGGTTAAATGTCTCAGCAAAGACTAGCTGAGCCAGAACCACGGGTTTAGAATTAAACAGAGGGACAGAAACACAGAAAAGCCAAAATGGTGACAGAGGATGCAGAGAGGCTGGAAGAGCAGGGAATAGGAGGAAGGAATAAAATGCCTTTCCTGTCCTCCTTTCAGATAGCATATCCAGGTATGACGGGAGACCTCCACAGGGAAGAGGGGCTTTATGAACATCCCCTGGCATCAGATACCTTCTTGTATTTAACATCACTGCTCCTCTTCTGCCTTTAAAAGCCCCAGCCTTAAATACAAAGGAAAATCCCTGCTCCCCTGAAAGCCCAATTTTGAGGAGACCAGATTCATCCCCGAAGCATACTCTCCTCTTTCTCACCCAGTGTTTGGCCCTGCTGAGCACTGGGCTGGCACATCCCCAGAGCACCATGAGCTCATCCCACTTGCCCAGCTCCTCTCCAGCACAGAGGAGTCCCTTTGGGGTGTTTTGCATTGGTTTTGGTGCCTTCAGAATAGCTGTGGTTGGAAATCAGAGGCTCGGTTAATCTGACCCTGTCATACATATCAGATGTGCAGCAGAAACAGCCCTCCAGTAAGTGTTACCACGACATTTGGGGATGGTGGGGGTTTTTTTCCCCTCTTTCTTCTCTTTTTTATAGCAGACATCTGCAGCAGAAGAGGGATAGAGGAGAGAGAGGAATGAGAAGAAACAGCACTTCTTCCAACAGCCAAATCCCACTGACTCAAAGCCCCCCATGACTCCCAAATCCCAATTTGCTCAGAGTGAGACCAAAACCCTGCTGGAGAGGAGCAGCCCAGTGGGGCTCTGGATGGCTCAGCACAACCCCCTGGCACAGTTATCCCTGCACACATCCATGCCAGGCTCTGGATTAAATGCAGAATCACAGAGACTTTAACCAAAGGTGCAATTTTGCAGCCGCTTGCTGGGGAAGATGAGTTTTTTTCCATGCGGTTTAAGTCAATTAGGAGCAGGTTGAAGCTGAAGTGAATTAAGGCGTTCAGCTCCAAACAGGAGCATGTGCCTGGAGGAAAAGGGAGGGGAAGGCAGCTCTGCACCACTTTTAGCTAACCCAGTGCAACTCAACCAATATAAACCTGAGGACAAGGCAGCATATCCTTCATCCCTCCTCCTCCTCCTCCCTGTTCTCACTTTTTCTCCCCACTCCTTGCTTTCCTCATCCTTCCCCCATCCCCTCCCTGAAGAATTTCTCCTCCTGCTGTTCATCTCTTCCCCGCTTTCTCAGCTCCTCCCGGTGCCCACATGCGCGAGGGGGCCGGGAAGCAGTTGGAGATCAAACTCCTGGCAGCGCCGAAGCATCGGCCGTGCCGAGAGCCCGAGACAGCTCCGGAGCAAGGAGGCAAAGGAGTGGGATGAGGGAAAAGCGGGTGGGTTTGGGTGCAAGCAGAGGAACTTCTTGCAGCCTGGGAAGCTCGAGGATATCAGGAAGAGAGTCTGATTTATAGCACCATAAAGTCACTGGGATTTGTCCCCACACAGCCCCTGCCTGGACACAGGGCAGGGAATGCTGCTGTGCACAAGCAACTGGTCTGATGGCACGGGAACGACTCAGCTGGATCAAGAAGGGAAGTGCCCCGTGGCAGCAGTCATCCCTTCTTTGTTTGTCTTCCACATGGACATCAGACAATGAGTTAAAGCCTAATTTTTAGGATGTTTGGAAGTGTGTAAGGACACTATTTGAGCAGGAAGATGCATTAACATGGGCATCATAAGGTTTTTTTAAAGAATAAAAGCTCCTAGAATACCACCTTCCTATATCCCTCCCCCCAAAAAAAGTCCTTAATTTCCCAGATTAACATACGGAAATAAAACCAGTGATTTTTAATTTCTGCTATACCTCCCCCAGCTACTCAGGTGTCACAGCCACTGGAAGAAGGATAGTTCCTGGCCCCACAGTGCAACAGCAGAGGGTGTGGGAAGCCCTGTGCACACCAAGAACCAGCTCCAGCTGCTGTTAGCCACTTACCTCAGCAAGAGGAAGAGCACAGAGAAGATGAAGCAGCTCCAAACCTGAGCTCTTGGGCTGTACTGGGTTTCTTTGCTAATGAACAGTGTCTGCACCTGTCCCCTGAAGCCATGAGTGGGGTTTCCCCATGAGGCTGAGGGAGAGGAGAATGAGGATGTCATTCCAACCTCATGGAGCTGCTCAGGGGCTGTTTGGGGGAGGCCAAAGCTCTGTGCAAAGGTACCTGCCACGTTCTGGCTGCTCCCAAGGACACACATCTCACAAACAACCTGCACAAAAGAAATGCTGCTGGAGCAAAGCCCCACAGACCCTGCTCTGCTCTACAAGTCGAGCTGCAAAACCCTCCTCCCTGGGTACTCCCTGCAAGAGGGCAGAGACACCAGATATTTCCAGCAATCCCTGCTGCAGGTCAAGCTGGCAGCACTGTGCAGTTAATCTCTGTGGTCCACAGCATTGGCTGCTGCCAGCAAGAGAAGGAGGAACTGGGGGGGGGGGGAGAACAGAGCAGGCACAGTGGGGGGACAGTTAATTAGAAAAGCTGCTCGAGATGTGGGCTTGCCAGACAAACTTTGGGATGTCCCTCCATGCCTCATCAATGCAAATGAAGCAGGAGGACCCAAGGAGGCATCCTGGGCTCACTGCTGGATTTGTACACAGATAACTGGATGACAGGGCTGGCTCTCAGCAGCCCCCAGTGCTCCTGGCACCCTCCAACCTGTGGCTGCAGCCTTTTAGTCTTCACCATCTCGGGCAAAGGCGTGGGAGCTGCCAAATGCTGAACCTGCTGCACTTGTAAACAATGTGACTCCAGAAGGAAACGTGGTGTAGGCAGACTTGTGTAAAGGATCCGTGACCCATCATGAAGATCTCTCCCCTCTCTGCTTCCCTCCAGCCTCCTCAGCATCCATGAATACCAACCTTCTGGGCACACACAGCCCTGGTCCATCTTGGGACCACTGCAGTGCCACTGTGGCCTCCTCAGGCATTAAAAGCCTTAAAAACGCCAAATCACTATTTTCTATCTAAATACATATTTTCCTCAACACAGTCTGGTTAAGCACTCTAAAGAAGCCCTTCCCATGAAGGAAAAGCAGGAGGAATCAGCCCTCCCAGCTTGGGGTCTGTGCTCTCTTCCAAGAGGCATCAGGGTTGGCATGGACATCCCAAGACCTGGGTGCAGGATTTCAGGAAGCTCCAGCCGGAATGACGCAAAGCAGGCGTGTTTCTAAGGGTCAGAGAGGAAAGCTGGACACATGGGACAGGAAGACAGATCCCATTCCTGGCTCTGTCCCCAACATCCCCCATGACCTTGGACAAGTTCCAGGGGCACCAGATTTTCAGAGAACTTCTGTTCCCGTTGGAGCCCACACTCACCTGGGCAGAGCCCAGCATGGCAGGCAGGTCTCTGAGCAGGCAGGAAACCCAAAGCCTGGTCAGCAGGTTGTTCCTCACCCTTCTGAAGGGCACCCCCAAGGTTTCCTTTCTGCCACCCCACTTCCAGCTTGTTTTTCAGAGGTACTGGGATGGCAAGAAGAGGTTTCAAATTTGTGCAGCTCTCTGTGAGATAAAAAATGTCTAGAGGGGGTGGGAAGGGAGGTGTCCAGGAAGAGAAGTGATAAAGAAAACCCTCCTTAGAAACCAAACCAAAGCACTGGGTGTTTGTAGAGAGCCAGGGTGGAAGGTGGATTCACGGATCTTGTTCTCTTGCGAGGTCAGGCACACTGTTCAGGCACAGTAAAAACCTTCTGTGTTGAAGCTTAGCAAGGCTTATAAGGGACTTTATTTTTCCCAGTACCCTGGGATGCCTGGAGCCCTAAGCAGCCCCAAAAGGGGCAACGTTTGTGATGTTTGGAAAAGGGAGTTTGGAAAAAGCAGCAGCAGGCAGAGCACTAGATCTGCCAAACCCCAGCATGTTGGACTGTGCTGGCCTTTGCTCTCCACTTTGCTGTCCCCAGTAGCTGTGTAGCTGTCACCCAGCACAGCTTTTTGGGGACCCTTTGGGGCAGGGCAGCAGGAGCCAGCCAGCACCTAATCCTGCAGCATCAGCTCCGACCACTCCAGCTCTGACAGCAGCAGCAAGGAGGAATGGAAAAATACAGAAAGGAGCTGAATAGAGCTCCCTTGTAAAGGGGCTCAGACCACACTTTGGACCCTATTTCCCACCCTTGGTCCCTTGTCTTGACAGCTGCACAGTGTGTCCACAGGGAGATAGGATATCCGAGCTGCAAAAATAAAAAAAAAAAAAAAAGAAAGAAAAGAAAAAGAAAAAGAAAAAAAAAAGGGGAAAAGAAAAAAGGAGAGAGGGAGCGAGCAAGCGAGAGAGTGTCTGACTACAGCCCTAAGGGCTGTCACAACAGATAAAACCTCAGCCAGGATTCGCAGTTTGAGCTCCTGCACGCTAATGCACAGCAGAGCTAAAAATACCGACGTGTGGAAAAGCAGAGGCTGCTGTTGCTGCCTCCCGAGCTGATCGCAGCTCCAGCTTCCCGGCCAGCCCAGATGCGCGGCCACAGGGGGGAATTGCAACCCCGGAGAGGGGCAGGGGCACGCCGGGGGTCTCCCCCACCACCCGGCTGCGGGGCTGGCTCTGCCCGTGCAGTGCCCACCGAGCCATCTCGCAGAAGGGGCTGGGCTGGGTTTGTGCTGATGTGAAGTAAAATATCTGGGCCACGCGCTTTCTGCTCTGCAGGCAGAGGGATGGAGCAGCCTTGGGGAGAGGGGCTGACGCCAGAGAAAGGGGAGGATGGAGCCCGTGATGAGGAGGAGGATGATGCAGAGAGGCTTCATGAGATGACAAATAGGCAGGACAGCTGCAAAGCCCCAAATCTGGGGCTGCAAAAGAAGCAGCCCGGTGTTAATCCCCGAAGTCGGCCTCGTGTGGGATGGGAACGAAGTCGTGGCTGTGCTGCCACATTATCTCCCGATTTATCCAGCCATCTTTGCCCTATCTGAGGCCCAGGAACACGAACATACTTTACCATGCACTTAAATTCAAGCATGCACTTATGGTCTCTTTTCTTCAATGGAGCTGAAGGACATGCTCAAGGGTTTGCCCATCATTAACTGCCTTCAGCCAAGGTCAGTTCTCTGAACAGGGGCTCGCTCAGGGCCCCCACCCGAACCTGGGGAGGGCACCTGGGTGTGCCCAGCTTGTTACATCCCCTCCTGCAAATTTCAAATCCAGTGCTCCTGGGGACGACCATCCTCCCAAATGCCGATTAACACCAGGAAATGAGCAGTCACACATTCCCAGCAGCAGGTCTGTGTTGTCACCATCACACCGAGCAGAGCAGCCGCCTGTCCAAAGCCCCCAGCTCTACTGCCCAGGAAGGGCTTGGTCTAATTTTGGAAACCATCAGGACAGCGAGGACTCAGATGGTCTCCCTCAGCTCAAGGACAGACTGAATCTCTCATGTTCTGTGCACAGTCCTGCTCAGTCCCATGAGGGGGACAGACACAGCCACCTACCTCAGGGCCACTTCGTCCCAAGACCTGGAGCCCAAACTCGACCTCGGGACATCAAAAATAGAGTCTCCAGAGCCCTGCTGTCCTGGCTAATACAGCCTGTGCTGACCTCCTCATAGGACTCAAATCCTCCCCAAAATCAGGGGGGAGCATCAATCAGGACCCCCATTTCAGCCCAATACTGTGCCTCCCACATTGGTGCTGACTCACCTACCGAGTTCACAACCCAACTACCCCATTTACCACCTAATTCCTTCTCTACTCACAGTCACATTCAAGACACCAGTGCACAGTCCCTGTGGATCTGTTTCAAGTTGCATTATCAGCACATTTGGCATTTTCATCATGCTTAGGACACAGTCCCCTACAAAAGGCCAATTTATCTTGGAAGCGAACCCCTGCCTTAGAGGCTGCCCTTTCCAACAGGCAGCAGTTGTGCCAACACAGCCTTTGGGCAGGGCAGAGGGTCCTGCTTAGCCCAACAGCCCTGTGCTGGGGTATGTGCCAGGGAGGGAACAGCCCCTACTCCAATAACACACGTTCCTCATCACCTGGATGGGTTATTTTCACCATACCAGTGCAAGCCATGATAGCAAATCGGTTCTTGAATAATAACTATTACTTAGATTAATTAATTGATGTTTCCACAGTGTGTTGGGGAATTAGAAGGAGGGGGAGAGTGAAGGAGGGAGCAAATCAACAACAAAAAAGCATTTCCTAAGGCCAGGGAATGAATGCCGTGAAGGAAGAGAAGAGCAGGTTGTTATAGTAATTACAATGTCAGTATTTATGGATTAGGCCAAGAGGGTCCCCCCAAGCATTGACTGCAGCTGGGTTGATCTGCAACCAGCCCCACTCACACAGGATGGGGCAGAAAAACTCCCTTTCTGGTCCCAGCACAACCCACCCAAGCTGAACATCAGGCATTCCTCTGTAAGTTGTCGACAAACTCTCAAAACATCCAAATCCAGCTTTTTTTCTCCCCCTTCCAAACCAAGTAGACACTTGCCAACCAGCCAGCCCAGCCCCACACTCCCAGTATTTCAAGGGTGCTTCCAGCCCTCTTTTTTTGCTGCACAGAAGCACATTCATATTGTATCTGCTCTAGATATATAAACCTGACACATCACTAACCCCAGTGCTGGCAAACATCACAGCACCATCACAAGGTGTTGCAAAACTTCCAGAAAGCCCCTGCTCCCAGAGCCATGAAGTTATAGAAGAAAAATTAAAACAAAGGAAAACCCAAACCTCTTCTTTCATTAAACAGGAAAATCTGCATCCCTCATGGTTAGAGGCAAAGACTCGAAAATGTGAGTTCTGAAAATACAGCTCAGAAAATGGAAAGCACTTAGAAATCAGGATTTTTCACACTAGTTTTACAGCAGACTTTTGATCTGGGGGCAGCAACTGGCATTACAATCACTCTCCTTATTTGCTTACATTTGAAAAGATAGTTCCCAACAAAGCAGCACTCACAACCAGGAGCACTTTTCCAGAGTCAGCTCCAGCAAAAATTCAGAAGTCCGTGGAGAACAACCCAGCACAATCCCACTAATAAGGAGTCCCATGCACCAGGGGCTCCTCAGAACCCTTGAACAAGCAAAAACTGCTGGTACAGCCCCAACCATGGCTCTCAAAAAGCCCCAGTTCCTCACCTTTTTGGTTCAAAAGGTCACTGGTATCCACCAACTCTCCTGCTGACCCACCAGAAAGTTTCATCATCAAGCTGTTACTTGAAAACCCTCCAGAGGCAGCTGCACCAGCTGTGGTCACTCAGGATGGTCTCACACCATTAGCCCTTTTGATGAACCACTTTGCAAAAGGGAGGTAAAGGGGTATGGAAAGTCCCACCTGAAGACTTGGAGCTCCCCAGTCCAGTGCCTGAGAGCACCTCTCCAATTCTGGCAGGCTGATGGTCCACGTTGGACCCCATGGACTTTCTTCCTTATCTTATGCTTCAATTTGCAACACAAGATCTGGAGACAAGGAATATGTTATGCATTGGTCCAGCTGCCTGTGGCCATGAAGTGCTGCTCTAACAGCCACAAAGTGCAGCCAGGGGAGCTTCTAATAAATATTGTCACCAAAGACCCGTCACCATCAATATCCCTTTGTTGATTTTCCCAATGGAGTGTCCAAGAAAGGGGCTTTAGGCTTCCATGTCTCACAGGGTTGTCTCCACCAGGGTCATACCCAGCAACCAGCACAGGGCAGCCACCCCACAGCACTCCCCTTTTTTGGGGCAAGTCAGTCCACCCTGTTCACTTATCCCAGGGTTGGTGCAGCTCTCTCTGTCCCTTGCCCCAAATGCAGCCTCCTGTCTGAGGTGTGAAAAACCCAGAGTCATTTCAGAGGTGGCTGCTGTCCCTAGGGTGAAGATCCAGGCATTCTGGTAATTCAGAAACCCCAAACCCTTCCTTGGTCCAAACTCCTGAAGATGCACCTAAAAAGGCACTGCCTGCCAGTGCCAGGGCAGGCTCCCCTCGCACACTCCTGTCCCGAATTTGTCAGGCCTCTTTGCCACCTCCGGCCTCTTGAAATTCCACACACTAATAAAATCCTAACTAATTTACATCCAAGATGGGGAGTGAGTGGCAGCTGTTGCTATAGAAACCCTCTCCCGAGCCCTGGCTCCCGGTTGCAGCTCTGAGACGAGAGACTGGAAGCCAGCTTGGACCCCAGTCCTGATGCCACTGGGACGTCCCGTGGTGCCCAGTTGTCCCTGCACAGGCTGAACCCAGCACTGCTGCCCAAGGTCCCACTGCAACAGGGCTGCTTGGAGGATGTGGTGGCCACCACCACCACAACCAGTCAGCCCCACGTGTCCTGTCATCCTCCAGGCTCTGCATTTCCCACCCTCCATCACTGAAGGGTCTTCCCTGCCCGCCACCTTTCCTGAAAGCCTTTATTCACCAGCTGCTGGAGCCAGGGGCTGTGTGACAAACTCTGCTCTCACTTGGAGAAAGGAAAACAAAGATGACAACAAAGCAGAATTGCTCCCTGAGCTGCCAGACATTGGGAAAATGCTGGAAAATCCAGGCTGAGCATCCCACCAACATAAAGAAAATTTGCAATGTGTTTAATACTTAATGTAGATTTTTTTTTCCTGAAGTTGGACTGATAATTATTCAGTGCATGACCCCTGGGGGGGTTAATGCTGTGGATTGATAACAGCACCTTAACAGCACCCTCCCTCAGCTCTGAGCAGGCTGAAGGAGCTCAGCTTACAGCATGAAACCTGCACCCGTCACCAGGGCTGCACCAACAGCTTTGCTGGGAATGGAGACAACACATCTCCATGGTGAAGCATCCAGGAGTGAGCTTCTTCAGCAGAAAAGCAATCAGAGGACATCATCTCTGTAAGGAAGGGAAGAAAGCAGCTCCCCTTTCAGTACAGCAACCCGTGGACCCAGAGTGACTCTCCCACCTCTGGAGTCAGAGCCAGGTAGTTGCACCATCACAGGTGCTGCAACCTGAGCTCTGGTTGTAGCACCTGGATGCATTCCTGCTCACAGCAGTGCATGGGGGACAGTCCATGAATAAATATGTCTGGTCTCTGGGGCCGGATCCTTCTCTCAGCTACACTCATGTACAGCTGGAGGGAATCAGTTCTTGAACTGACAGATCAGTGAGTGTCAAGGAGCGGCGACTGCACACATCCCATACATGTGCTTCCTCCCCCATGGGTATGTTCCTCAGGTCTTCCTGGGGCAGGATCCAGTCTGCAGCAGAGGTGTTCCTAAGCCAACCCCCTTTTCCTGCACTGAGATGTCAAGGATGTGTGAAGGCTGCTCAGCAGAGACGTCTCCGTCACCCCCTATGTATGTGCTGTGCCACACGGGCACCGTGAGTCCAGGACCGCAGGTGGGAGAAGGCTCCTGGCCCATCACCCTGATCCCAGGGATGGATGTCCCTGGCATACCTCAGGAGCTATTTATTCCTCCCTCCAGCCCTCAGCTGCCTGCTCTGTCACACAGGGAAAAACTGACTCAGACCTTCCCAAGATAAGGCGACCACATCTGCAGTCCAGCTCCCCAGGAATGCAATCAAAATAGCGACCGGCAGCCCAGGCGGGGGAAGGAGGGGGGGCAGCATTTTTTGCTGTCGACTCCGACCCCCTGATGGACCGTTGCCATGGAAAGCCGGCAGCCAGCAGCCCCAGCTGGGGTCTGCTGAAGGATTTTTCCTGCTTGGCCTGAGGCTAGGGCAAGGGGAAGAGGGGGAGATACCGGGGAAGAGCTTGCATCTGGCTGCGACAGCCCTCCCCTGCTAGCAGGTGTGGAGCTCACTTCCCTCTTGGCTGGAGCATCCCGAGATGGTTTGTGATCCAGCATGGCTCAGATGCTGCTGGGCAATGTTTGAAGCCTGGTGCAGGAGCACAGATAATAAACCAAATAAATCCAGCTGTACATTAATGACAGAGGGACCAGGGAAGGGACAGAGAGATGGTAACCTAAGACCGGGCTGCCATCCTCTGAGATGTTGAGGTCTCTGGGGCACCCATCCAGCTCCTCTCCCCTTCAGCCTGTTTCCAATCCCTCATTTTTGCATGAAGAACTAGGACAGTAATTTCTCTCCTGCAGAGAGAAACAATACAGGAGCTGAAGCCGACCCCTTGCAGGCTGCCCAAGCAGGCTGACGTTTGGGGAAGATTTGTACAACTTTCTCACTGTGTAAAAACCACCACGGTTGGAGGTTGCACTGAGCTGGGCACTGCATGATGGTTTCTTGCCCCGGCGCACTGAGATGAGGTGGAAAAGGCCAGAGCCTGAAGCTGCCTGTTTACACCAGAGCCTGGATCAGGCACTGCAAAATCTGCTGCCAGCAGCAAGCACCCAGAGGAGCCGTCACCCCTCCCGCTGCCTCGCCGGGAGCTGGCAGGAGGGGACGGACAGCTGCTTCTCCATAATCATCTCTCCACCACTGACAACACGCTGGAGCTCATTTTCAGAAGACACCTTGGGAAGAAGAATGCATTTACAACAGCAGAAGCACCAGGAAGAGCATCTCCTTCCAGAGAGCCAAAGATGCAGCAAAATAAAATGTCGCTTCTTGTTAACCCTCGCCTGTACCTGAGCAAGCAGGACAAAAGGTGCTGGTCAAATTCTGCCCACATTCACAGTCCTGTAGCTCTGCTGATTGTCTCAGCAAAGACAACAGCTCTTTGGAGTCCTCACTGACTGAAAATCCTCCCTGGAGGAGGGACCATGCCCCAGTTTGAAGCCAAGACTTGCTTTCCCAGATACCTGCTGAGATCGTGGTCCCAGGGATTGTCATTCCCAGCACCTCTCAGATGCTCAGCACATGTGTGGCTTGCACAGCAGCCAGGAGGGGGATGAGGTGCAAAATCCACTGGGCAGCGACCCCAGCCCAGCTCTGGCTTTGAAAAGCTTCCCCAACCCGGGAGGGGAAAGGAGATCTGGAGAAGGTGAAGAGGAAGGGAGGGGGAATGCCACCTGTGTATTGATCTGACAATATGAAATGGGTTTTTCTTCTGGTTCCTGAGCTGGAGAGGGGAACCTATTGAATGCAAAGCTCAGCTCTCCCGCTGTCCTGGTTTCAGCCACTCCAGGCTGCTGTTTAATTAGATGAGCATTAGCAGAAAGGCAGCTGGGCAGCTGGGAGGGGCCGGCTCTCTGCACCCCACAGTCGCCCACTTGATAGGATTGTGCTGCTGTCAGAGGCACCTCTCAGCTGTACCTGCCAGGGCATCCTCCTGGCTCCTCCAGCAGCTAGGCTGAGCCAGCCAGGAACCTGCCCAAGGCACACCAGGGAGCAGACCTGGCTGACCCTCGAGCCATTGGGACCCCAGCCACCCCCACATAATGCAGCCATTAACCCTTTCCCCCAAAATTTCCAGCAGTCCCCCCTGAAGCCCAGCAATGGAACGGGACTTCCTCTGGCATCAGCCTCAGGTTTAGCTCAGTAACAACCTGGGAGTCAAGGAGACTGGAGTGTGGAGCAGGAATTTTTCCTGCCTGCATCCTATCTGGGAGAAATTACAACAAAGTCGTGAAGGATTTGCAGCTATTTTCACACTCCTTTTCCCAGATTAACACATGGATCCGCTTTCTGTTCAGCAGTCTGAGAGTGTATTGTTTTGTCTCCGTCGCAACCTCACACTCCCACACCCCAGAGCTTTCCAGTGCCCCACCGATGGGTTTGGGATATCAACAGGAACGGAGGAGCTCACTTTAATTAGCATGCGCTTCTTAATTGGGCTGCAATCTCCCCAGCAAGTCAGATAGTATTTCATCTCCATTTTACAGACCTGGGAGGGGGGAGGCAGCAGGAAGACCAAGGGATATGGTCAAGTAAGATGGTGGCAGGGCAATGGAGAGGTGCCAGGAGTCCTCCCTGTCCCCATTACCTGCACTGAGCCCAGCAGTGACATTACCTGGTGACAGCTCAGGAAGATCCCATATTACCCACTTGCATAAGTCAGCCTCCCTCCCTTGCTACCAATGGAACAACGTAGATTCAAGAAAACTGGGTTAGATCCACATTTATATTGGGATGCAACACTCACAGGTTAAGCAAAGTTCCCCTAACCATCCAACTGATGCCAAATCCCACCAGGGATGGGGCTTTATGAAAAGGCTTTACCAGGGACACGGGACAAGGCTTTACCAAGCTCCCGTTACATGCTGTAAGATAAACTGTGCAACAAAGCCAGGATGCAGCTGTTTCAGCTGCTTTCAGCACAAGGCATTATCTGTGGAGCAGATAAACCCTGTTCAGCCTTACCTATGGCTCCTCCAGCAGTGTCAGCACTCAGCTTGCTGCTATCAGCACATCTGCAACACATCCATGCTGGAGCAGCCTCATGCCTGCTGGTTTGGAGGGAAAAAGCCAGAGCCTTTGCATTGTCCTTCTCCAGCAGAGCTCTGGTCTGGCTGGTCTGAGCTGGCTGTGGTGGGAGCTGGAACTTCCAGCTCTGGTTTCCCTCCCTGGCACTGTTTTTTTTGTGTTCATCTCCTTCCATTCATACTCATTCCCATGCCAGTGTGGAAACACGGGAAATCAACTGGCTCTGAGCTCCCAGGTAAACATTAGCACAACGTAGGGCAACAACCCCACTAATGAATTTCCGCCTCGCTTTCTTACTGTTCCTCATCACTCTGGAGAGGATGTTTTCATGCTGCATCTGCCCAGGGAGAGGTGTTAGATGACCCACCACAGGAAGCTGCTGTGCCCCAGCTCTGGTCCAACAAGCTCCAACCAGCCCTATGTTGTTCACCTCCAGGTCTGAAACCCCTGCATCCAGCTCAGAAAAAGGGTTAACCAATGCCTATGGAAAATAAGGGGAAATTGGGAGTGGAGAGCCTAAGGGTGAGTGGAGATGGGCGACATGAGGTGTTGAGATGCCTGGTGTTGGCTCTGGGATTGGTGGGGACGCAAGATCAGGGCTCTTCCCTTCAGAAAAATCCAAAGGATAACTTTTCCCTGCCATTTCACAAGAACTGAGGCATCAACCCACACACATGACACACTTTGACCGCTGATCGCCCCCACGGCACACGTGAGCACTGGAAACCTCACACGAGCAAAGCAGGGAGCACGTCCCACTGAGCAGGGATGGAGCTCTGGCAAGAGCTGCATGAGGGCTGTGCTGACACCCCTGTGTGAGCAGGAAACAGTCCTTGAGCAGAGAGAACCAGAGCTACAGGCGCCACGTCCCCTCCGGCTCCCAGCATGACTCACACCGGTTGCCATGAAGAAGTCAACATTTGCATGCAGCCACCCCACAGTAGAATAAGAAGCTCCCTCAGCTATTTGATGACTCTCTGGGGGAGGGCAGCAAGCGGTGGGACCTCAGAGGCCGGCGTGGTACCAGATGGTAAACTCTGGCATTTCCACAGGCATCTCCAGGCTGCTACCAACGCAGTCCGTATGTGCAGCACGCCCCAGACGAGGCTCCCTGCAAACGAGATGTTCAGAACGGAGAAGGGAGTTGGGCACCCAGCTCCTGTTGGATTTAGTTCTCTTTCAGCTTCCTTAAACTCGCAGCCTCGGAGCTCCCCACCCTCGCCAAGCGCCGCACAGAATTAGCTCCGCGCGGAGCGGTCGATGCCGACGAGGGAGCAGCACCCACTCCACACACACCACCCGGCCCAACACCGAGCTCTGGACACGGCAAAACCCACCACATCCACAGGCAGTTTCTCCCGGCATGGCTGCCCCCCACGGACGTGCTCTCCCGAGCCACGCCCTGGCCCCGCAGTGGGGTGGCTGCTCCCGCAGGCGTGTGAAAAGCCCCGGTTTGGGAGAGAAGGGGTAATTATATGCCAGAGCAGCAGCTGATTCAAACCCTTCCTGACCCCAGGCTGAAGAGTTCTCCTGATCGATCACGAAGATGCTCTTTCATTTTCCTCAAGCGTTTCACTGACGGATGGAAAAATCAATGCCCCACAGAAGAGTCTGAGGGGGGGGAGTGGAGCAAGGGGAAGAAAGGGAGAGAAAAGGAAGGGGGAATGGAAAAGAGGAGAAGGCAGAGGGGAGAGAGGAATGCTCTGGGGGAGGCAGGGGCTCCTGGAGGGGGTGGTGGTAAGGCAGGTAGACAGGCAGCTCCTATGGCTGTTGCCTGCCCCCAGAGTTTGGGATTTTCTTTCCACATGGAGGACAGAGGGCAAAGCAAGGCTTCTCCCACATGCACACCAGGGAGCCAGGGCATTGCTGTGCCAAGAGCCCCTGTCAGACTGGTGCCTCCCCTCGCTGAGCAACGCTCCTGCAGCACCAATGGAGGGCCCAAATCTGTGCTGTGGGGTCCCCCCTGCAGCAACACTGCTGGTTTCCGTGGGAACACCTCCCAGTTCCCCACATGGAACAGCCCTGGTACCAAGAGTCAGAAGAAACTCTCAAGGTCCACAAGGCTTTTGGGTGAAAATTCCCCATTACCTTCTTTCTCATGAAAAAGGACATCCCCCAGCTCTGACTCACTATGTGGGTGCAGTTCAAGCACCATCTTTGGGTTCCATCCTGCCCACACAGCTCTGCAGGATGCCCCAGGCTGGGACAGGGATCCCTAGTGCCTCTGTGCCAGCAGATCCTGCAACTCCAGCATGTTACTGGGCAGACATGCTTCCAAAAGGGACTTTATCCCTTCAGGGGGGAAAATCTTTGCTGAAGACCAAGCTAAGACGTGCACAACTCATTTAGCTACTCAGTTTGGGAGTGATGTGGTTTTCAGAGAGACAGTGAAACCTCTCCATTTGTACTTTTGACACCAGCCACTGGAAAAGACACCTCCAAATCTCCCCTTGGGTCAGGGGAAAACCAGGCCCACACTACTGCACATAGATGAAGTGGCAGCTTGCCTCAAACAGTTGGGGTTTTCCAGTGTTTTCTTCCCCACATCCTATTAATAATTAACACAACTTCAACAAGACCAGCTTTTAAGAGGCTTCACTGCCATGGGCTGTGTTACAGTCCCTCTTCCAGGAGCAAAGGTTTGTCTGTTACCACTGGAAACCAGGAAGGCTCCGGTCTCACCCAGGGATGCCGACCTCATGGGAATCTGACTCTGTGTCCCCACCAGGCTGAGCTGATCCATCACGCTGCTGGAGCCCTGACAGAGGTGACAGAGCCCTGACAAGGCAGCCCATCCTCAGCTCCTTTCCAAAATTCCACTCTGGGTCAGAGACAACTCACTGGGCTATTTTGAAATCTCCGCCCTCCTCTCCTGGAGGCTGACCTGGGTGTGAGGCTGCCAGGCAGTTAATGCTCCCCCTCAAGATGGGATTTGGAGCTCAAAGGACAGAGTTTGGGGGTTGAGGAGGTCTCTTCCCACTGATACACAACTCTGTCCCCTGGCACTTGCAAAACAGCGAGTGAGCAAAGCCAGTGAAGCACATTTTAGGTCACTCTGGGCAGTGCTTTCCAGGATCTCCTTCTCCCAAGGGATCCTCAGAGATCCCCGAGCTCCCAGCTGCAGGGCTGACCTGCCGTGACAGGCTGGGGACAAAGCTCTGGGCCACCAGGAAGGTAGAGCAAGGTTTCAAGCTGTCCCCGAAGCCTAGGATTTGGACCTCTAAACACCCTGCTCAGGAGAAAAACAAACAGAAACGAGGGGGTGTGATAGAAGCAAACCCCTCAGCCCAGGCAGCCCTGTCTCCCAGTAATCCCCTTGCCCCTGCCGGGCTGGGGCCCCTGCCTGGCCCCACACAGAGCGGCCGCACCGGCCCGGCTGGTTGGGGGAGGCAGAGCAGGGCCTGCAGCAGCCCTGGCAATAAACAGCTTCCACATGCTCCTGCCGTGCTGAACCCTCCCACCCCGACATACCAGCACACTTATTCATCCCTGTGTGAGGGGCTGAGGCAGCGTTGTGGGCTGCAGCCCCTCCTGGGATGGGGTCCTGGGAGCCCCCCACGGTCCCTGGGGGTGCAGGTAGCCGACGGTGCCCATCCTCCAGCCACGTCACAGCTCCAGGGCTGCTGTGGGACCCCCAGGCCAGCAAACACCCACCCTAAGTGTGGGTGCCAGTGCTGGCAAACCCCCTCAAATCTCATTTTAATTGGATGCCCAGTTTTCCTCCTCATCCCACACTGTCTGCATCCCTCCAGGCCATCGTGCCATGCTTCTCCTTCAATGAGGAACAGATCAAACCCACCAGGCTCAAACCCATATCAGCCTTTCCCCCATCCCCAGTAACACTGCCTTGACCCTTCCTTGTCCTCTGCATGTCAAAACCTCTCAAATTAGGGCTTGGAAAAGGGCTTGAGACCCCAGCCCGGAGGCAGTGGGTGCTCAGTGCTCTGCAGAGCCTGCAGCTGCAAGGATGTCAGGGATACAGCACTCAACAAAATCCCAAAGCTGTCCCATCCCAGCTGGGACATACAGAGATGGGACAGTCCCATCCTGCAGCCTTTGGGGTTGAGAAACCCCCAATGCAGGCAGAAAGCAGGCAGAGCTCTGGCTCATTGGCATCCCGGCGGGTTTACGAGGAGATTTTTAGCAGCACCGGGAACAGTCCCCAGATTAGAGCCACAGGCTTCAAAAGGAGCTGCCGAGCGCGAGAGCCGAGGGCTGGAGTCGCTGCGGCTGAAAAGGGAATGCTGCACATTATAAATAGCTGCTCACTGGCAGCACATCTGTTTCAGACAGCGGCTCGGGAAAGCTGTGCGTGTTCTGGTTTGGCTATTTTGGGGGAAAGAGATTTGAAACTCGCTCATTATTATTGTTCGCCCAAGAGATGCGACTGATGCCTGTTTCTCCTTTGCCTTTTCAAAATGAAAAGCAAAACGAGGCGAGTTTCAAAGCACACAGTGGTGTAAGGTTCCCTGGGAGCTGCAGCTCTTGCTGGGAGATGGTACAAGCACCCTGGTGCCACTAAACAAGGCTGGCCATGGGAGAGGGAGAGCACAGTCCTTGTCTCTGATCAGTCACAAGCCACCCTACAGCCTTGGGAAGCCATGAAGGTGGGAGAGAGACAGGCAGCTGCAGGCAGCAACGAGGCCAAGGGCAGGTGCTGAGGTGAAGCTATGAGTGATGCTCCCCAAAATGTTGTGGGCTCACTGGCACCCCCCAGACGGGACTGCCTCATGTCCCCGCTGATGCCATGACCCCCATGGCTCTGGCCCATCCCTGAACCAGAAGAGATGCCAGACCCACCCTGGCACCCACAACAGCGCAGAGGAGCAAGGCCTGGTGGCAGGATGAAGGCCACAGCCCCAGGGGAATGTCCCAAGCCCCATCCCTCGAGGGGCTGACATCCCTCAGGATCCCACACCGGGGAGGCGCGGGGTGCTGCTGCCACAAGGTCTGGGGGCGAGCGGAGGAGGATGAAGAGGCATCCACGGTGCGGAGGTGTCGGAGCAGCCCCGCGGTGCCCGGCCCGGCCCAGGCGCTCCCGTACAGCCCCGCAACGGCTCATTAATCACTCGGCATCGCGGCGGGATGGAGGCCCTCGCCGACCGCCGCCAATCCCCGCGCCGTTACCACAGAAACAACCCTCACCCTGCACAGGCTTCAAAGGGTTTTGTGCGTGTGCCTGTGTGCGCTGCTCCGGCTCCCCCCTCCCCTTGTTGTTTTTTGTGTGCATGTACGCGAGAGAAAGAGTTGGGGGTTTTTTTTTTTTCCTCTTTCCCGGGAAATCTGGCACCGGGGCTCGGATCATGTGAAAAGCGAGCGCGGGATAGACGGACGGACAGGCAGACAGGAGAACTAGGAGAGGCAGCCACGATAGCTGCAAGGCTGGGGAGCAGGGGGTCTTCAGAAAGGAGAAGGGGAAGGGGTGCAGGGGGGGCGGAGGCGGCTGTGGTGCTAACGAGTCAAAAATAAATATTTATACGGGGAGAGTTTTAAAACCCTATTTTGCATCGTTATAATAAATTATTCATCCGCCTGTTTCTCCCTGCCCGCCTCTCGTGGTAGGGAGCTGTGGAGGGGATGATGCTGCAGGGTGAGTGAAGGGGGTCATGGCTGACCAGAACCCCCCCAGCACCGCAGGGAGAAGAGGCAGGGGGGTTTGGGGAGGGAAACAGGGACACAGCACAGATGCAGCTGGACCCTGACACGATCGTGGCAGTGCCAGATGGGGAAGGGTCAGGAGAGCTGGGTGTCAGGAGCAGGCGGCTGGAGGTGCCCAGGGGACTCAGCGACCTCCTGGACAGCAGTGTCAGAAACAACGTGGCTGCTCTTGTGCATGCACTCGTTTTAGATGGAGCTCTCTGTGAGTCTTGGGCTCTCTGAATTCAGTTTTGGCAAAGACAGCAGTTTCCAGGAGGCTGGCTATGCCCTGCAGTGTCCTGCTGAGGAGGTGAGGATGGGGAGCTCCCATGGCTCCTCCGAATCTCCAGCTAACTGGGTGTGCTGGTGCACCCACCGAGGGAGGACACACACCTGCAGTCACTGGTACAGCTCCCATCCCTCCTGCCCACACCCACACAGCCAGATCAAGAGCTGAGTCAATGAGGAGCCTCACAGCACAGGCTGGAACAGCACCTTCAGGAGCCATCCTCACCTTCCCATCTCCATCTGGGACTGATATGGGCACAACACACCCCTCTGCAAAGCTGGCAGAGGCTTCCCATCAATGGCCTTGAGCAGCGCCTCTGAGCCAGAGCCCTGACCCTTCTGGGTGCAGCCAAACATTTGTTTTGATCACTTCTGCACATCCCAGTGCTCTGATTGCAGCTGCCATTGCCTCCACCAGGGTACAAGGTTTGAAAGTGCCACCAAGCACAAGGGAAAGGTTTGGGGAGGAGAGCCATGCCATGGCTATTTCCAGCCTGCCTGCAATTGCATTTGCCAGAACTGCTGCAACAGAGACAAAAAGCAAGGAGGGAGAAAGGCATGATCCTGGCTGAGTAAGCCACAAAAAGCCCCTTGCCTAGCTGGAGGCTTCCAGCATATGGAAGGGGAGGTAAGAGGGCTAAGGGAGGATGAAAAATGATCTTCTGGATCACCCCACTATCCCTCGACTCTCCTTCCAGCCTCTCCTGACAGCTGCTCATCTGACCTGCCCCTTCAATGACTCCCCAGCAGCCTCCTCCAGTGCTTCACCCCCAGGATATCTGAGCATGAAACCTAAATCTCCCTTGTGCTACAGTTTAAGCCCATAATTTCTTGTCCTACCCACCGTAGGACACGGAGAATCGTTTATTCCTATCCTGTTTGCAGCAGCCGTTGACATATTTTTGAAGGCTGTTATCACATTTCACCTTCAGTCTTAGACCTTTTCATGAAAGATGGAACAGAAACACAGGTTTGTGATGGGGAGGAAGGACAGAATAACAAAGAGGTTTTTCTGGATCACACGTGGAAACCAGGAAAGCCAGTGGAAAGGCAGGGAGCCAAGGAATGGGCAAAGAGCAGCCTGTAACACCCAGATGAAGCTTAAGTGCCACCAGCCAAGTTCAGGACACAAGGGGAGATGGTGGAGACACGGATCAGCTGGGAGTAAAAATGAGAACACGAGAGTTGTAGCGACATGGTGCTGAACACCGGGGTGAAACAGGCCTGGGGTTCCCACACAGAGTGATGTGGCAATGCCCAAAAGGGGCATGGGGACTTTGCTGCAAGTGGGAGAGGAGCCAGCTGGCCTTGCTTTTGGTGGTACTGGTATGTATGGCAGGTGATGTGCCAACTGGGTCCTAAAGTCCTGGAAAGGTGCAATGGAGAACAAGAGACATGAACAACAGACACACAACAGTGTGCTCCAATATGCTTATCGTGCTTTTGCACGGCTGCACGTGTCAAAAGTACTTACAAGAAGGAGATAATCTAATTTGATAAGGGAGAGGGTAGAGGAATAACACTGTGGGCACAGATATCAGGAGCAGAAAACAAAGGAGAGACTGCAGCAGGCATCTGCTACAGACCCCCAGGACTGGAGGAGAGAAAGAAAGAACAAAAAGATTCCTGAACCAACTATCAAAGAGCTCGCAAACACAGGATATTTGTACTCAGGGGGCACTTTAACCACCCAGACATCTGTTGGGCGACAAACACATCAAAACACAGTCAGAATGGTTCCTTCCTTGCGTAGAGGACAATTTACAGATGAAGGAAGTAGAAAGGCTCCACAAATCTACTCGCCAATAAAAAGACACTGTTCCAAATGCAATGGTAATAGGGGAAGTTTGGAGCCTGTGATCACAGGCGACACAAACCCACCGGAGTAAGGACACGGCAGCACGAGACACTTCGCAGCAAACACGGAGCAAGGGGAGCTGAGGGACAGCCAGGAGCAGCACAGGGGGAGCTGCTCACAGCAGCTCTGTGCCTGCCCCCTCCAACAACACGGCTGTTGATAAGGGACAGGATAAACCTCCTAAATGTGACGGAAAGAGAAGAAGCAGAAAGAGCAGCCCTTTGCCTCAGAGCCAGCCCTCACTGCGGGCTGTGCACCCAGCGAGCGGGGCAGGCTGTGATCCCACCTTGGCTGGCAGCTACAGTGTGTCTCAACATTGCCAAAGGCAGGCTTTTGCCCAGAGCTCCAGGGAGATAAAGGCAAGAGCAGGCGGCCTGTGGAGCTCATCTCCAGGCAGTGAGACTTTCCATGCCTGTTGCACCCACTCTTGCACATCACCACAGGGGCTGAGCACCTCCAAACACCAGGTCCCCTCTTAACATCACCCCTTGATCTCTCTAACTCTGTGCCAAAAGCAAAGGCAAGATCTGAGTTTCATGGACCAGAACCCCAACACACAGTCAGTGCACTGCTTTGGTTTCTTGCCTGTATCCCCTCAGAGGGACTTTTCCGTGCTACTGTGTGGAAAGGGGTTTCACAACATCCAGCACTAGAGGCACAAAATACTCTTGCTCAACTTGGATATGCAAAAGTAAACAAATCTTTCAAGTCCTGCCACAGCAGAGGGGCTTTCCCAGCACGAAGAGTCCTTTGGATTCTAGAAACAAAAGTTAACTTTGTCTATGAACTCCTGCAAGAGTTTGGAAAAGATCTGGCTTCAGACAGATTATCCATGCTCCATGGAGAGCCCCAGGCTTTTGGAGGGCACAATCAGCAGGAGGCTGTCCATGCCTGCCTGTGCCCTGGGGTACGTGGCCCCTGGCTCTGGGCAGCCCTCCCACTTCATACCCTCCATCCTCAACCAGCCATGGCAGCTCAGCAAGGCTTTGGCACTGCATAATGGGGATCAAAACTAGCCAGATTTTAAAGGTGTTTCACAGTTAAAGATTAAAACACTGGATTACTTGAAGTGCCTAAAATACACCTGCAAACTTGGCCCTTTTGGCACTTAAAGTTTCACCGCAGAAGGCGGGATGTAGCACGAGGTTCCATTTTCCCTCCAGAGTCATCTGGAAAATGAAGGGATGTGTCATCCCCTGCTTCCCACACCAAGAGCAAGGACCTCCTCAGCCTTCACAGTTACCTCCAAGCAGATGCAAAACTGGAGATCTGCAACTTCAAACAGCCTAAGTTAAAGAAATACCATCACTGGCGACAGGAAAAGCTCCTCTACTTCTGGCCATGTTTCTGAAGATGCTTCCCACACTTCGGCCTTAGCCAGAACACGCAGTTTCCCATTTCACCTATAAAAATGTAGCTCTGGGTGTACAAATGTCCAAGTTTCACGGGTGCTGTTTATGAAGTGCTTTGGAGAAATGCAGCTATTAGAAAATGAGGGAAAAGAAAGTAGCAGTAGTTGTTCCCTGCAAAGGGGCAGGGAACTCTGGACATCTTGCTCCTTATTTATTAAAAAAATAATTAAAAAAAAAGGCCAACAATGCTTTCCAGGCCTGGAACGCTGACTTTGGTTACAACACATGTCTATTTATCAGGAGAAAAGCTGAATATTTCCGCTATCACAAGATTATTGCCAGTTCTTGGATTTTTCCCTAACCTCCAGCTAAAATCCTCTGAAAATGGAACGGCATACGAAATACGCTCCCTGACTCTCAGAGTTGGAGCCCCCCCCCACCTCCTTTCTCCCAATAAACAATTTTGCATATGTTTAAACCTCCTTTCTCCGATTTCCCAACTCCTCCACCCTCCCCAGCAAAGAAATTACAAAAATCCGTCATTTCTCTCCTTTTCCCTTGCACCTCCATCTATCAGCGTTTCAAAGGCAGTCTCCTCGAATGCCGAGCAGAGCAGGAGATGGGCAGCGGTAATGGGAATGTGCTCCTGACTGTGCAAACCCACACAGAGAGTGAGGACAGGAGAGACTGCATTTGCATACATATTAAACGGGAGCAGTAAAAAATGCAGACGTGCAAACCATTTGGACATGGCTCGGCTCGGTGATGCGCCCTGCAAGGGAATCAATCTTCGGCGTTCTTAAAGGGAAAAACCCGCTACGGAGTGAGGAGCGAAGCCAAGAGACCAACGCTCGCAAACACGGTCGAGGCTTCGGGGCAATCTGACCTTCGTGAAGGAGGGTGAGATCCCAGTGGGATTTTCCGCCTCCAGCTGCTGCCACTGCTCTGGATCCAGCAGGGCGGGCTGGTGCCTTTCACCCTCTTCCCACCATCACCAGCGGGAGGAGAGCTGGTGGGACCCTCATCCCCAGCCAAGCTCGTGGCTCCCTGCTTGAGCTGAAGCAAGATATTCTCACATCAACCAAGGCATCAGGTGAGGGCACCACAGAAACCTCCCTGAAACAGCCTGAGCTGGGCCCCAAGGAAGAAATAAGTAGCACCTGGATGTGACGAACAAGCCCTACCTCTGCATCCCAGTACCTTCCCTGACTGACCAGTTCACTGTGCTCATCCTGCTTTGTCCCTGGGTGATCCCAGTAACAGCAAACTCAGGAAGCAGGCACTGAACCTGGAGGGCATGACTCTCCAAAGTGGCTCTGGTCCAAAGTTTTTGTGAGTCTCTTTACTTGCCCCATGGATCTTTCACCCGACCACTTCTGGTTGACTGAGCCACAGGGGTCACAACAACAGCACTGCACACACAAATATTTCCATGGTCAGGTTCTGCCTTGTCCTGGAATGTCTCAACCCAACCTCAACTCCACTTGTCCCAATGCTCTGGTTGAGGACGTTCTCAAGACAGGACGTTACACCCAAGTCAACAAGTAAGTACAGTGGAGCTTACAGAGTAGATCATTCCTAGGTGCCTGCAAGGATACGGATCTGACGAGGCAAATCACGCAGGCAAACCTACTGATTTCAAAGTCTGCAGGTTCAGATGCATAAAAAGTGCAAAATCAGTAACTTTTATATTGCCACTCAAGGAACCACAAAGATAAAAGCAATATTCTGGGAGTGAAGGTGCCATGAATATTTCTCATCTGCACTTATAAGGGATATTTGGGACCAACGGCTTGATTCTGCATTAGCCTTGTTCAAATGAGATAATTTACATTCCCTGCCAGTTGAAAACAGACTGTCAAGGTATTTACTTGTGTCAGGTTTCACTTCCCAACGACAGTGCTAAAACCCACTAGGTGCACATGGAGAGTGAAGGTGGGCAGCAGACAGGTCCAGTGTGGTGTCCAATGTGGACATCCTGGCAGGCTCCAAGCCCACAAAGAATAAATGTCTTGCAGGGAGCCACACCAGGGTGCATCAGCAGCTGCTGCTTTGCATCATGTCCTCCAAGCTTCTCCCTGCAAGGGTTCCTTCTGGAAAGCCGAAGCTGCAGACAGACAACTGGACTTACCGGCTGACCAGGCCTCACTGTCCAGCAGGGTTTGGCCCCGCTGCTCCCATGGGAAATGCTGTCTGGAGCCTCCCTTCTCCTCCCCTCTCCAGCTATCCCCTCCTATGGCCTGATCTAATCTAACCACCTGCTTCTTCAGGGCTGACTCACCCTCACCTGCCTTTTGTACCTACAGCCCAAAGGGCACAGCGCAGAACATGCTGCCAGAACTTCCTCAGCAACCCCCAAAAGCATTCCTTTTTCCAGGCCCACTGAGCCTGGGGTAGTGAGGCAGTGCTTAACTGTCTTCTTCTTCCTACCATCCTCCAGCTCCTTCAAACAAGGCACTCTTGGAGTGGGAAAGCAAAAACAAATGGTCTTCCCATTAGCCTGGCCAATGAGGATTCTCTGGTGCCTCGTAAGGGCTGAGTTCCCGTGCAGCAATCGAGCGCTCAACTCTCTCTTTACCCACCCACCCATTTTCACAAGACTTGTGGGAGCCACACGAGAGCTCTTTCCTTCAGCCAAACGTAATTGGAACTCGTCGCTGGGTAAAAAACAGGGGGAGGCGGGAACAAATGGAGAGAGAAGGAAGGAGAGACACGTATGCACACAGGCACAGGCTGGATCACAGAGGCCCTGCTCACTTACAGAAAGGAGGAAAAAAAACCCAAAACAAAACCAAAAAGCAAAGTAAAACTACAGTGGCAAGTTGCACCAGCTGAGCTGTTGACTTGCTTTGTACACTGTGCAATCCCACCCCTCTGCCTCAGCTGCTGGGGATTTACAGGCACAAACGATCTGGGGAGAGTTGGTTCATCCATTCACGAGTGTTTCTACAGCTCCCTGCACAAGAGCAGCTCCCTCCCCCATAGCAAGTGACAATTTGGGAACATTTGGGGCTGTTAATTATATTCGGATTGAAGTTTTTTTGCAACAGCAATGACCCTGTGAAAGGGGCAGTGGTGAGAATCTCGAAGAGGGAACTTGGGGATTTCCACCCAGAAACTGTCCCTCTGACTTGTCAGAGAAACATGAAGGCAAAAAAAAGTGGAGTTTGGCAAAACAAGAGAAAAACAACTTATTGAATAGCTGTCAGTGGGCAAGTATAAATATATTAGTGATTATGTTGATATTAGGCTCATATCAAAGGCAATTAATTTGATAATTGCCTCTGCAGTAAAAGAAAAAACCCACAATCAAGTCTATTGCCACTGGCATCTGAAACGCCCTCCTTGGTTAAATTAATTTCCTTTTTTAACTTAATTTGAGTTAATAGGAAAATTATGGTGTAACCATAGTCCAAAATCACACCCCCCCTCATTTATTCCTTTTTTTGACTGATCTCATTTTGGCATTGGCCTGAGAGCCTGGAGCAACCAAGTACTTTATTTGTCATTTTGGAACAGTTTCGGAGGCAGTAGAGAAATAGAAATTCTTTTGCTGAAAAACTTGTCCACGAGTTTCCCCAGCGACACAGTGTCACCTCCCACGTGTGCCAGGTCCTCCCGCAGGACACGCATCCCAGCAGAGCTCAGCGGTGTCAAACTCACCCCGCAAATGGCTCCAAATGACATTGTTAGAGAGGCTGTGTTATCTGACACTACAAAATTAGCACCATATAACAGCCTTGGTCTGCAGGATGGTTCCTGCCAATGTCAATGGCGGTGCTGTAGAAGATCAAAGGAAAAGCACAGTCCTTCAGCGACAGCAAATGTTTTGGCTGGTGGGAGAGTGTGGGGGCAGCACAGCAAAGCCAGCAGCAATCCCCGACCTGGGCAGAACAAGCCCCACTGAACCCCAAAAAGCATCAGGGCAAAAAATGATTCCCGTGGTTTGCTTAGATCAGGCAATTCATACAATTTCTCAGGAATATTCAAGAGTCATTTAACTGAAATTCAGTACTAGAAGGATTGTCCTTAACAGGACAATGAGTTAACAGCCCTGGGAGCGAAACGGAGGCCTTGCTCTTGCTGGGGGATTTCTCCTAGTGATACCATGTTCCCACTTGGAGACAAGTTTCTTTGTTTGCTTTTCCCCAGTTATATAAGGGACATAAATTTTTGTTGCAGAGAGGACTCTGGGCAATCTGCATCTCCCTCAGTCTGCATCTCCCTCCGAGGCTTCTCACTATGTTTCCGCTTGAACTCTACTGCTGTTGCTGCAGTTTTTCAGCTCCTGCCTGCGTCTGCACTAAACCCTCTCCCCTTCCCCAGGAAGCAAAAGCCTGCTGGAAATTCAACTCCCCCTCAGGTCTAATCCCACGAGAGCGGCCAAAGCACTTTGCCACCCCGCCACCCCCAGCCCACGGCATTGTGAAGGGGAAGACATGAGCACAGACAAGCTACAAAACATTGGGCCGGCACAAAGACGTGTCCAGAGACGCTCCCCCGTGCAAGAGCATCTCAGTAGAGCCCAGGCTGCTGCTTTGCAGCTCCTCCAGCCCCTGTATTTGCTCTCCCAGCAGGTCCCTGATCCCCAGCCCCATCACTCAGCACTGATGGAGCGAGCCAGGGGAGGCTGTGCCGGGAATTTCACAGCGCTGGGGCAAGGGCTGGGTGCTCTTGGCCGGCCAGCGCTGCATTGCACACATACCAGCAAACCTCAGCCCGGCAGCCCCGGAAGGGCAACAGGCAGCCAGCAGCAGCTCCCAGGCCAGTGAGGAAGCCTTAACCCCTTCCTTGCTATGGCCAAGAGGCTCCTCGAGAGCTCAGAGACAGTGGGAAGAGAGGAATCCACCCTAAGGCCAAGCATCTAAATGCAGCACCCCTCCCTCCCTAAAAAAAAAAAAAAAAAATCACATTGATACCCTAAAAAATCCCTGGGAATGCAGCCCTCCTCTTCCCCTTCCCATGGCCTGATGGAGAGGCAGGGGAACCATCCTCACTGCTGGCCAAAAGCCATCAGAGCTCCCAGCAGCCAGCACAGCCCCAGGCGCCTCAGAGTCAGCATGTCCCCTGCTATTCACAGCCCCACACCCTGGACAATGTTCTCAGCAGGGTCCCTTGGGGGACCCCGGGACAGCCACAGCCTGGCGAGGTTCATTCTGCACCCCAGAGAAAGGGCACACTGAGTCCCTCCATTCACAGCCTTTGAAATCATGGTGGCGAGGAGGGTTTCTCATCAGCAGAAGGAGAGGAGAAATCCCTCAGGGTGAGGTTTGGATCCCAGGTCCCTCAGTGTGGATCCCCCCACGACTCAGAGGCAGGACTTGCATATGTGTGCTTGCACCCATCAAGAGCCAGCTGACAGCCTTGGGTGCCCAGAGAAAGCTCTGCCGTCCTGGCTCTCCCCAGCCCCTTTCTCAGCCTGGTTTCTCTTGGTCTCCTGATCTCTTGACCCCCTGGAGAGATCTGGGCTCTGTTCTCCCACACAAGGCACAGCCAGCACATCAATCCCCGAGAGCTGGGGCAGGAGGAGGTGGCACATCACCTTCAGAGCCAGTACCAGCACATCTCACCTCTGAGAAAACAGCAACCAGGTGTTACATCAGCCGATGTGAAAGGGCTAAAAATGCCTGTGACACCCCACTTGAAATCAGCTTGGTCTGAGCAGTCTCCACACACAGTTGACATAGCTTAAAAATCACATTTATGGATCACAACAAGGCAGCAAACACTTTTCCTTTTTTGTTTTTATAGGCAAAGCCCTTCCCAGCACAGGTAGGATCACTGAAACCCAGAGCTGAGCAGGCAGAGAGAGCAGCTCAGGGGCAGGGGGTGTCAGCCAGCCCCAGGCCAGGCTGCCTTCCCAGCAGAGATGGGATCTCCCACACCGATACTCAGCTCTGCTCAGCTCCAGCTCCAGCCCGATCAGATCAAGCCCAACAGGATTAACCACATATCGCAGCGCCAGCGGAAGGCAGATTTACCATTTAAAAAGAAACACACACACACACACCAAATCCGTGTTGAAGGAGCTGCCTTGGTTCAAAAGGAGCTTCCAAATTTAGGTTTGCTAAAATTGAGATTTCATATTTTTAATAAAATAGAATTAGACTCTTCATAATAAATTAATAATCAAAAGCCCACAGAAATGTTTCCATAAACGAAGTTTTTTTAATTCCAAAGGAAACCATTTGTTTAAAAGAAGCAAGTGTTCCCCTGCAGAGCTGGAACTTCAGTAATTGCAGCATGATGATAGAAAATGGGGCTGGATAGCAAAAATAACTTAAAACTATTCTAAACAACCATGAAGCTGAGTCATCTGTTTCAAAGTCCAAGTGGAGCTATCCCAGTGACAGGGCCCACAGAAAATGCTAAGGTGCATAGTTAAAAGGGGAGGGGAGAAACAAAAACAAACAGCAAAAATAGTCCAAATTCCTTCAGATACTATTTGTGACAAAAGAACAAAGCTGGGATTTTCATCCTCTTTCCAGCATCTCAGCTGCAGTGAAGCTCAGGGTTTCATCACACCAAGCTCCCCTATAACAACCATACTGTGGGTGTACAACCAACACCAAATACTGGAGCTTGGTGTCCCTCTTAAACAAGTCAAGGAAAAGTAAAGGCACCCTCTCCCCAGCTGGTATCAACCAGTGTAACCCCACAAAGAACAGGGGAAGGAAAGGCCAAACCCTGATCCCTCTGTCTTTTGTGCTCCAGCCTTACTTGTATACACTGCTATCACGTTACAAAATGTGTAAGTCTCTGTATGAATGGCAAGGTGCCACCGGCATAAATACATTCGTATCTGGACAAAGGATCAGCCTGCACATCAGGATCTTCATTAAAAACGGGTTTGTAAGCACTTCCCCTCATTCTTTTGATTCATTTCCACAAAAAACAAAGATTTAGCATTGCGTCAAAGTCGCAAGGACGCCCAACACGATACTGGAGCGAGAGCTTGGTGCTTCAGACCAAGCCAGCTGTGCTTCCACAGCACTCCAGCTTTCCCAGGCTTGTCAAGGCACAGGTTTAAAGCATTGGAATGTGATCCTGGTAACTAGTTTGATCTAATGCTGGGTACATCTAGCGATGGGTACCTCCAGAGCACTGCCTGGCACAGCTGCAGCAAGGCCAGGGGTAGAGCACATACTCAATCCAAGAGGGACAGAGCTCAGTAACCCTGGTCTTAACACACCCAATCCTTTATGCCCTGATAGTAAGACTAATTTAAAGCTAGTTCAGGCAGATATGGGCACACCAGACCAAAGGATTTGCCCACACCAAGTTGACAGCCTGGCATTTAAAAGTCAACTGGAATGTGCCCCAAACCAGTGCACCGTAAACAGCAGTTTCCAGAGCTGCACCATGAGTGGTTCATCCCTTTGCATGTGAGCAGCCATGGAGAGAACAAAGCAGGAGCCTCCTCTGCTGTCCCCCCACACCCCGAGGCACTGTCTTGTGACTGGGGCTCCCGGGACAATTAAATTCCCACAGGACTTCACAAACAACTGACAAAAGCAGGAACCCAGGAAGAAGGTGACAAAATGATTGTAAAGCCTGTGGGAACAAGCAGCACCTTACAACAGAGGGACAAGTGACAGGGACAAACCTTTCCTCATGCATGCTCAACAAAGGCATGCTGGAAAGCTGGTGGTCATTCCCACTGCCAGCACCTCCCTCTCCAAAAACTGTTCCAGACTTCCCTTCTCCTCCTGCAGAAGATCCGACTGCCTTAAATTCCGCCTTGTGCTGCTGTAACAAGGGAAGGGCTCTTGCTTGCTGCTTACTGATGAGGAACCAACATCCAAAGAAAAGAGCATGGATCGAAGGCAGTCAGGGAGAGGGATAAGGGAGAGGCCTTAGCTTTTATCAGGCTGACTGACAGAGCTGGAAAAACAACAGGCTGAATTTTGGGCACAACTGGCTTTCTTCAGGGTTTGTCTCCTGCACGCAGGAGAAGCCTGTATTTCAGACAGGGTGTTCCAGTTTTTTTCCTAGGCTGCACCCTGAGTTAAAAACACCACTGGCTGAAGGAAAAAAGAGTGAATTCAAACAGGAAGGCATCTAGGAGGGGGATTTCCAAAAAAGGTGGGGAAGAAACCATCAAAGCAAGATTTCCAAGGAGCTTGGTGCTCTTTGGGAAGGGAAAGTTTTCCAAGATCTGACTCCAGGACACCTCTAAGACAACGATATCATCAGTGGGTGAAGCTGCCTCAGTCCCCACTGCTCCAACATGGATCCAGGTAGGCAGAGGACAGCTGGATTTCAGAACAAAGGACAAGGACAGATCTGAACCTCATGTCCCTTTTACACCACACCCTCGTTTGAAGAAGTCACAAAGCAAAACTTCCTCTTGGTTAATGTACATCTATTTTAACTCTTTTTTTATCAGCAGATAAAGGCAAGACAGGGACTCAACACACAGAGAGCCAAACCTTGCACCTTCATCACCAAAATTTGATCCTCCACCTCCCATCAGCCAGGCAGGAAGTCTGTGAGCTTTATCCCAGGTCATTGCTGGAGCACAAGTACCTTCCACAAGATGCCACAGCATCCTCCAGGCTTTGTGCAGTCTCTAGCAGTGCTGCCTTTGGGGACAAGATACCTGCTGGCTGGGGGGATGAAAGTCCCTTTTGGATGAAAGAGCAAAAGGATGAGTTGTTCCCTAATGATAAGGACTGAGCAGATTTGCCCAGACCCACACAGAAGACTGCTCCCTCTCATGCCTACAGTACATCCTAGGATGTCACCAATTCACAGGTCTTGCAGTCTCCAAGGTGCTTGTCCTCTGACCACCCCAAGAAATGAGGCAGCACTTATCTGTGTTTCACAGATGGGTCACTAGAGGCAGAGAGACAAAGCCCCAGCTTCCCTCTGCATAAACTCCTCAAAGCACCAGGTTTGAGGATTACATGGTGTTCAGGCACCTGAACCTCGGGCCAGTGTCACACAGAGCAAAGAATCAACTTAAAATCCCAGAATCTGGGCCAAGAGCCCTGACCACTGGCCACCCTTGCCTCATCCCGGCCAGCTGTGACTGCTCTCCCAGGTTTCTTCTCAGCCTCCATGCTCTGGAGTGTCTCAGAGGAGCCGCCTGTGCTGCTGACAGAACAAAATTCAGCCTTTGATGCCATTGGCACTTCCTCCATTAGTTGCTTTGAAGATTAGGGCCAGAGCCTTAAATTGGATTCAGAAGCTGATGGGGAGCCAATGGAGCAGCTTGAGCTCCCGGTGGCCCAGCCCTTTGGGGAGGTGAGTGGTCGTGCTCTGCACCAGCTGGTCCCACCACACTGTTTCTACTTTCAGCTTCTGCTACACGGCACAGAAGCACAGCCAGAGTGAGCCAAGCCATGGCTTCGATACAGTGGACAAGATTGTCCCCAAGCTGGAGGAAAGAAGGCAGCATTTTTGGAAACAAGCATTGCTTGTCCAACACATCTAGCAAAGAGGCTGGAAAAATTGGGATTCTCCAAACCACACCCACAATTCAAGGCAGCATGGTGACAACAGAAGGCAAAGTGTCACCTCAGGCTTCGAAGCTGTGTGTTTTCCAGCCTGATTCCCCACCATCCTCAGCTTGACTCAGCTGCTCATACCTGCATCTCACAGCAGCAGCAGCTCTAGTGGTTGTGCCAGCTGGGAATGAGAAATATACCCTTGGCATCTCCATCTTTCCTCCTTTAAGGAGTCTCCCTCCTCCCATCACACATCCCCAGACTGCTCCTGCCCTACAGTGCTGCCTGACCTGGGGACAATGGGCAGCAGCAAGAGGGGGGAAGCAGGTAACATGGAACCCAAAAGCACCAGGAACATCGATGGGAGCTCAGAGTGGGAGCATTGCAAGCATGGTTTTCACTGCTCTGTGTGTTTTTCACCGGATCAGTTCTGCACTCACTGTGTTAGGCGCTGCACACCCACAAACACACACAGAAGAACCATCTTTGCTCTAATCCGTACAATTTCAGCACTGAATGGTGCCTGCAGAGCTCTGCACACAGAGCTCAGGCTCTAGGCACTCAACAAAACATCCATCCCTCAACAACACCCCCTCCCTGGCTCTCCATGGAGCAGCATGGCTGGATTTCACCTGCACCCACCACTCAACCCCACAGCATGCCCTAGGACAGATCCCTTTGCCCAAATTCCTTCAACCCATTTGGAGACTGCCAGCTCAAAGCGGGCTTAGAAAGGAGGTACGTGGACCACAAAAAGCCACAGCTCCTCTCCCCAGTCAAGTTGAATCCCCAAGCGAGGGAGAGATCCATGCATGCCAAACTTGCTTCCAAAGCATCTCCCTCCTCCAGGAGCCAGGGCACAGGGGCAGCAAGACACTGTGTGCCACGAAGTGACACACACTGAAGTAACATGTGGCTCAGCCACAGCGACTCGATTAATTTAAGTTAATTTCCTGCAGTTCTGTCTTAGTTTTCCAGCAGATTCAGGACTTAAAGGTTAAAGCGTAACCTTGTCTCAGTAGCTTGCTATTCGCTCCATGCAAATGTCTACCTACAGCCTGGTAATTACATGCATTTCCACAGAGCCAATCCGCCGTCAGCCTGACAGATACTGATCTTCCCGTTTTATTTTTAGCTCTGTGCTTCCCCCTCTAGATGCAAAAAAAAATTCTGTTTGTTCCATCTTTTGCTGCAGCCTCTTTTTTCCCTGGCTCACCAGCCAGCTCCCGGCTCAGCCGGGCTGGAGCAGGGAGCAGCACGGGGCGGCGGATTGGGCAGACTCTGGGCTCCTGCTGGGTGTCCTGAACGGTGTCACCCCCCACGGTGACACTGGGTGGTCACCTCCTTTGGGGCCACCCAGGGAATTTGCCAGCCCTGGCAGCGAGGGGTGTTTAAAAGGGAAACTGAGCTGAGGCATAAAGAGTGACGCACTCCCTTGTAGGGGAGCTGGACACTTTCTCCTGGGGACACCTCCAGGTCACACACACCCAGCCAAGAGAAAAGGGGCCAAATCTGGCAATATTCAGCCACGTGCTAGTGGCTCTGCAAGTCCAGGATTTATCACCTCACAGAAGTGGGTGGCTTCCCCAGCTGTCAACCCTCACAGGGCCACCCAGAAAGAGGAGACAACACCAGGAAAACAAGCACTGCAGAGACAAAGCTCATTATTTGATGTTTCCAACCCATAAAATGGGCACACATGAGACTGAGTGTGTCTGATGCCACTGAGGCCAACATGCTGTTGCCCTCCATGAGCTGCTCCCATGGCTTCAGGGAGGAGGCAAGGTGTGCAAACCACTAAAAATTGTTGTCTTACAGAATTTTAGCCCCATGAGGCAGTCCCCCATCAAAGAGCAGCCCAAAAGGCTGACTGTAAATTATGAGATGGGAAGAAACAGGGATCAGGTGGTTCTTCTCTGACTTTCCTTTTGGAAGGAGTCTGGGAGTGTGGATGGGTTGGGCTTTGAGGGGTGAGGTCTGCATGCCTCTCTCCCACCCTCTCTGTCTCAAATGCATATTTTAGACTTAAACCAGAACAGATTCCCACAAATTCTAGTCACGTGATGGGGAAGGAAAGGCAGTGAGGCTCAGAAGTGACATGTGAGGAGAGCGCTGGCTGTCGGCATTCCAGCACGGAGGGCAAAGCCACCATGGCCAACATCGGCTGCGGGACACAGGGAGCAGCTCAGGGACCCTGAGAGGGTGAAAAGTGTCTGCACAGAGAAGAGAAAGGAAATCTGTGTGCAGGGAAGCCACATTAAAAAATACATTAGGATTTTTTCTAGACTAAATAGCTGAAGAGAAAGAGGAAAGAGGAACACGGATGGGATAAAGCAGAAGGAAGGGCTGAGTGTGGAATTGCAACCTCTGTGAGACTCCAGTAAAAGCCAGCAGAGCTGGAGCTGATGCATCTCCCCAACACTGTGGACACTTCTCTAGTGTTCACCCCTTCATTGACTACCCAAGCTCCAGCCTCAGCCACATGGGAATCATAATTGTGTCTCATACTGGCAGAGAAAGGATTGCTTGTCTTGTTGTTCTTTCAAGGATCCTCTTAGTCCCAAAATCATTAAAAAAAAATCAAGAAATTATGATTTTATGTTTCCAGGGGAATCTCTTCAAACCCCACCAGCAATTCCCCTCCTTCATACTTTGTAAGAAATAAAGCAAATAACACTCAGAAGCTGCTTATCCAGCATTCTTCAACAGGTGATTTTGGGCAGTTAGTAGGAACATGGATTTCAGAGAGATCTAGAGTGCACTGTCCCAGTTTTTCCTCTCTCACAGCTCCTAACCTGGAGGTCAATCTATCACATGACCAGGGAAGCAGGAGCCATCCCAGCACCTGGAGTGGGCACTGGATGAGACCACAGGACAACAAAGCGGGGAGCACATGGGGGATGGTCTTTATCCCCATTTACAGAGCTGGGAAAGCCAAGGAAGAGAGATTTTGTTATTTACTTAACAGCCAACAAGCTAGGAATCAAACTCAGATCCCCAAATCCCATCCTTCTGCGCCAAAATAAACAAATAAACCAACCACCCAACCTGCCTCCCATCGAGGAGGAGCTGGGGAACTCCAAGGGAGCTTTCCCACCCTCCACACAGCTGCAAGCCCTGGCTGAGCTCCACGAGAACCAATTCCTCTCATGACAACAAGTTTAGCCAAAGGAATTCAAGGCTATTCAATGAGAAAAGGCTGGAGCAAACCTACCCCTTCACCACATTCCTGCAAAACACCTTTAAATCTGAGAGCTTCTCATAATTGTGTTTAAAACAACTCAAAGCTGGCAGTGCCAGCCTGTCGTTCGAGAGCTGCTCTCTTGCTGCTGCCTCCTTTGCTGGTTTTTAACCACTATGCAGTCTCCATTTTCCTTTGTGTGATTCAGTCCTACCACTCCCACTTTCTCTTGACATTTTAAAGGCTGGGTACCACCAAGCCTCTTTCTTTGCATTTACACCCTCCTTTTATAAGGAACAACTACAATCTCTGCCATAACATCATTTCACCAAGGACTGCACCTAGGGCTGCAGTTGTTCTCTTGCATCCTGGACACCCCTGCAGAGTAACCAGGAGAATCCAAGGCCTTAACTCTTTTAGCCTTTCCTCCTGCACTTATCCCTCAGGCTCCATGTCATTGCAGTGCTTTACTCCAAATCCCTTCCCAGTGGGTTTACACTTGGATGTCATTGCAGAGCCCAGACTTGGGCACTGGAAAAGTGCTGTGAACACAACCAAGAGAGAAGGAACCAGGGTAGCGTCTCCAGGGCTGTCTGACACGTGGCCTCAGCATCTGTTGCCCCAAAAATATCAAAAGGCAAATCTTGCACTTACACTAGATGTACACAACAGAAGGTTTTAGCCTTTCTGAAACCACAGCCAGCTTCAGAGCTGGGTCCCCAACAGCATCATTTAGACCAGTGCTCTCCAGTCCTGGGGTGACATTTATTCCAAACCTTCTTCAGCTGTTCTGCAAGAAGATCTTTCCCTCTGGAT
>JAWWLV010000040.1:5478813-5516282 GCA_035041135.1 Platyrinchus mystaceus
CCTGAAGTGTTTCAACCCATGGCTCTGTGTCTCCAGTGAGATATTTGGAGGCCCTGGACAGGCCCAGTCATGGAGTGTTGTGTCCATTAAGTTCCCTTGGGCTGCTCTGACCCCCAATAAGCCCTTCATGTGCCCTGCCATGCTCCCTCCCACAGCCCTGACACCTCCATCACACCAGCTCAGACAACATAGGAGCAAATTTTTCACTCCAGGTGCATTGCTGGGAGTGTTAAGCACCAGCTCTCTCCCACTGACAGCCCTGCTCCTTCACTAGAGAATTCTGCCACGTGGACAGATGGAAAGTGCCTGGTCCAATGTATTTTTCTCCCTTCATCCCCCTTGCCCCAGGCTTTCCTACCCTATCCCACATTTCTCTTATGTCCCAGGTGAGAGGTGAACTCCCATCCCACATCAGGGACATCTCTGGCCTGCCAGCACAACATTCCAGTGACAGCTACACGGACTCACCATCAGCCTTTTCTCTGACTTCAACAGGCACTGGCTTCATTCCCCTATTCCTCATGGCCTCTCTATTTCCTCATGGACTGCTCTTCTGTTTGGGAGCCCTTGATTGTATCTGACAAGGTCTCCTAATTGTCTCCACTGATTTTACCAGAGACTGATTTTAAAAGCAGCTCAGTAACTTAGTCACTTCAATATCATTGCTGAATTCAGCTTCCTCATTTATTAATGGGCCTACTTTTGCTCTTTCTCCCCTGATATGGTTCCAAAATCCCTTTTTATTTCTCTTAACCCCTTTGGCTAACATTAACAAGCAACAACTCAGTAATATTTGATATTATATGTGTATAAATAAAAGCAGGAAAAGATCTTATTCACTCCTGTTATAGCTACTAAAGCAGGCCTAGGGCTCTGGAATAGCAGCTTTACTGCATACGTTAAATATCTCCATTACTCTATTAATGCACAGTGTTGGAATTTTATTGGATAGTTTGGGTTATTTACCTTATAAAGTAACATGGGCATCACAAACCACGAAAAGAGGGTATTTAGTACCTTCTCCTTAGGTCTGCATCTCCCCAGTCCAATGAACACAAGACCACAAAAATAAAACCCCATGTGCTACATGTTCTTTCTTTTACAAGAGGTGGGGAGAAAGGGGAAGACCCGCAGTAATCCGGGCACCAACCCCATACCATGTTTTTACTCAGGAGAAATTTGCAAACAGCAATCCCAGCCTGCTTTTATGGCCTTAGGTACGTGGCTAGCAACTGTAAAGCACCATTTGTCGAGCTAGAAAGAGGATTTGGGGTACCCTTTATTCACAGCACAAACCTGGGCATGACAGGAAAGAAGGGAAATAAAAACCCAAACAACGAAAACAAAACAAAAAATCCACACAGAAATAGTTTTCAAGGGGAAATTTTTCATCTTTGATGTTTCATTGACTTGAAATAGTGCTCAAAACTGTCAGTAAAGTTGCAATAACCAGAACCCCGTAGCAATGTACCCAAAAAGCTCTACTTCCAAAAGTCTTTGAAAGAATTAAAATAATCTGGATAAGTTGACTTAGCCCTGATGGGAGGCTTCCTAACTCTGCAGGCTGGACTTTTATTTCTCGGCCTTTAAATTGCTGCCTCAAATTTTCCACAACCTGGGCACTCAGAGACTCTCTCCATTTCCCTGCAGAGGGATGACCAGTGAAACACAGGATATCACTCAAAAAAGCTGCCCCAGGGTCCTGCCCCCAAATCTCTGTGTTGAAGTAAGGGAGGAAATGACGAGATAGAGCAAAAAACAAGCACGTGTGACTCAACATCTGCCTCAGTTTCCCCCACTCCAGCCAGTGCTACTGCCCAGGGGGAACAAGAGACAAGAAGGTGGCTTGCATGAGGTGGCTTTCACAGGACAAAGCCTCTCCTGGGAGCTGAGGATGCGAAGTGGGGATGGGAAGAGCCTCTGCCAGGCACCCAACGGCCGGACAGGGAAGGATCCGGGTGACACAGCTGCAGGGTGAAATCCTGCCCAGCACCGCGGCACTGGGCGGTTTGGGGTGAGCTCAGGTCACCCCCAGCAGGGCCGAGGTGATGGGTGACAATGACATCCCTGGCTTCACCCCTGCAAACCCTTCCCACCCACTTTTTTGGAGGCACAAAACGGGGGAAGCGCAGACTTTCCCCATCGCCCTCTGCCACGCTCCCTTCTTTAAGTGCAGAAATTTCCACCACCACCGCCTATATTTAAACCCAGACTGGTCCAAGCAGGGGCCAGGATCCTCTGGGGTGGGTTTTCTAACTGGGGGCTGTGATTTTAGGCAGCGGCAGGGAGGCAGAAGCACCTGCTGCCACCTCCCCGGAGCCCGCGGAGCTTGCCCGCAGACCGCAGGCAGCGGAGGAGAGGGAGGGCGGGCGAGCAGGCTCCCCTTGCAAAGTCTGTCCTGTGCTGTCTAATAACACAAGGTGTCATTGTATACCCAAATCAGTGCCTGGAGCTTTATTTATAACAACTGAAACACAAAACCCAGCAGGCCAGAAACGGCAAAGGGAGCGAGAGACCAGGGAGGGCAGGGACGCAGCCGGGCGAAATCTCCCTATTTAGCAGGATTTGCCTTGAGATTTTTCAAGTCGGATTTGAGACTGGAGGGGGGACTCGGGGGGCCACGGGAGGAGGAAAGAGAGATGAAAGGGAGGGAAGAGGAGGCTGAAAGAGCAGCGATGCCTCCCTGGCTGCGGCAAGGCGACAAGCCTGCCTCCACCGCGTAGCCCTGCGCGGAGCGATGGGGGTGCTTTGCTCGCAGCCCCCCGCCAGCCAGCAAAGGGAGGTGGGGGGAGGCTCAAGCTCCCCTGGGACTCCTGGCTTCTACGGCAACTCTCTTTTAAAAACTATTCCATCCCAGGAAGAGTTTTGCAGCTCAACAGCTGGCTCCAGTGGACTCCCTCATGCATTGTGTCTGCGAACTTGGCAGGAGCCATCCCAAAGGGACTCGCCCAGCCCGGCAGGCAGCAGTCCCAGCGCGCTCCCTCAGGTGCTGCTCCTACCAAACCCAATGCCAGCGGCTTGCACGACCCCACTCTTGCGAGAGGCTGAGCACCCCGAACTCTTGCTGAACTCAGTGGGAGCAGAGGCGGCTCAGCGGAGAAAGGTCCCAACCCTGCACTTACAGCATCGGGAGATGTGCTCTCCTCGGGTGGGTCCAGATGTTATCACCACCGCTGCCACCCCCGGCAGCTTGTTCATCTGCTCCCTTGTGCCGGAGGCTCCCGCTGCCGGCTCAGCGCCGGTGGAACAGCTCTCTCACTCTCCTCCAAGGCTCCTGGGCAAAGGCTGGCAGCTCTGCCTAAACCCCCTTTCCCCAGTAGCTGGAAGGAAGCCGCTGCCAGACTTTGTGCTGAAGCGGCTGAGGTGGGAGCATTCATATCCCATTCTTCTGACTCACCGTGGAGGTGGTAAGCAGCAGCAGGAGGGAAATAATAAACAGCTGGAGGGGGTAAAGGGGAAGGTAACGTCTTAAGGAGTTGCAGCCAGGGATGCCGTTTGTGCTCACCTCCCCTGCAGATAGATATTTAAATTTCCAGGTGCAAAAGCCACTGAAAGTTCAGGCTGAGTCAGAGCTACAAAATTTGACCCACTAATAGGCAACAGAACAGACTCTTTAAAAGATAAATCTGAATCCTGAGTCTGTCTTGCACCAAGGGCCACTTTGGTCCAGCTTTGCTTCTGCTGAGGACAGTGGGAGCCAAACCAAGTTCCCTGCAAACAAACCAGAGCCAAGCTACAAAAGCAAATTCATAATCCATAAAGGACACTGCTCCCATCAACTTGACCAGGACTTAAAAAACCTCCCTTTCCTCCCACTCTATCCCAGTATTGGTCTCAGATGTTTTCTGACTCTTCATTTGAAGAGGTAAAACAAAACAGCACCAAACCCAGAAGGCACGGGGGGGAAGAGGTTTTCACGTTCCTTCGCTAGCGAGCGTTCGCCCAGCTGCATCTGCTGCCCTCAGCCCCCCAAAGCCTACCTGCAGAACTACATTTGCAAAACTGTTGCCCAGGAAATGTGCAACTAAAATCTGTGAAATAAGCATGCCTGGAATCAGACGTTCCCAGTGTAGTTAAACGACCGTGCCTTGAAATCTGCCTCCGCGTTTAGCCACGCTGCCATGTACAGAGCTACGAAACAAAACGCTCGGCTTGTTCCACATCCCAGCCTCACCACCGGGACTCTTGTTCCCTGCAAGTAGGGAGCCCAAACTCCTTCCCCCTGGAGGGTTTTAGGAGTGTGGCAGCAGGAGGAACTGTGAGGTTGGGGCCCTACCCTGGTGTACAAAGTCAGTCCAAAGGCTCAAAGCGCCGTGCAATGAACTGTGGCCGTTCAGGAAATAAAAACCCAGCTGTCTCCAAGCAGAGGAAATAGAGAACCAAGACAGTGGAGTTCCCCATCTCTTCCACCACACTTGCCTCTTCACAGGGCAGAGCTGGTGGGAACATGACCCCAACGGCCTTGTTACAGCACAGTGAAAACAAGAGCTTTCGTGGGGAACAGTGGGACCCTAGGAAATGTCCACCGCGGTCTGTCCTGTGGAGGATGGACCCTTCAGAGCAAGCAAATCATGTCAGTCCCACATGGAGCATCAAGGGGGAGAAATGTGGGTCCCCTCAGCCCACAGAGGCTAGAGACACCATCTCTGCTTACTCCAGAAAAGGGCTCGGAAAACCTGAGCCCCACTGGAAATTTCTGACAGGTTATTTCAGAAGGGTTTGTCCTATGCAGTAGTAGGGCAGGATTTTTCCTTTTTTTTTTTCTCTTAGAAGATTTTTGTAGATGGGAAAATATTTCTCCTTCCTGGCTAGAGTAAACCACAGGACACAGCCTTCCCATTTGCCTCTTTTCCCAGCAGCAAAAAAGTTTTCATTCCATTTTTCCTTCCTGAGGAGATTGAGCTGCAAAGGCAGGTGGGCACCAGAAAGGCAGGTCCCCACATAAAACCAAGGCTCTGCTGCAGGTCCCAGCCCCTCACTCAGAGTCCTCAGCCCTGGGGGGAGAACTCAAGGTTGGGAGCCCCCTCTGAGCCCCAGGTTTCACACAGTACCTACCCCTGTAAGGAGACACTGCGTGACCCAGAGGGTGTTGCCTGCCCAAGACAATTAGGTTGTGTTCAAACCACGACCTCGAGGAATCGGATTAATTACAGTGATGTTGAGCATGACTTTGTCTGCAGGGACAAGTCATGTTTGACATTGCTGCCAGCTGGTTACAGGTCTGGAGGATGAGCGAAACTGGAATGGTCCCTCCCCAGGCTGGGTTTATTGGCACATGTTCAGTGACAGGGCAGGTTTTGGGGAGAACAGCCAGTGTGAAAGCCTCAGCAAGCAAGACTTCACACCAGAGCATCCACACACCGGGCAGATAGAAGTCACACTGTCACACTGAGACACACGATTTGAAGTGATGGCCAGGTTGAAAGCCAGGATCTTCCAGCAAGCAGTGGCCACCAATGGCCAAATCCCATGTTTATGGAGCATCCAAACAGCAAATTACTTAAATTGTTGTTTTAACACACAGATCAGGAGTTCTCCTTGTGGAAAGGCAACAGGTCTCACACGTGAAACAGCACATTACTCGGGCTGATTCACGAGTTTAGCTTGCATGCAAATAGCTGATGTTATTTCTCACCTACTGATGTGTCCTGGCCATGGGAGGATTTCACAGTCAGGCCAGAGTCACAGATGGACCTACAGGCTGGAACAAGGTCTCCCTGAAGGGTCAGTGTCTCCCCAGCCACCCCTGCCTGCACCACCCTCACTCCAGGCTGCCCACCTCCTCCTCCCAGGTAAGGCTCTGCCTCAAGAAGTCTAAAACAGTAACAAAAAAACCCCCAAACCCAAGCTGATCTTTGAGGCCAAAAAAGGGCTTTGAAGCAAAGGGGAAGGGGGGGAGGTGGGGAAGGAATCTGAAGTTGCATCACTTGGAAATACCCGAGTGCTTCAGAGATGTATGTACATGTTCAGCTTCCTACTGTTTCTCGAGGAACCTACTTGGGAACAGCAAAGTGACACCAAAAGGATCCCAACGACATTTGCCTGAAGCAGATAAAAAACAGCCTTGAATTTAACCCAAATGAGCCCCTGTGCCAAATACTCCTTTCTTTGGAGCTGGGCACTTTGAGGTTTGGAACTCCAGGCAGACAAGTGGGGCAAGAGAGGTTTGAAATATAAATCAATCAAGAGCTTTTGCCCTTTAGCTGGGCTCAAAACCAATCCAGAGACATTCTCCATTGTATTTCAAACATTTCTCAGAACATGGAACTAAAACTAGGTTTCGTTTCCTTCAACAGAAGTCACTGTGGCTCCTTCACGACAAAGAAAATAGATTGGAAGGAAAATCTTATTTTCAGTAAAGCTTTTGTTCTTTCAGAAAACCAGGCTGCTTTCCAGGCAGCTTTCCTGAAGATGGATTCCTGCACCCAGCTCCAAGAGATTGCTCCTGCTGCCACCCAGAGAGGTGCACTGAAACCCACAAAAGCACGTGGATGGTGTTGCCGGTGTGATCCCGTTCAGGGAACGTGATGCCCTCTGGGGAGGCCAGTTTACACGTCAAGCCTGGACACACCTCCTACAGGGCCCAGTCTGGGACCAGCTCAGCTGAGGAGACACGAGCCATTCAACCTGCTGGGCCAGGAGTGGACCTGGCCTGTCTTGCCCAGCCCTAGCGATGCAAAACACTATTCCCTGCTATCCCCTGCTCCCAGACGGATCTGGTTCTCCAGGGGCTCCCCTCTGCAAGGAGTAAGGCAGGAGGAGGGGAAATATGAAAACTATGGGCCTGATGCTCCATTTCCAAAGGCCGCCCGTGAGCCAGCGATCCAGACTGGGAGTGTCCCGACTCGACGCCTGCAGCCGCGGGAAGAGGATCCTCGGTGGGGCCGTTCCCTCTCCCCGGAGCATCCCCCGGCCCCTGCTCCCACGCCTTCCCTGGCGAGCTGCCCAGCGCCGCTGCAGCGCTGCTCCTGCCTGCCTGCACGGAATGGTTAACCCGGCAGGAGGGCCAGGTGGCTCAGGTGTTCGTGCCAAGCAGCTCCTGCCTCACCTGCAGCGACTTGTCGAGGGGGAGACGCATCTGCCCTTTCTTGTCTGGCTTCAGTCTGCCTGGGGAAAAGGGAGAAAAGGGATTGGGGAAGGGTAAACACAGCTTAGGCAGCTGCAAGTCCCGGCAACCAAAGGGCTGAGCAGGTGATTCAGAGAGCTGGGGGCCTGCAGACACCCTGTTCTCTGCCTCCCACCGACATCTCCGGTGGTGGCAGCAGCCAGGGAATTGCTGGCAGGAACATGCTGGCTGATGGGGCCACAGAATCCATTGCTCAGGAGAATGCAGAATCCAGCAAAAGCAGGACAGGGAGTCTGCACTGCAGGGTCTGGGGTAAATTGCTGCTTCTTGCTCTGCTTCACCACCTCCCAGAGGACCCCAGAGAAGCAAGGCAGAGCATTGGTAGGTCCTGTACCAGCAAAGCATCCAGCACTTCCGGAGAGGCTGTGATCTCTCCTTGGGAACATCTACAGTGTTGCCCCTACGGAAACATGGCTATACTATAGCCCAAGACATGGCTCCACCTTTTTTGGTGTTACTCTGCTCCATGGGACCACGTTACCTCCCCAAGCCTCTCTGCTCAACAGCCTTTGCCACCAATTCATCCCAGCAACAACAGCTTTCTCACCCTTGAAAAAACAAGAGACAAATCTCAATCAGATGGAATCTCATTCCTGCCTTTGCTTCCATCAGCCTTTCCACAACTCATAGAAAATCATGGTAAATGAAGGAAAAAAGACTGTTTTGCCCCAGAAGGTAGCTGAAGGTTTTTGGTATGTGAGCTGATGACTGTTGACATGAAGTTCTTGCACAGTGCTCAGTGGTCTCACAGACATCACCTCCAGACTCTTTGCTAGGGTGGGGAACACCCAAATTGGAGCTGAGCCCCACTGCATCCAGACCAGGCTTTGCAAGGGCTCTAGCCAGAAAGGCTCAGCACCATGGGTGCTTGGTTACCATGCAGCTCAGACACAGGGAGAAAAGAGCCTTTCCAATTGCAACCACCTCACTGGAAAAACATCCCTAACCTCGCCTGGGACCCGGGAACCTGCCCAGCCAACCAGTCCACAATATTCTGCCTGGGTGAACGAGGTCTCAGCCCAGCATAGGGCAGGAATGTGAGAGGCGATGTGATCATGTGGGACAGGCGAGGGGAAAGGGCTGGACAGTCAGGGAAGGGCAGTGGTTCCCTCAAAATTAGGCCACACTCAGGAGGAGTCATGCGAACGTCTCCCCAGGCACGGCTGCCTCTCCCCTCTGCAAGGAGCTGGGCTGGCCCTGCATGAAGAGGAGACTTGCCGCCCCTGCAGTCCTGGGAGCTGTTGGCCCCACACACAAGGTGGGCAGGGCCAGCCAGTGCTGCTTTGGGGCAGGACGAGTCCTTGGTGCAAACCTAGGAGAGCTGCTCAGCTCATGCTCCATCCTTTCTCCACCCAGGGTTACAAACACCCTGGTGCACAGGGCAGGGCGCAGTTTCCTGGCATTACAGGGATTTTTTTTTTTTTCAGCTTGCCAGCCCTGGAAACAGCCAGAACTCTACAAATCCTTCCCCTACCTGCCTGCCCTCTCCTCTCTGAGTCAGGGATGGCAGTAACCCATTGCAACCCCTCACCTGACAGAGCCGCAGTGCTCGGAGCTGCCCCGGGAAGATGGGAGAGCAAGTCTGACCGGCTCAGGCCTCACCGAGAGCTCCCTGGGCGAGCAGCCTTCCTCACCTGGGAAGTCCAGGGAGACCTGTGCTCCCAGTTACCTCCCAAGCAGGTCAGGACGAGAGCCCTTCATTGCCCAAGCCTTTGGCTTAATTATTTTCATTCCTGTCCCCACACCCTGCCCATAACAGCAGGGATGGAGATGCCTATTACAGCACACGCGTTTTGGAGGCTCTGCCCTGTCTGCCAGCAGTTCAGAGGAGGTGAAGTGGCCGAGCTGGAAAGGGCTTTGCAAGTGCAGCCTGCAAGTTTGAATCCAATTTGGTAGGCACCGTGAGTATTTGGGGCAGGGTAGGTGAAATGGTGCAGCAGGGTTGTCCAAAAACCTCCCGTTGATTCCCAAGTGCCATCAACATCACATGTGGTGAGGGCTAAACATGCCTTGAACTTTTAGCCTAACCAGCAGGAAGGGAATATTTAGATACGGGGAGGAAAACTGTGTGTAGGGAGGGAAATATGAAGATAAAAAACCCTAAAAGAATTAAATAAGAGGAAAGAAGGGCTGGAAGAAAACAAATGGGGGTAGAATAATCAGGCTTTGGCAGCAGTTAAAACTTCCATGTGTTTAGATCCCCGAATCGATGGTTAGAGATGCTACAACAAATGTCACCTTCATGTGAGCACCAGAACTGCAATTTTCTCATCATCCCTTTTATTTTTTTCCCCCCACTCTCCCTGTGTTGAAGCCTGTTTGGAGGACAGCCTGTTGGGGGCAACCCTTGTACCCAGCAGACACTAGTTTATTCCCTGGGTTCCCTCTTTCTGTCTCTCCTGCACACACCCATTCCCTGTCAAGTTTCTGGCTGATCCAGAGGGAGACGTCGGTCCTGCCAGCTCCAGCATCCAACTGCTCTTCCCGGGCCCGGGAGCTGCAGTAACCATAGAAACTGCATCCAACGCGCAGGCTCCACTGGGGGGGCCGATAGGATGCTCAGACACATGCACAGCCAGGTAGGGACCAGCCAAGGCTCTGCCAAACCACCTCCAAACGATGCCCAGGTCAGGGAGAGGGTGAGGCAGAGGGGGAACGATGGAGGCTTTTCTCCCAGAGCCTCCCAGAGCAGCTCGGAGCAGTGTCGGGAGCGTTTCGTCTCCGGGCTCAGAGCTGGCTGCAGAGCTGACGGTGCATTTTACGGCGCGCAGGGAGATCGGTGAGGTAATTGGGAGGATTCTGTTGCAAAGCTTTGTCTTGGTCTGCCCTGCATTTTATCTGCAGACTGGATGGGTACCCAGGGCTCCCGCTGGCCCGAGAAGTAATCAGTCATTAATCCTCCGGTCCTTTTTGCACCGTGAATATAAACAGGCCAAATCCTATCCCCGGCTGTGCTGGGGAGAGGCTTTATGTTGATGGCTCTGGCAGCAGCACACATGCCTCCAAGGGTAAGATTTGGACCAGCACAGTTAGTTAATGAGCTGATCCAAACATTGCATTAATTTTACACCCTTCCCAACACAGACATAACCCCTGCTTTCAGCAGCACAACCCAAAGCGAGCTCGAACCACAACCACCTCTTCAGACATCTCACGTTGAGCCCTTAAATCCATGCATGGGTACAAAGAGGCACAATTTTCAGAGTCACTGGACACAGCAGATGCTCAGTGTCTATGAGAGACAGGCAGAGTCCATTTCAGTGACACGAAAGAGGATCAGAGGGGGTCTGGCGAGGGAGGATGGGGAAGCACTCTGCAGACACCCACCTGCACTCCATGGGGCAGGAGGTGCCTCTGGCAGCCACAGAGGAACCTGGGACTAGAGACTGGGGTGGCACATGAAGATGGGCAAACACGTTAGTGGCTTCACCAGCTGTTGATGGCATCTCTCATCCCTCTTACCCGCCATGGTCAAGGGCTTTTGGGAGCACCACGACCTCACTGTGGGGTTTTTCTCCTCTCTGTCCCTTGTCCCCATTGCTCAGCCATCCCAACAACCAGCAAAATGACCCTCTTGCCCTCACACCGCGACAGAGGTGCCCGGCTTGCAAGGAAGCATAAGCACCTACGGGAAGGTGTGGGGTGGGGACAAAAATACCATCAGTCCTGCCTTTTTAACACCAAAATAACAAATAAAAATAAGGTCACACAACTGCCAAGCTCCCTCCTTCCTTCCCCCTCTCCAAGCCATAAATACTCCACAAAATCCCCACACGCAAACAAGCTGTGGCCTCCGGACAAAGAGGCCCAGCCTCCAAATGGCCGCCAGGTGCCTATTTTGGGCTGCAGCTCGGCTGGGGTGGAACAAGCGGGCTCAGCTGTCCTCCCTGTCCGCAGCCCACAGCCCGGCCGGGCCTCACCCCCAGCTCCAGCCCCTCAATGGCCCCATTGTTCGGGGCCAGGAGCTCAGCTGCGACGGCCGGGGCAGCCCGTCTGGCTCCCTGACATCCGGCAGGGTCGGGGGCCTCCAGCATGGCCAGGGGGGATGCCAACCCCTGGCTCAAGGCACCCCACAGCCCCCCAAAAGGGCAGGGAGATGGGGCTGGGTCCCACAAAGGCAGAGCCAAGTTGGGGTATCCTCCCCCTCCAGGGCTGTCATAGGGAGCTTACAGGGCGAGACATGGCTGCTGCTTCCTTGCATGGCTTTTGAGGGCTTTTTGGGAGAAGAAAAGGGGAATACAGCATAATGAGGCACACAGAAATTGAGCTTTCCTCTCTCATCCCAGAGACACAGCTTGAAAACTCCCTGCTTCCCAAGCCAGCTCCCCTTCTCTTGCTCCCCCGTACTGAACTGAGGGGTGAAACCAATCCCACAGCACCTCCTGACTCTGAAACAGGCCAAGGGATCACAGGGCAGGCACATATGCACACACACACAAACCATCAGAGCAGCCAGGAGCAGACCTGAGCACGGGCTGGCGTCGGGGCAGACACACCTGAGCAGATCCCAGATCTGCAGGAGATACCGGCACCCAGGGAGCCTCCCCGCGCTCGGCGCCCTGCCAGCCCAGCACTGCCTAAAATCAGAGCCCTCGAGCTACAGCGTGGAGAGGCTGCGGCACCCCCCGCCCAACCCTTCAAGGACTCTGCTCCACACACAGACACCTCCACCAGGAGCTGGAATTTTCCGAAAGGAAGGACTGTGTCGGCATTTCTTTGTAAACTCCCAGCAATTTCCTCCTGAAAGATGGAAGCAAAGGGCTGAAATAAATCCCTTCCTTGTGCAGCGTGAGGGCAGCATCCTCAGCAAGCTTCAAACACCACCCGAGGAAACACGTTAAAGTGACTACAGAAGCTCAAAAAGCAGCCCAAGGCATCTCTATGCCAATGTTCTTGCTGGGCCAGAAGAGGTGAGAATGCCTTGTGAGCAGCAGTGGGACATCGCTTTGAACACCCACGTGACACACGAGGGACTGTGTCCTCTACTGTGTCACATCACAGTGTCTCACTCTGTCCCTGTTGCAAGGAATCACTACAGCATCCAACCCAGGGCCAGCCATACCAATTTAGCCACAGCAGCCAGGACAACCCTCTGTCAATACTGGCACAATCCAAGGGGTCACCTGCATCAAAAGCATCCCCATCAAACCTCCCGAGCCAGCTCCATGCAGCAGTACCATCACGTACTGGTTGAACTGGCAGGCAATGCCTATCGATACGAGATGTGCCTCCTTTCTGCACAGCTCATTTCTCTCTCCTGCATGAGAATAGCTTTCCTGGCAGCGCCGGTAGCCCACGCGCAGAAACAGCTTGCTGTCTGTACTCGGAGCAGTGAAGTTGCAGAGCAGCCCAGCACAGCCAAGCCCAGCTTTACTGAGCGCTTCAGACAATGCTTTTGGTGTTTAAATAGCAGCTGTCCTGGTGCAAGGCTGAGCAGACCTGAACAGGGACCAATAAAGAAGAGAGTGGTTGGGATTCTCCCTCAAACATATGTCCCCACAGGGGCAGAGAGGCCCAGCCTGTGCTGGTTTATTGCAGGAGATACAATTTAAACCCACTCCCTCTCCCAGTAATCCCACAGCTTTTCCAGTGGAGCATCTGCAACTCCTGCTGTCCACATGGGCTGTCTCAAATGATCCCAAATGAATGCAGACAACCAGTTCCCAGACCAGCTACAGCTGACACAACCCCCCAAAACAAGAGAGAAGGGCAGCAGGTACCTCTTCCTCACAGCATATCCCCAGATCGGCCTTGGAGAAGACAACTCATCACCATGTTGTCATGAAGGCTACACAGTCCTCTCCCTCTCACCATACTCTTCGTATATCTGTTCTTTCACATGTTCTTTCACATCTGTATCTCAATGTGGAAGGTCTATGATGGATCAAAGGAAGAAGCCAAGGGAAAAAAATCTAACCAGACCATCCCTTTTGCAGGCTTTCCTTATAGGATTTCTCTCACATGGGTCTGACAACTCCCTGTGCCACATAGACTCTTCAATATCTTTCATGAAGGTCATTTAGCCATTGCTTCTTTCCCCTCTATAGGTCTCTTATGTTTTTGGCTGCCAGTGACCCACCTCTCAGCTCACAGAGAAGGAGCTAGAAAAACAGCCATATGCTGCTGAAGACCTGGAAAAGCCCTTCAGCGGGCCTTGCAAATTCAGGAGATGTTTTTGTTAAGCAAGCTTTGTGGGCTGGTCTTTCCCAAGCACTGATGGAAGCAACAGCAGCAGAGCACACTCCTGCCAAAACCCCTCTGGTTGCCCCTTGCCCTGTAAATCCCAGCTTAGGCTATCCCAGAACGGTTTTGTTTGCTGTTGCTGAATCCAAACATTCAGGAAACAGAGCTTTAGTAGTAGAGAGCAGGATGATGCTATTTATGTGTCTTCCTCAAGTAGTATTGCCCAAATAGCCTGGAAGCAACGTCACCTCCAGCAGCCAGTCGGACACAGCGATAACCCCATGCCAGGTCTCTGCTCTGACAGCTCCAGAAGATGATTCACCAAAGAGATATTCAACCCAGGATCTCCCCATCCAGAGGGAATACCCAGTGATCTGATCTCTCAGACACTATATTTTACTCAGCATTTAACACTGGCAAAACACTTGATAGGACCCAGAGGGATTTCTGCGTCTGCTGATCCGCTGCCTCCTCTCTCCGTTCCTCTCCAAGTTTTCGTTGTTGCCTTGAGTTTGACTTCAGCCTGTTTCTTTTATGGTGTGACGCTGATACGATCACAACACATCTTCCCAGAACTTTTAAACCTACTGACCCACTTCCAGCCAAGTCTGTCGGGGCAGGTGCAGACCTCAGAGATAACATTCCTGCAGCCACAGAGAGACACCGTGGGACAGGCTGGGGCTCAAACCCGGTTTAGACATCATGTAACGCACACAGAGCAGGACACAATGATTTTTCTTTTCCCCCCAGCCACGGAGAAAAAAAAACAGAACAAGTTTTCAGAATTAGACCTTTGGATTTAAAACCCAAAGCCAGAGGAACTGGGCTTTGCAGGCTCCAACCCCCGCAAAGCAGCACATCCACAGCCTTTCACCTACAAGGCCAGGAGCGAAGTGAGACCCCAGGCTTCAGGTGACTGCTGGAGGGGCTGTTTCTGAGCTGCCACATCACAGCAGCCACAGGTTTCCCAGCAGAGCAGCCAGCTTCCCAGCACTGGTAGCAGAGGTCCAGCAGCAGAGAGGTGGGTGAATCTACAGTCACTCCAGACACATACCCCACACCCAGAGTACTCCCCCCGCCCTGTTCACCACCACACACCTTCCCAGGCGCTGCTAAATTAAAACAACCAAGAAAAACAAGGGAATGAACCATGGGTACAGCGCAGGAGAGATCAGGAACATCAAAAACATCTCATGTTCCTCCAAGAGCAGGGTATGATCCCTTGGGCATCCTGGGAAAGGGATCATGCCCCATGCTACAGAACAGGTTTCCTGCCAACATAGGGTCAGAAAGTTCAAGCCTCAGGGCAAAAACCCCACAAATAGGCATCCTGGAGATCTGACATGCCTGAAGAGCACTGCATTGGGTTTGCATGGCAAGGAGTGCTTCTCTGAGAAGCTCCTAGAAGCTGCTGGAAGCTTCACTTATCTCCAACAGAGCCAATGCCAGTCAGCTCCAAGACAGACTCACGATGCAGCACCACTGGGATAACAAGTTTAAGAAGGGGAAAAAATGCAACAAAAAAACCCAGAGCAACTGGAGCCAAAGAGAGGAGGGAGAATATATGAGAGAAAAAGCTCTGCAGATCCCAAGGTTGGTGAAGGAGGGGGAGGAGGTGTTCTGGAGCAGATTTCCCTGCAACCTTGCAGGGAAGACCATGGTGAGGCAGCTGTGCCCCTGCATTAACTCTCACCCAGGAACAAGGTAGGAGAGGGGCACAGGCCCATGCTGGACCTTCTGTCCTGGCAGGACAGTGCCTGGCCCATACCCCATCCCATAGCAGACCATCTTTGCCATCAGTTACTGAACATGCCATTCATTAGGGATGAGCCTCAGCCCGTGGCTCACACAGCCCTGCCCAGCTGGCTGCCCAATTTACTCTGCCTGCCCCAACTCTGGGACATGAATCCATGTCAGATGATCTGAAGTTATTATCTGATTAGCCTATTTGATATTGCAGTGCCTGATTCAATACCTATTGAAATCAAAGGCCCCTTGATCTCAACAGGCACTAAATCAAGCCCTGGCTCCCTCCAGCCGAGCACAACCATCCCGTCTTCGCCGGTTACTCTGGCAGCCCAGGCCACCGCTGCATAATTAGAGGGCACAATGCTGGGTTTAACCCAGTGCACCAACATGGCTTTTCTTATCAGCTGTGATTTTCCCCTTGCTTTGGACTTCGTTCCAGAGGAGTTAAGTGCTATTAAAAGCTTCTGTAACCATAGAATCATAGAATCATTTAGGTTGGAAAAGGCCTGTAAGATCATCAAGTCCAACCATTAACCGCTCACGTCTGAGGATCTCCAAGCACTGCAGAGACACCAGCGAGTTATGTTAGCAGCTCTCCTCAGAGAGTTTGGGCAGCTTTTAACACAAGGCAGAAATGAAAGCACTGGGAGATTAAATTCAGTCCATCCCAAAACATCCCTGGGCCCGGTCACCATCCTACTTTCACTGCAGAGGCAAGTCAGGAGTAACTACCCTGAGTCGCAGGGCTGGAAAGAGAGCAGCAATCTGGCCCGTTGCACACAAGCTGCAATTTGAGATGCTATTTATTTTTCTTTTGCTCATTCAGGAGCAGAGCTGCCCATGTTAGCAGCCACGTAAGTTCTTGGCTCCATGGGGCCCAGGCCAAAAGATGAAGCAGTAAAGGGAAGAGCAAACCGGAGAGCGCTCCATGCTGTGAAAAGGAGTCAGGGATCGTTTCTGGGAATCTGGCACCTGTGCCTGATGTATTCTGGAGCAAAAGGAGACACAAGATCCCAGCCTTGCCACCCTGTGGAGTCACACGTTCCTCAGTTCAGCCTTTTGAAAAAGGAATTTGAGGCAGCAGGAAGACATCCACCAGGATCTGGCCATGTGTGACTGAGCCTTGGTGTCTGTCTGATCCCAGAAACCCCTTCAGGTGGTAACACAGGAGAAAAGAAAGACTCAGAGTTCCCCTCCAGCAACATCCCCTTTCCCCATCTTCCAAGCTGTCCTAGAACAGGGGCTGGGAGATAGCTGCTGCCTCCAGCAGAAGAGATTCACCATTTGCTGCTCCAGCAACAGCCAAGACAGTAAAAACTGTTGCATGCACAAGGAGAGAGGGATGGGGCTGGGCAGCAAGTGAGATACACCCTCCCTTGTTAGAGCAATCACTTTCTGTTCCACTCTGCCAAGAGCAGGAAAATCCCTTCCATAAATAAAACAAACAAACAAATAAAATAAAACCCTGGGTTTGGGGGAAAGGAGAAAAATCCGGCACTAACCCAAGGCAGCACTTTGGTTGGGTCCTGCCAGTTGGCAGCCGGGCTGAGCAGCAGGAGCAGTGAACAGTGGAGTTCACAGCAATGGGCACTGGGAGCTGAGGGGAGGGTGGTTTACAGGCCAAAAAGCGGCTTTGTAAAAACGGATCTTTAAATATTTGCTCTGACGTGTCTTGAGTCCCATCTGCCGTGGCAGTTAAATGCTCACAGTCCTCAAATACATCCAGGTACTGCAGCAATTTGGGGAGGGTGGCTGTGGGACAGCAGCAATTCCCTGCCCAGACCCAGGGTCTCTGAGCACAACGCTGATATTTCCGTGCAAAACCAACCCCCTTCCTCCCTGAGCTGTAGAAGAAACAGATGCAAAAACCAGTTATTCCTTTCCCACCTCTCAAAGAGGAATGATAATATCAAGTTAGTAAAACATCTCCATCTGAACCAGCTAGTTCAGAATAAAGAGTCAGGGGGTGGGGAATTGAACAAGCATCATCACAAGAGGCAACCCTGCTGTCTGTCCTGGGGGTCTGCAGCCTGGACCCCCTAGGCCACCTCAGGCCACTCATGGTGAGCCTGAACTCCAGTTTCCCAAAGGGCAGCAGGGAAAAGGGGTTCCCACATGGCAGATCTGGCACAAGCTTCCCAACTGACTTCCTGCATGGCAAAAAGAAACATGAGAAGATTGAATTCCTCCAGTGCCAGGCCGGATGCCTTTGGGCTTTACAGAGTCCTGCTGAAACTCCACGATCCTTTCAAGCATCTCCAACAGGCTCAGACGAGGAGACCTCCACTTCCTGGGGCAGAAGGGGAGAATTTCAACCTGGGCACCCAGAAGATGCTGGAGGCACAGAGCAAGGAGATCCCAAGACACAGGAGAGGCAGGTTAGCACTTGCATTCCTGCTGGAAAAAGGGCAAAGAACAAGGATTCGGGTAAGAGAGGACAGGCAGCATGGAAGCAACAGGAGGCAATGGGAAGGAGGGCAGAGGGGTATCTGAAACCAAACAAGCCTGTTCCCTGCATTCACCACCACAGCTCCAACCTTGGGCTGAAGGACAAGGACCTTCTCTGCAAATGGGGCTCAGCCTGGTCTGTGGCACAGCCAAAGTTGTGAACTCAAGAGGAGCCAGAATACTTCCAGAAGGGTTTGCTGCACAAGTGGTGCCTTTCCTGCAGGCACACAGCCTGACAGAAGAGCTCATGCACCAGCCATTGCTGCTGACTCCTTAGCAAAGGCTTTTTGCTGGGTTTTCCACCTCCAATCTCCATCTCTTTCTGTGTTCAGGGACTCTGCTCCTCCCCAGCACAGAAACCCCCCTAGTTCTTTCACAAAAGCAGCAGCTGTCAGCGTCAGAGAGTCTCAGGATGCCCCTCCTCATTCCTGCATGGGATTTCAGGGTGACCAAAAGCCCCCACAGCTTCTCCTGTCCAAGGACATCGTTCAGGGCTGGGAGCAGGCGCCTGATCAAGCTCTTATGGGGTGTCAGCCTGGGCAGAAATCTCGCCTCGATGACTGGAGCAGGCAGGCAGTGCAGGCAGGAGGTCACAGTTCCCTCCCAGGAACAGCTCAGCACCATACAGGGAGCAAAGGAACATGATTCAGGCACAATTTCTGGCTCAGAAATGGCCTGAGCCTGCCCTCATCCAACCTCTCTCGCGAGCTGAAATCACAGGGTTTCTAAAGCTCCTTCGCTCTAGGAGAGCAAACAGCTGCAGCAAGCTGGATTCCTGACCATGCTGCTTTAGGGCCTTCATTTCCCAACAACTGCCTGTCTGGCAGAGAAACACCATCTGACCTTCCTCACACAGCACCCAACCTCACCTGCACTGACCTGCCACCCACCTGGCACCCTCCTGCCTCCCCCACCCCTCCTCCAGCCCCCCAGCACCAAACACTCATTCACTGATGAAGAGCCTGAAGGTGAATTTACAGCACAGGGGAGCAGTGTTCAGGCTGCTTCATTTTGTGCTCTCCTCCTCCTCCTCCTCTTCTGGCTTCTTGCTGAGGCACAAGAGCCTTCTCTGCCCCCTGCGCTGCTGAGCAGCCTCCATGTTCCCAGCTCCAGGAGAAGCCTTTCCTCTCCCTCCCTTTGCACTGGGTCTGCTGAGCAGCTCAGAAGCAGCCTGCATGAAAGGTACTGACAAAATAAAGTTGGATTGTACTGCATTATTGAAAAAGTGACCTCCAGTGGTCAATAAAGCCTTTGCCCACCGTTTCCAGGCAGCGGTGCCTGTTGTCAAGCTCTGCCGCGGTTCAGCAGGACGGCGGCTCGTCTCTTCCAGTCCCAGCTCCCACGGGTGGCTCGTTAAAACTCAGACTCTGCACTTTGGTAACGAGGAGCTCAAAGCACTTTAATGCACGGATGCAATCATGAATGCAAACAGGCTGCAGGCGAGAGAGCAGCGTTCACAGCAGGCTGTTCCCCAGCCCCAGCCCTACAGCTACCGGCTTTAGGCGAACGGACGGGGTCTGATAAGAGAAGTTGGCAAAAGGCACAGTTCGAGGAGGAGGCATTTTTCGGTTTTGCTGCAAACCCTCAGCCTTGCTGTGTGGGGAGAAGGAGGAGGGTCCAAGGGACAGCCTTCCCTGTGTCTCAGCAGCGCCGAGCTCAGCACCTGAACCAGGAGGAGGCTGAGGGACCCTGCAAAGGTAGCACGCAGGTCCCCCTCAAAGATGCCCTCCTCTGTGCCACAGCATTTCCACTCCTTTCACATATGATTTCCATGAACAACTGCACAACCAGCTTCCTCCTTCCCTTCCCTGCCCCAGTTGCAGGAGGCAGATCTGTCCCAGCCACGTGAGACACCGCTGGAGGTGGTTAACCCTGGTATGGAGGAGGAGCAGCCCACCAGCAGCACCCCTCTCCCCAGCACCCCATTCTCCACATTAGAGCCTGACAATGCCTCGCCTGGGGAGAGCAGAGCTTGTTTCCCCTCCCATCACACATGGAGAGACAAGGGTGCCCCACTACACACAGCCCCATGGCACTGGGAGGAACACACACGGAAGGTGGTGACGGCCCGTTGGCAGGATCACACACTGGAGAGCCCGGGTGCTCCCCTGCCCACAGATCCAGTCCCCTCTTCCTTCCCCATCTCCTGTTACAACCTCAACAAGGCAAGCAGCATCTCCTCAATGTCCCTCTGGCACAAGGCCAGCTGGGAGGGGTAAGTGAGGGGATCCCTTATTGGAATTAGCTTCAGGTAAGGCCCAACTGCAATAAGCTGAGTCTTCTCAGAGCAGTAGACGAGGATGGAGAAGAGTCAACATCCCCCAGGGAAACAGGGAAAACCCTAAAGCAGCCCAGCTCTTAAGGATCCCTCTGTAAGTGCCAGTGCTACCATAGTGAGGGATGCCTCCCTCCCTCCCTCCTTCCCTCCCGCTTTGAAGAGGATCATCCCCTCCAGGTCCTGTACCCTCTCAAAACCAACGCTGTTCAGGGACAATGTTCCCCACTTTATCTGAGATCTGGGCCCAGGGTACATTCCCAACACCTTCACAAGCCAGGCCACACTGGGATGAACCCCCCACACCTTGGCAGACACTCATGAGGGCAGTTGGAGTCTGCAGCATCACCTCCCCTTCCTGCCAGAGAAATCTATACAGGGCAGATAACAAGATTCACACCCACATTGCAGAGGGGTCACCAGCAGTGGGGTCTGCAAAACATGGGCAGAGAGGAATGGGGGGAGAAGGGGCTAATTAACCATCTTCTTCCCCAGGGGGCTTGGTTCAGACAGAAAGAAAGATTGGAAGTCCCAAGGATGCAAGGGATGATGGAAGGAAAGAATCTCCTACCATGGACACAGACAACACAGAGCTCATAAGTTCTGTTAGGAGCAGGCTATGAGCCATGGACACGATCTAGCTCACCAGGCAAGGAGATAACCAACAAAATGGTGTCCTCCTAAATTTAGCAGCCACCGTGTGTCTCATCTCCCAACCCTTCACCCTCACAGCCCACCTCCAGAGCTGTGCAAGGCTAATTTCCATCAAGGGCTGTCTTGGAAGAGACTTCCATTTCAACCCACCTGCCAAGTGCAGGCAGCTTTCCCCAGATCAGCCCCCCTATTCCACAGCGTTCCTGGAGCACAGACCCAGCTCCTCTCCACCTAAAACAACGCACCCATGGCACAGAGACAGCAGTTGCCTACATATGACCTGCAGAGCAGCCTCTCCTCACATGGAAATGTGCAAATTAGGGGTGTCTAACAGCAGGATCCTGGCACATTTATTTTATTCCATTGGTGGAATGGTCACCTCCCTTCCCCTGTCGTTCTCTGGTTTGTTTTTCCCCTTTGTTAGGCATCCCAGCAGCTCTCTCCTTCAGCTGTGCACTCCTGCAGCCAGCACTTGGTACAGGGCATCCCTCCTATGACGACAGAAACAAGCAGCTCCAGCTGAAAAAGTGATTGCAGGGCTCTCCAGCATCTGGCACAGCTGTGTCACCACGGCAGGACACTTCTGACAGGACCAGGCAGGACACTTCTGACAGGACCAGGCAGTTCTTCTTCCAGGAGAAGTGGACCACGACATTGGAGGGGCAAAATCATGAGGCTGAACCCCACGGTCTGCAACAAGAGGGTCTTGTGGCAGCTGTGCACAGCCAGGAAGGAGGGAAGATGAAGGGACCCAAGCTTTTGGGGTGACAGTGCACCCAAACCCCAACAGCCTCAAGACTACAAAGCCCTTCTCCCGCTGCCATGGATGGGCAGGCTCACCTCACCAAGTAGAGACCACCCAGATACAAAGCTTGGCATGGTCCTGAACTCACTGTCACGGGCAGTGCCCCAGCTACTTATCCTTCTGAGGAATAGAATACATCAGGAGCTCCTTGCAGCTCTAGGAGGTGAAAGTTATTCCCTGTGACACCCCACAAAGCTTAACCTTATGGGGCAACCACAGAAAGGATGGCTGTTCTGAGCTGCTGTAAGCTCCCAGTGGGACATCTCATCACCTGGTCACAAACCCTCTCCTCCTCCACACGCTGCCATCGTTCAGCACCTTCTCACTCATGGGAGAGCAACTCTGGCAAGAGCACCCTCCCCTCCCACCACCCAGGATGGGCTAAAGGATGATGTTGGGGACTGGAATTCCACTTGTTTGCCTCTTTTCATGGTGTTGGTGGACAGGCAGGACCAAGCGTCACTTTGCAAGGGTGCAGACATTGCTCAGGGCTCTGGTGGAGTCCAGATCCTGGATGGATCCTCCATCACTGGCAGGACCCATCTGGTCACACTCAGCCACACAAAACATCCATTTCTTTCCAGAGAGATGAGCACACAGTGTACAAGTCAAGCCTGGGTTTGGGGATGCCAAAGACAGCCACCTTCAACCCCCTAAAGTTTTGACTTCTAACAAAAAGCTGAGGCTCACAGCTGGGTGGAGGAGAGAGACAGGGTGGGATCCCACTGGTGCTTTTGCAGGTCTCATTTGGAGCTGCACCAGCACAGCCCTCCACAAACAGGCATCATATCCAGCCTTTGTCCACTGCTCCATCCCTGGTAGATCAGGTCTATCAGGTGAATCTGGGCCTAAGTTACAGCTTTGCAGCTTCACGCTTTAGGAGTTTTAAATAATAATAAGTCAAAGCCTTGCATCTCAGATCAAGCTCCCTTTTGGATCATCCAAACCCCAGCTGGGAGTGTTAAACCAGACAGGCAGGACCAGAAAACATTCCCATCCTACCTCTGCAAAGAGGAGCCTCCACCCCACACCCTTCCAGTCTGCCCCTAGGGTATCCGTCTGACAGGCGGAGCAAAGCTTTGTTGTTTAAGGCAGCCTAATCCTGCAACCTTCACATCAGTGGGGCCAGATCCCAGCTCTCTTGATTTCCCCCAAGGCTGGGCCCTTCTCAATTCCTCCAAGGCTGTGATGCAGCTGGGAAGGGGGGATGACTGCAAAGGCCAAGAGAGGGGACACAAGTCAGGGCCATCACTCAGGGCCACCACCAAGCTGTGATAGCTCTTCCCTTTTCTCTGTTCCCTCCTGCCTCTGCACATCCCTCTCAGCATCACCAGGTGAGCAAAGCTCAACCCGAAACTGCAGCAGGGCTGTACCTGCACACGTCGGTGAGTCAGAGCTGGCCGGCCCGATAGACCCGCACCAAGCCCTCCCCCACAGCCCCTTCAACTTCTGCCTCCTTGACGTGCCCTCACCAGCAGCTTAAAGAGGGCTTCCCCCCTCCACCCCCTTTTTCTTCCCTGCTCTATTTTGTCTTCAGTCCTTCTGGTGGGTGGGGAAAATCCCGGGTGTCAAACTTCAAAAGGGAAGCCCGAGTTCACATCGCATTCATGTCCAACACGCTGCCTCAGCACAGGCTGCTGCCCGCACCCACACCCGGGGCTGGCAGGAGCTCCCAGGGGGAGTCCAGCACTCCCAAAGGATGTGACCACCCTGCTGCCTCCCCTCCCGAGCCTGCTTCAGCAGGAGATGTCCATTTGTCCATCCATGGCTTGGTGCACCAGCTAAGCCAGACGTGATAAGAGGGTTTGGACATGGAACCCTATTCAGGGGGTTGTGGGGCTGGGATTCAGCCCCCTGGCAACAAGCCCAGTCCAAAAGCAGAACTCCTGTAAATCAGCCCTGCAGGAAGGAGAGGGAACCCCTTTACCTACTCCCTGCTCACATCACATCCCTGACAGCAGCTCTGTGGCACAATGTTGCCCTGCCACATGTCCCATGAGACATCTCCGTGGCACAGAACAGCCCTAGGATGCTTCACACCAAACATTTTGGTTTGCGCATTTGAATTCCACTCTTGGTCTGGTTGATTTTTGCCAAAGACTGTGCCCACCCCGACAGATTGGCTGGAAAAAGGAAGAAGCACAAGACAAAGGAAGAGGGACAAGATGTTCTCAGTGTTGTACAGCCAAAAACCAGGAGGCACAAGGCAGCAGCTTGTCCTCTGCAAGGGCTCAGGCAGGGATGAACAGCTGGACAAAGCCACCCACACCAAACCTGCTGTGCAGAGCTCGAGTGCTCTCTGCACACTGCAGAGCCAACTTAGGGCAACTGAGCCACCAAAATCAGCCTCGTGTTGTTCCCACCCACAGCAGCTCTGGTCCACACAAACCTCCTCCTTCACATCTTCTGGTTTCCAGATTACCAGAGCAGGGCAGTTTGGACCTGGTGCTTTCATAACAAACCTATTTTCTTTCCCTCAGTCACCTGCAACAAAGGAAAGCAGGCACAACCAGACAGTTGAAGGAGATGTAACATCTCTTTGATTTTCTATTGTACTCCTGAATAGTAAGTTAAAGCCTATTCACAGTTGATTTGGTTCTGTTTTCGGTGGCATGAGACCCTCAGGCTTCATGTGGAGATGAGCTCTCCCACAGAAGAACTGTCAGGAGCCAGCCTTGCAGAGCTGGGAGCCAGGCTGGTCCTGAGAGGTGAGTCAGAAACCCCACACTGAGAGGAAAACAAGGATGCTTGGAGCACAGGAGCCCAAACCTGTGAGCCTGCACCACGAGCCCCACAGTCAGAGACTGGAAACAGCTTCACTCCCTGCCAGGAGCAGAGAGAGACGTCAGAGCGGCATTTTGTTGAAAGGGGATGAGCAGGAGCGTGGGAGGATGTGTTGATGCTCCCTCCCCAGAGGAAAGGGCACAGCTTTCAGTGAGAAAAAGCTGTCCTGGCTCGGTAGCTGCACTGGTGAGGATGGGGAGCACTGGTCAGGGAGTGCTGCAGCCTCCTGTGATGCCCAGGATACACCAGGGCAGCCCTGACATGCAGGTTGGCCCTCGGAATCTTTGGCAGCAAAGTTCTTCCAGCCACCACTTTGCAAGTATGTGCACCATGATGTTAGTCCCACTCTCCTTGGCATTGTTTGGATGCACTGTCCTTATCCATGGTGGCCAGCACTGCCTTGGAATGGGCTCTTACCCCACCTCCATTGCCAGGCACACAGGCTCTCAAGCATTTGTACAGAACACAGGACCAAATACTGTAATAAACAGGACACCAGACTACTAAAAGCCTTGAATAATGATTTTTGAATACAGCAGCAGCAGCACAGTTGGTGACACCCACCCACTGCAGGTATCTGCTCTCAAAATACCTCCTGTGGGCTCAGCTCCACCAAGGTGTTCACCTTCACCGAGGTGCTCAACTCCACCAGCCCACAGAGACATTTGGGCACAGAGAAAAAAGCAGCCACACTTTCACACACAGCCCATGGTGCCCAGAAAATATTTAACCTGTGCCTGTCAAGGTGAAACCCCTTTTCTGATTGTACTTGCCCTCTGGTCCCCCTCCAGGTAAGCTGGGACCCCTGAGCACCCCACCATGCAGATATGGAAAGGATGCTTTGAGCAGCACCCTGTTGCAGTGGAATAAGCTTCTGCTGCAGGATTGCTGGGATGAACCTTGGTTTTAAGAAAGGGCTCAAACCTCCTGGAGTTGCACGGAGACTTGAGAGGAGGAACATCCTTGCAAGTGAGGCAGCTACATAGCAGCATCCCTATTTCTCACTGTGAGCCCCTCCCAAGGCTCACACACAGGGCAGAAGGTCTCAGGGCTGTCCCCAGCAAACCCTTCACCCCTCCAATGCCCTTCCAAAGGGGTTTTCACTGCAGGACATGGGCAGGAGGCCAGAAACTGAGGGAAGGGGGCTGCTGTTCCTCCAGCCTGTGAGCCAAGAGGGACACACGTGACTAGGTGTTGGCTTGGGTTTCCAAGCCCTGCGACAGCACCAGCTGCTCCTGCCCATCCCTCTCCTCCCAAAGAGGCCCACAGATCAGGTTTCCTGGGCTGCTTCATCCAGGTGAGTCCCCATAGACCTGGCAACACCCCCTTCCCTCAACCATTCCACAGAGGGGCCAGAGCAGCCCTTCAGCAGGTGAGCACCGGAGCAGCTCCACCGGCTCCAGCCAACATGTCAGTGAGGGAAGACAGGGCTCCTCACCTCCCACAGTCCCAGGGGATCCAAGAGGTGCGCTGGGCAGGGACTCGCCCCAGCAGAAACCAGATCTGGGCCGCTCCAGAACCAAAAATAACCTGCCAGCTGCCCAGGAAGAAAGGAGAGCCAAGCGTGCACAGATCATGCACATGTCAGGAGGGGAGTCATCTGCATCCATCTTCAGGGATAACAGAGGGGAGCATGGCTTTTGGTGCAATTCGATGCAGAACAGCAGAGCAGCAGCACAAAACAGCCTTCAGGCTTTTTTGGGGCAGCAAAGCAGCAGACGGCCAATACCCCCAGGGTCCCGTCCTCCATCTGGGGAAGAGCTGCCATGCCTGGTTCCTGGGAGCCACAGAGAGCCCCGGTGCAGCTGTGCCAAGGAGCAGAGACCCCCTGCTCAGTCCCTCCTGTCCTCCCCCAAGAGGCAGCAGCAGCAGCAGCCAGAGCAGCTGGGAGCCCAGAGAACTTGCAAACTCGTGCTGGGTGGGAGGATGTTCTCCCACCTCTGATCACTCCAGCAGCACTAACCCAGAAACACTCTCCGAGTCTGAGCAGGGCTGAGCGGTGCTTGGAAAGGGATGGAGAAGCAGGAAAGAAAATCTGGGTGTGCAAAACAGAGCAAAGGAGCCACATCCCGTGCCAGCCTCCTGCCAGAGGCTCTTGGTGCAGTCACACCTTGTGTTTTTCAGGAGCAGCAAAAGCCCTGATTGTCACAGCTTTCAGGGAAGAGGGGAAGATAGAACCTTTTGTTCCTTGGCTTAGCTGTGATGGTCACCCAGGGCTCAGGAGCAATGTGGACACAGAATCCAGGGGTGCCTTTGGGGTGAAGGAAGGCAGGCAGGCTCCATAAGAAACAGCCCTTTGAGCATACCCAGTCCATATCAGGAAAATACATTTTTCCAACTTCCATAGTTACACACCAATCACTACCAGGACTGAGGCACAGGGTTAGGCTGAACTAGAGAAACAGCAGGTAACATTCCTGCATCAACCCATACTTCAAGGTGGAATTTGGTGTGTTACCTCAGAGAGGGTCAACACCTGTCCCAAAACCCAAGCAAGGGGCAGAAAGTCTGAGCACAAGTCATGCAGCACCCCAATCTCCTCAGGCTCCCGAAGGCACCAGCATTGCTCATCACCACAGCCCAGGGGAGGGCATTCACAGGGCACACCTCATGGAAAAGCTCTATAAAATGGGGCTGAGCCCTCAGCAGGTACAAGCTGACCTCAGAGAGCAGAGCCACAGCAGAGCTGACCTCACAGGGAATGCAGGAGCGTTTCCAGCCAGCCTTGGGAGGGAAGCTGGCACAAGAAATGCAAGGGTGCAGCACTGCAGGACTCACATTCACCTGCCACCTCCCAGTGTTGTGCACGGGTTTGGGGCTGCTCACACACTTTCTCCAAGCCAGCCTGTCTGGGCAGGAGGAGACAAGCAGGAGCTCCATGCCCCTGGAGTCGCTGTCCCCTCTCCTCTGTCGGTGGGAGAGGAAAACAGCATCAAACAAGTCTCGGGCTGTTGGTTCCTGGCACCCTTGTCAGTGCAGCCCACAGTGTGCTCCCACCTCTTCCCACCGCTGTGTCTGGAGAGAAAGAAGAAGTGGCTCTGCTTCCCAGCCTAGGGGTAACAGTGGCTGAAGAAGGATGAAGCCAGTTCCTCCCCATTTCCCAACCCTGGGGTGCTGCACCAGACAGCAGGGAGCATCTCCTTCCTGCTGCTCCAGCTCCTGGTGCAACAAGGACCGGGCAGAAACCCCCACTTAGGGCTGTTACTTCCCTGGGAAAAGCTCATCTGTTCAAAGTGACACTTCCCAGCTTTGTCATCATCTCCCCAGAATGGTTTGGGCAGAGCTGCTCTGTCCAGGTCTTCTTGCCCCTTGCTGGAGGCACCAGCCCATCTCCCAAACCCAGACTCTGCTGGCTGTGCTTTACCAGGAGAGCCTCCATGCAATTTTGGACCAGACTCTCTGATTGCCATCTGGGCAAGTCTTCTGGGGAGATTTTAGAGCCCTCACCTGCTCACCCTGCCAAATTAATCTTACCGATGTAGGGAAAACTCCCTTAACTCTACTCTCCAATGTGGGACCTCAAAACACCCACCAGGGATTAAGACCTTGCTGTCCTGACCCTCAGCATCCCAAAGATCTGAGTGCTAATTCAGACACACAAAGAAAGCAGAAGCTCAACATTTGTGATCTGCACCATCTAAAAGCGCTTTATTTCATTTCTCTTGCTCTCTCATTTTAAGCTGCCAATACCTTGGGAAACACAGGCTGGAGAGACTTAGGATTTATTTTTGAGAGCTTAACAACCATTATGCTCTTAAAAAATTTATGCCCTTGAGCATCTCCACAATGGCTGCTGAACACCCATTAAAAAAAATTTCATCCATTGCTTAAGCCTGACAAGTCTCACCTTCAAGAGATACCCGTAAAGACCTGACAAGACAACTCAGCTTGAGCCCTGGGCTCCTAAGACCTGACCATAGCACAGACAGCCCTGGGAAAGACGTTATCCCCCAAGAGAGCGAGACACCAGAGGTGAGGTTTATATCCCAGAGCAACCACGATGCGCTGACTTTGCCGCAGACGGCCGTGGCAGGACAGCTTGATGTGTCAGTTGGAAATGCAATTAACTTCGATGTGCAACGGGATGAGGGAAGAACTGAGGTTCCTATGGATGCAGTTGCTCGGCTCTTAATTCCTCTAGCAACGCTAGCCTAGCGTTGTTATCCTCGTTTCATTCCTACCCTTGTCGGAGCTGAAGTTTCCTCCGGCCTTGGGGTTGCCTGTGCACGTGGGAAAGTCACAGAGCGCTCAAAACACTGCTGCACCCAGGAGCTGTTTGCAAACAGCTTCCCCTCCAGGACCCCCAACCCACAGCTCCTGCTGCCTCCTCCAACAGCTGTGTTTCACCCTTTGGGGCTTCTGCTCCAATATCACATCAGGAAGGGTTCCAGCTCAGCCTGGGTCCGACCAGGACTGTGTCAGAAGCAATCAGCTCAAGGGATGTGGTGGGGTGTGCACCTCAGTAGCCTCAGTGCAGGGCTCCTTGAGGCACCTGCTGCAACACAACCATCACAGCACATTAGGCAGCCACGAGGCTGCTGGTACAAGGCTCCCAAATGGCAGTCAAGGGATGAAAAGCAAAAAGGAATAAGCAACAGAGCTAGGCAGGCCTATAGGAGAGTTTTCCTGTGCTCTTCTCCACCAGAGAGCTTCACTGGGTCTCCATGCAGCCCATGAATCTCTCACAAATGCTGTATCAGGGCTCACACACCCTCACAGGCAGGCCCCCACTGGCCTAGGCACAACACACACATGTACAGGAGCTGTTTGCAAGACAGCAACCTGTCAGCACTTCAGCACCAAGGAGCACAAGGAGCAGTGGGAGTAAGTGACTGGACCAAGCTGAGGCAGCACGGCTGTGGCCTGAGCTGTCCAGCCCAGTATAGAGCACCCATTACCTCACCTGGCCCCTAAACAGACTCTGGAGAGGAGCCAAGCACAGCAGGAGGTGTTAGACTGAGCCCCCACCCTCTTCCCTGCATCCCAGATCGTCTCTGTTCACACCTCGCTGCAGAGGATGCACTGGTCACTCTGTGCTCCCACACACTGCTGTGGACTGGCCACAGGCAGGAAAGAACCCCTCAGGCTGCTTGTTCCAGCATCCCCGAGGCACAGCCCGGCTGCACCCGCAGCGTGGGCTCCCTGCAGCCTGGGCTCCTTGCTGGATGCACAGCCGGCAGCTCGCCACAGGCAGCCTCTCCCACTCCACTGCTTCCTTCTGCACGGAAAAGGACATGATGCAGACTCTGCTGCAGCCCAGAAGGGTCTTTCTGCTGCCCTCAATGTGCCCAGGAGGTCACAGCTGCACGGGTTGTGCTCCAGCATGCAGCCACATGAGCCCCTGCACACAGGGCAGAGGGGTCCTGGCACCTCAGGTCCCTCCACAGACATGAGCTCTGATGGGCGTCAGCCCTTCTGCTCCCACTGCGCCACTCACACACCAGGAGCTTTCTGCACCCCAGGGAAGAGTTCCTCTGCTCTGGATAAGAATTTCACCCAGACAACTCCAAAACCAAGCAAGACCAGCAGCTCTGCCCGCTGCCAGCCCTGCCAGACCAGGCACCAGGCAGGAAGCAGTATGGACACAGCCCTGAATTCACAACATGGACCAGCTGGGGCCCAGTTCCAGGCAGATGTACATGTACCCAGTGGTCTCTCTAACATTTACACCCAGGAAGGAAACAGGATGAACTCAGCAGGCAAACACCCAGCCCTTGGGCTGTGAGGAGGCTGAGCTGCACCCAACAGCCCAGGAGAGAAAGGCTCAGCCAAGAGCACGGGGCTCAACCCTGCCACCCAAGCCCTCCCCTTGCCTTCACACTGCTGACAGCTCATGGGTGAGCCACAGTGTGTGACCCTGGGCAGCACAGACATGCCTGGGCCACCTGCCCCAGAGCATCACCCAGCACCAGCCAGCTCAGCTCCAGCTCCCTGCAGCATCACAGCCCTCCCCACCAGTTGCATTTGGGTGGTTATTCCTGCTTTTCCAGTCATCAAGGTTCCCGTACTGAGCTCCAGCAGCCCCTTTCCAGCACGTTCACCTGCCAGAGGGATTTCATCCCCCTCCACCGAGGCACAGAGGGGCACAGAGGTAACGACCACCAGCACAGGGAAGCAGGGACAAAGCAATGGGAAGCAGCCAGTGCCAGCCTGCAGCTGGCCAGCCTCACTGGGGCAGACGTTTCATGGGCACCCCCATCACCATCCCAGTGTGGGGTCACCCACCCAGCCGTGGCTCCCACCACGCACCCAAGCCAGCCCCGGCTGTCCCACAGCAGCAGGCAGGAGCTGCTGGGGGCTGGATGCTCCGCTGTCATCTCCCTCCAGGTTTGCACAAGCTGTCTAGAGGTAGCTGCTGGCGAGGGGCCAGGCGAGCCGCCGCGGCTTTGATGTGGGTGTCTGCTGGGCACATGCCAGGGCCGGGCCAGGGTGTTTAGCTGGAGGCACCGAGTGCCAGACTGAATTATGCCGGAGGGAGGAAGAAATCTCCAGGTCACGGCTGTGCCACAGTGGCATGAGAAATCTGCTGTGCTGCCCACGCCGTCGCTACTCCCCGCTCCTCTCCAGAGCTCTTTATCTGCGGCGACCATGGGCGGGGATGTCTCCCCTGCGAAGAAACAGATTTTTCCGTGGCACGGAGAGCGCTGGGGGGTTCGGCACCCACCCCCCGGCAGCACCGGGCTCCCAGGCGGAGAGCGCCGGGAGGAGGATGCTCTGGCGGGGATGCCGGACCAGAGCGGTCCAGCGCCGCGCAGCAGCCCCGCGGCAGGCGGGCCCATCCCCGCGCCGGCTGGCGATGCCCAGGCGCCGAAGGAGTTACTGGGAGCGGGAGATGTCGTTAATAAGGGAGGCCACGCGAGTGATTTTTATCTTTAAAAAGCCCACAGCCCGGGTTGCGCGGCTCCGCTAGGGAGCTCGCTCGGGCACAGCCACTGCTCCTTTAAGGTATTTAACAACAAAGTGGGTGAACACGCTGGCTCCTCCCCGAACCGGCACATTCCCTCCGGGTCCCCCCGCCCCAGCCACGAGTGGCAGCGGGGACCCCCAAGCCAGGCCCCGGACTACCAGTCCCGGCACGCCCCGGGGGTTTGCTCCCTGCCGGGGATTGTAGTCCTCCCGCCGTCCGCACATCCATCCGTCCGTCCGTCCGTCCGCGGGGCACCGTAAGGCCACGCTGCTCCAGCCGGAGGGGCTCTGCTCGGGAAAGGCTGCAGGTTCCATGGCAGACGAGCAGCCATTAACCCTTTCGGAGCCCCGCACTCGCTGTCAGCACTGATTACACACCCTGGGAGCACTTCCAGCAGGGAAGGGGATCCCACTGGGACCCCAGCGCGGAGCCCAGGCAGCTCCCATGCACTATCCCAGGGTTCATTCCCCACTCGAGCCACAGCTTCAACTTTGTTATAATTTTTGCCCCAACTGCCCTCACTGCAGCAGCACAGGGACAGGAAAAGCATAGGGAGCAAGGAAAGACCTGCCCTCCATGCCAAACATCACCTGGCACCACAAGCCCTGGAGATGGACAATGCCCATCAAAGGAGTCATCCAAGACAGGCCCTGCCCTGCGCAGATGAATATCTAGAAACCACGAGACAAGGGAGGTGGGAGGGGAAACAGAGGCAGAGAGACAGGATTAGCCCTAGATCACAAGTGCCTGGTCTCCTAACGCTCCCAACACCCTTTAACATCCTCAGCCTCCCAGTACCCTTTAACATCTTGCTACCCAACCTCCTCTGGGAGCCTCCTGCTCCCATTGCCAGCAGGGAGCATGACTACAAATCCCACTCAGTCCCCAGCAAGTCCTGTCCTGCTCCACCCAGGACAGACAGGAACGGGATTTGCAGGTAAGGTTTCTCATTCACGCTGCTACTGGAGACAGACTTCCCAGTTTGGGTTGGGTCTGTGCTCCAGCAGAGTTTACAGCTATAACCCAGGGTCAGACCAAGTCCAGGGATCAACCCATGGCTACACAGCACTAAAGACATCAGGGTAGCTGACCTAGCAATTAAATAGGGTCTCTATCAGATACCACATCCCAGCAAACCACCCTGGGTGCCCAGGTCATCTCATTGCTCCTGCAAGTGATGCTCTGGGGAGACAGCACCCAGACCAGGAGGCAGTTGACACCATCCTCTCTCCCCAGAAAAGCAGTTCCTAAGCTTGCTGCACCCAGTTCATCTTGCAGCTTTAGCATCCTGCAATGGTTTTGCAGGAAATCAATGTCCTCCAAATGCCAGAAACCAGGAGACAAAGCACCAGCAGAGACCAGCACAGTAGGACAGGCTTGCTAAAGACCTGTGCCAGGAGCTTTACTATGCTGCCCCCTCAGAGCATCACCCAGCTCTGGGTGCCAGGCAAGCCACACTGATCACATCAAGACCAACTAGGACACTGCAGCCTCCCCATGAACACCCACAGCTCTGCTCACACCATCAGCAGCTCATCCCCCCACCCAGCTCTAGGAACAGATCTGCTACTACAGATCAATCTGTGGGCACAGCAAACCAGCAACAGGCTGAAATACATTGGCACAGGCAGAGACCCCCTTCTCCTTTGGGTTACATCCCCAGCATTTGCCTGCTCGTGGCAGGATAAGTTGAGCCCACTGAAGAGAGAAGCAGCAGCGAGATCCTGGTAGCAATCACCTCCTCGATTCCACCCTCCCAGCATTAGTCAAAACAAGAATCATGCAATTCCCACCCAAGAGGACATCCCAACATTTTAGGAAGGAGCACGAAAGGCACTGGGAGAGTTTGTAAGCACCACTTTGGGCACAAGTGCTTGGCCAGGCAGAATTGAGAGGCCATGGAGCGATGGCATAGATGTTCATGGAAGCACCCATACCCTGCACAGCAGGGTACAAGAAATGTAGGAAATGAGTCAGTGAGTTTAGGTAGGAGCAGACCAGATCAAAGTACTGAGCTTTTAATCCATGCCCAGTGCCACGGTGATGCTTGGGGGACATTACACAGCTCCCCAGCTAAAAGCAAGGAGAAGAAAATAATTTAAAGGGTGATTTTTCAGTTACATCTCTGTTTTCTCCAGGATTTTATACAAAGTATTTGACTGTGATACCAGAGCTGTGAGAAAGAGCTAACAGCTACGACAGCGAGGTGACAGCCTTACCCACAGCCCACTCGATCAATACAGATGGATCTGCTGCTCTGAGGGCTGCTGGCTCCTGGAGCCAACATGCCCCCTTCCCCACGTGCTGCAGCAGAACCTGTGGGTCTGTCCTACAGGTCCCCCCAAGATGGGGAGCAGCTTGGGGGTCCAGGCAACATTGCACCTGCCCAGCACATAGGAGGGGGTGGCAGAGGCCAGCCCTGCTCCCAGAGCTCAGCCTGGAAACCTTGTTCTGGCTTGTTTTCCCACTAGCTTTGGGTGCCTGACTTGTAATAAGTAAGCCTGAAAAGCAGGCTCCTTTTCAGACATGCCAGGCACCCGCAGCTCCAGCTCATAGACGCGTCTCCAGGGAGTCAAGTTCCAGGTGCACCCAAAAAAACCCGTGTTTCAGCCAATACCCAAAGACCTCTGCTTCCTCATCTGAGAAAAGCTGGGCAGTGCCCAGGCCCAGGACTCCAAGGCTCAAGGGGAAATTGCTTTATAGCAGCCAGTCTAATTGCACTGAAATTATGAGATCAAGCAGTAAATTCACGTCTGTGTTCGTTGCTCTGGGTGGCAAAGCTGCACTGGCAAGTGCCTGATCTCCAATCGCTGCAAATTCACGTTTCATTGGAAAGGGAAGGAGGGGGTTAATGAAGGAGAGCATTGCCAGTTGGAAGTGCTACCTAAAAAGGGTTTCTCCTACTAGCTGAAGCAAAATGGTTTCTCTTGCCAGCTTGTTTACTCTGCAGCTGAGAGCAGGGGACCGCCAGGATTTGCTGCTGGAGCCCACTGCAGGATCGACGGCTGCGAAACCAGGCCTGGCACCGGGACATCAGCAGGGCTGGACCAGCTGTGGTACACCTGCACCATGCCCAGCCCAGGGGCAGCCCCACAGCACCCACATCACGGGAACAGCATCATCTACACCAGAAAATGTGCAGCTACAGCCCTCCCGGGAGCAAATCCTGGGCCCACCCTCTTCTCCTTTGGGGAAGTAATGGTTCTCGCCATTTAAAGGCCAGTTAAAAGCTACAATTACATTTAACTGAGATGGTTTTACATGATCTGTCCTCTACAACAATAGGGTCCTTAGGGCCCTTTCTATGGGAAGGGCACACAAACCCCAGCAGAGACCAGGGAATAGGGATGCTGGACAGAACACAGCAGTTTTCCTGTGAAAGGCAAGGCACCAAACCCATCCTGCCCCAGCTTGCTGCTGCAGAGCCAGAAAATGGACAGGACTCGTTATCCTCTTTAGAAAAGCAGAGCTTGCAGCCATGTGCCAAGACAGGTATCAGCCAGATTCCTGTCTCTGGGAGATTTTGGAGTCCACAGGCCAAACTGAAGCAGCGCAGCTCTCACAGCGCGCAGCCCGTCCCGACTCCGGGATTAAAGCCACCGTGTCTGCAAACAAAACCCTGGCACCTGCCAGGAGAGCCAGCCGGGGAGGAGAGCCAGCCTGCAGCTGCCACAGCCTCGCCATCCAGAGCACGGTGCCTGGAAGTCAGCGTGAGGATCAGGCCCATGTTTTATAGCCTTTATATTAATTACCCAGAGTCTAAATAAGATTAAAGTTTTAATTCTGTCTTCATCTCCTAGAGGCTCCTGCTGTGCTCTCGAGTTTTTCCTGGTGCCACGAAGCTTCTCAGGCAGTTACAGCAGAGGGCACTTCTCTGACAGCTGGAGACAGCAGCAGCTCCCACGTCAGGGCTGCCCCACGATGCCCAGCCAGCCCCGAGGATGCGTCACCCTCTGCACATTCCTAAACCCAGCACTGCTGCAACCAGGGCCCTGCAAAGTCCACCTAAGCCTTCACTGAAAGCCATGACCGGAGGCCAGTGAGGTCAGATGAGATTAAAGAGCAGAGGGATGGTACTGGGCAGTGCCCTGAGGCCATGCTGTGAGTCGGAGGCAGGATGATGAGCAGGAGCTCGAGGCAGAGGGTGTCTTTGTGGCTGGCACTATCTGCCCTGCCCAAGCCAGCCCACCTCAGCTGGCCAATGGCCAATTCAGGATCTTAGACTGGACCACCTAGGCTGGAGTTTTACAGCTGGAGATGGGCCAGAGAGCAGCAAACACCAGCTGAGCAAGAGAGGCAATCACTGCCTGCGCTGGCTGGGTGGAGGATGTGGCACAGACTGGCAGCAGCAGCACTCACTGCCCTGGTTCCCCAGTGTCCATGAGGCCACAGAAAATGCTGCAGAGCTGCAGCTGGGGCTCAGTCCACAAGCACCAACCCCCAACATGATGGCAGAGCCTTGAATGTTGCTGGGCAGGAGCAAGGCCTGGCTCCAGCTACCAAAGCACCCAAAGCTCAGCACAGTCTGCGTGACGTGGCCAAACCCCAATCCTGCTGCACCCCATAGTATCTGCACAGACCAGCTCCAGTTATCACCTCCTGGACCTCCAACTGCTGTGCAGCCACAGCCTTGGAAAAGCCAACCTGCAGCCAAGAAGAATTGCAAGGGAGAGAGGAGGAGAGAAGAAGGACACAGCACAATCCCCCATCTCTAACACTGCCTGTACCCACTGCCTTGAGCTACAGCCACCTCCCTGGACAGGGTTGTGACCACTTCCCATATTACGAGCAAGGAAAGCAGGTCAGGAGCATCCTGTAAGAACTTGGGAATGCACAGAGTGTCATTCACCCCAGTTTGTGCACCTGAAGGCAGACTGTGGAGAAGGCTCCTCCACCACCAAGAAGGACTTAGCCAGCTGCTTCTCAGGTGGCAACAAGCTGCCCCAACTGCCCTTCCACAGGGACAGAATCCTCCGTGGTGCTGGGTCTGCTCCCGTTCCCTTGGGTGTAGGACATGCTAAGGGAGCAGAGTCCAGCCAAGCCAGGAGGCAAGAAAAGCCCTCTGAGCATCCCCCCACAGCACAGGCTTGGCACAGTGCCCTCCCCCACTGCTGATGATCCAAGTGACCCCCTTTTATCCCTGCCCCTGTGGTTTGGAGGTTGGGTTGCACCAGCAGGAGAAAGGGCTTCAGAGGTTTTCTTTCCACTGGATTCTCCACAACCTGCAGACGTGAGGCTGCCTGTAGCCCCCCACCAAGGCAGGCACCCAGGCTGGGGGGCCTCTGCAGCCATGGGGAAATCCCCTCCTCTGTTTCCCCTGGGGAATGGCTACCATTATCCCAGCACTGCAATCCCTCCCTGGCTCCCCAGCTCACGGTCCCTTCTCCCACCCAAACACTGCAGTCCCCTGCCCCCAGAACCCCCAGCTCTTACCTGCTGCCCAAGGGCTGCTGCTCTGTGGTGACACGAGCTTCCCCAAGTGCCGCTGCTCCCTGGGCAGGCAGCTGGGTCTCTCGGTGACCAGGTCTTTCCAGCAACAAACGTGGGGACATCCCTGAGCCCTTGCACCCCCTAAACTCATCCCTGAGCTCCTGCATCCTGTAACCCCACAGAAGCCAACCTAGTCCCCTCCCATCACATCCCCTTGTGAGGGGGAGCAGGGGCCGCGCTGCCCTGCAGAGCTAACACAGCTGTGTTGGATGGGAGGCGCCAAAGTGGGCTCTTAATGAATTCAGGTGAGCCCTTAATTAGCAACAACCCTTGAAAGGTCCAGCTCCCACTTTGGGGGGAAATCAGGTGTGATTGGGGCACTTTGTGAGCAGTGACTGGTGCACGGTCCTGCCTCCACGTCGGGGGAAAGCCCTGACTCCCGGAGAGAGTCACGGCGGGAGCTCTCCAAGCAGGAGAAAGGGATGACCCCCAGGGGGGACCCGGCGGGGCTGGGGTGTCCCCAGCATCTGAACCTGGAACGCCCGGGGCTGGGGCAGCCCAAAGCGCAACGGGGCAGCCCCCAGCACCGCCGGGGAGGGCATTCACAGGGGGTGCTGAGGATGTCGGTACCACCGGGGGTCCCGCTGGGGACAGGGGTGTCACAGAGCGGGACGCGGGGTAGCCGAAGAGCGGGGCGGGGCGGACCGTGCCCCGCCCCCGCCCCCACGGCCGCTCGGGGGCCGCCCACCGGGGCGGGCACCGCCCCCCGCTCACCTGTGCGAGGGGAGCGGAGCGGGGAGGCACCGCCGCGGCCCCACCGCCACTCCGGCGGGACCCGCGGTGCCCCCGGTCCTCGCCGGGACCCTCACCGCGATCCCCCTCCGCCCTCCCGCGCCGCGCCGCGCCCGCCACCGTTTGAACGGCGAGAGGCGCCCGCCTCGCCCGCATTGGCCGCGCCGCCCGCCCGTCAAACCGCTTTCCGCCTGCCCATTGGGCGCGCCCGCCGAGGGGGGCGGGGCGCAGGGCCCCGGCGCGGCGGTATAAAAGGCGGGGGCCGCGCGGGCGGGCGCTCAGTGCCCCGTGCGCGACAGGTACGGGCGGGCTCGGG
>JAWWLV010000040.1:5516581-5559625 GCA_035041135.1 Platyrinchus mystaceus
GCCTCTTTATCCTCCTTTCCTTGCGACCCTCCGCACCCGCCCGGCTGCCGTGTGGATGCGGGCCGGGGTGCCTGGCTGCGCGGGCGGTGAGAGCCGATGCTGAGGGGCCGGAGGAGGATGGAGTGCACCCTCGATGCGCAGAGTTTGATCAGTATTTCCCTGCGGAAGATCCACAGCTCCCGCACGCAGCGAGGCGGCATCAAGCTCCACAAGAACCTGCTCGTCTCCTATGTGCTCCGCAACGCCCGGCAGCTCTACCTGAGCGAGCGCTACGCCGAGCTCTACCGCCGCCAGCAGCAGCACTACCCCGACGGCGCCCCGCTCCTCGCCATGCCCGCCTGCCCGCCGCCCGCCGCCGCCGCCCCGCCGGAGCTGGCGGCGCTCCCGCTGCCCGCCGACACGCAGGACCGCGAGGTGCGGAGCTGCGGGGCTGCGCGGGGCGGCGCGGAGCTGCTGGAGGTGCCGGTGTGCGCGGCGCCCCCGGAGCTGCAGCGAGCGCCCTGCAGAGACTCGTCCCCGGGCTTCTACCGGGCCCCCGGCAGCGCCGGTCCCGGTGGCGGAGGCGCGGCCCCGGGGCTGCTCTACGCCGCCGGCTGTGACTTCGGGAGCGGCGGGGCCCCGCACTGTAGCAGCCGCACCACGGTGCTGGATTTGGACACTCACGTCGTGACCACGGTGGAGAACGGGTACTTGCACCAGGACTGCTGCTCGCAGTGCCCCTGCTGCTGCCAGCCGGCACCGGGGCTCGCCTCCCCGCCGCCCGCGCCCGGCACCAAGCGCAAGTATTACCCGGGGCAGGAGGAGGAAGAGGAGGGGGTGGAGGAAGGGGAGCCGGGGGGAGGCGGGGTGGCGGGCGGCCCCCCCTTCGCCCCGTGCACCAAACGCGCCCGCTTCGAGGAGTACAGCGCCGAGCACCCCCAGGACTCTTCCAACATCTCCAACTTGATCTCCATCTTCGGCTCCGGTTTCACGGGGCTGGTGAGCCGGCAGCAGGCGGACTCGGAGCAGCCCCTCAACGGGCAGCTGTGCAGCAAGCAGGCGCTGGCGAGCCTGGGAGCCTGGACTCGGGCCATCGTCGCGTTTTAGAGAGGAGCGGGGGAGCAGAGGGGGCGGGGGTGGTGTTGGCAAAACGGGGGTGCGATCCGAGGAACGGCGGCTCCGGAGGGGGGACCCTGAAACAAAGGCGGGGAGGGGGGCTGGGGTGAGGGGAGGGGGGTGGGGGGTGTCGAGGGGTGCGCAGGGGAGGCGGGAGGGCAGAGCCACGCTAGTGTTTTATAAATTGTACAATAAAGAAAAAAAAATCTAAGATCTTGGGACTTTATTTTTGCAGAGATGAGAGAAAAAAAAACAACAAACAACAACAACAAAAAGCCAAGCAAACAAACGAAAACAAAACAAAACAAAAAAACAACAACGAAGCACCTATTTAAATAATCCTCTTTGTGTCCGCTCGGGTTCTCTTCGCGGCGGGTTTCCCGGGGCCGGTGCTGGCGGCCGGTAGAGCCACGTGAGAGCCGGTACCGGCCCCGGGACCCCGCGGCGGGAGCGCCCCCGGCCCCGCTCCCCGCCCCGGGCCGCCCCGCGGGTCCCGCCGCCCCCGGCCCGGCGGGTTTCGGGGTGCGGGCAGGGGAAAGCAGCCGCTGCCCCTTCGCTTTTGTGCGTTTCTTTATCTATTTAAAAGAAAGAAAGGGAGGGGGGAAAAAGGCAGAAATTAAAACATTTCAACTTTCCTCCCAGAAGAAACGTGTGCGGTGTGACTTCTTCCCACCGCTTGTGCCAGGGGAGCGCTGGAGGGTTCCGAGAGCTGAATTTTGGGGGGGGTGGGAGGGGGATAAAGCAAAGGCCGGGGGTCCCTCCGGGCTGTGCCCCGCCGGGGAGGGGGTGAGCAGCCCCCGGCAGCCCCGGACCTCCGCCTCGGTGTGTGCTTGTGATGCCGCAGGTATCCGTGTAACACGACTCACGTCTCCGGTGTGTGTGTCTGACTCTTTTTTTTTTTTTTTCCCCGTCTTCTATTTTTTTTCTTAAGTTTAACTGTTCTGGTTTCAGCCTTCCCAATCATAAAACCAGCATTGTTTGGTCTTGTGAAGAAATCTGTCTCCTGTAGAGTCTCTTGATTTTTTTACATTATTTTTTTTAAAGAAAAACCTTTTGTTGTAAAAAGGTGGGTTTTCTGGTCGTCGTCCCCTCCTCTATTTTTTTTTTTTTTTTTGCCCACTTCCAACTTCACGGTATCAGCACTGTGTGTAACTGAGGATGCTTTGCCAAACGGTCTGTTGGGGTCTTTTTTTTTTTTTTCTCCTCTTTTTCTTTGTTTGTAAGCCTGTATTTTTGTGCATATGGAATTGTATATCACCGGGTAAAACTGTTCAGATTTGTTTAAATTTATAATCTTAATAAAAAGTCGATTATAAAGTTGCTGTGCCCTCGCTTTCCTTCACCCCGCAGCCCGAGGGAGCCCCTCTCCTGAGCCGCCGCTTCCCCTCTGCACGGGGGAGCCTTTGCCGAGGCTCCCACCCCCCAGCCCCAGCAAAACCCCTTTGTCCCCTCCCCAACACCATCCAGCTTCGCCCTCTCCCCCCCACATATCCCCGCAGCCCCCCCCGCCGGCTGCCAGGACGCAACAAAAGCCCCTCCTTGGGTCTGGCGGTGCCGCGCAGAGCAAGTCCCAGGTGGGGAAGGGGCCGGTGGGGAAGGGGCCGGGGGTCGGGCGGGGGGAGGCGGCGGGACCCCCCGGCCCTGCCCCGACCCGCACCTGGGCAGCGCCGCCGCCTCCGCGCCCCCCGACGCGCTCGGGAAGTTTTTTTTAAGTTAGAGTTTGTTATCCCCGCGCGGGGCCGCTGGGTGGTGCGGGCGGGTTTTCCTTCCACACCCCCCCCTCCTTTTTGTGTGTGTGTGTGTATTTATCCCCTCCCCTCCTTTACCCCACAGGAACGAGTCGGGGCCGCTCCGCACTCCCCCAAACTCCCCCCGACCACCTCGGGAGGGGAGAATTATTATATTTTTTAACCCTGTGCATAACGCGCAGTTCCCAGCACTCAGCGCAAATGCCAGAGCCAGACCTCCCCTCTACCCCCGCACCTCCAGCACCCTCCCGGCATCCTCAGGAGCCCCCCAAACCAACCCAGGGACAACCCTCCCCCTCCCAACCCCGCGCATCACCGCGGAAGAACAACCTTCCCCCTGTCCAGGAGGAGAGAAACCGCAAACACGGGATCTCGGAGCGGGGCGGGGGTTGGAGGTGGGGGGTTCGCGGTGCGGAGGAGCCGGAGCGCGGAGCCCCCCGCCCGGGCTGCGCCCCCGCTCCGCGCCCCGCGCCCGCAGCGCCGCCTGGTGCCCGCCGCGGGACCCGCAGCGCTGTGCGGGGCCGGGGGGACCGCGAGGGACGCGGGTGGCCGCGACCCCCCCGTGGGGCAGAGGAAGGGGCAGGGGCGGCCGCGCTGCCCACCCCCTACCCCCGGCGCTGCTGCCCCTCGTCCTGCTCCCACTGCGGAGCTGCGCCCCGCTCCCCTCCCCTGCCGCTCCTCCAAATAATTCCCCCCACACCCCCTAAAAAATTGCAATTAAACATATAAACCACATAAGCCCCTGCCCAGGCGCAGCAGCACTGCGGGAGCACCGCTGAGCACACAAGCGCTCTGCGAAACCCAGGAGCTGGCTGGTTTGAGCAGGGGGGATTCACCCGTGGGGCCGTGGAAAAGCCCCCTCCCTACCCAGGGCCCCGGGGCCGGGACCCCCGGGGCCTCACCCGGCCCCATCCCGCTCCACTGCCCCGAGAGTCGCAGCTTCCCAGCACGGAGGCGGCTGGAGAGGGGCCCCGGTCTTGGGATTAGCAGAAGCAGCCGCTCCTGCATCCACAGCCCTGGCTGCTGCACGCAATATTTGGGGGAAGTTTTAAAATCGAGGTGTTTCTGCGGGCGCCTACAGGTCAGAACAGTCGGGCGCTGAATCCCAAATCCCTGTCCCACAGCCCCAGCTCCAGGCAGCCCAGCCGGAGAGGGGCAGAGCTTCCTTTAGCCGAACATCCACATGCACACAGCCATCACCCTCCCAAACCGTTCCCCATCTCCCAGACCTTGGGGTTTCCAGTGGTAAAGGGACCATCACCAGCAGAAACCCCCGTTCCTTCAGGAACGCATCCAGGCTCACCCATCCCTCCAATCCTCCCCTCTCCCGGGGGAAGCCAACCCTCGCCCGCGTTCGCAGTGGAAGTTTCTGGGGCTTCACTCAAGGTTTCAAAGGCAAAGCCGCCTCTTCATCACCGGTACACACACGGGGAGGGGGTGTTGGGGTACATATGCCACAGGGACACTCAAAAATCCCCCTCACTGAGGAACGAGGAGATCCCACAGCTCCGCGGAGCCGCGAAGACTCACACGCTCTCGGTGGCGCAGTTATTTATTTATTTTAAACCCTGGTACATGACATTTCTCTTCTTACGAAGGCGGCAGCAGCAGAAAGCCCATCACAGCCTCTCCTGAAAGCAGAGCCTGGAAACCAGAGTCTCATCTGCATATTCATAAGTACCTGATAAATTAATCATGATGGCAGAAGCATTCAGGCTAGAAGGGAGGTGACAGGGGAAGGTTGCACCCCCCAACACAAGCCCATCCTCACTCTCGCACACGCTCCTCGTCTTCCAGGCACAAAATGTTTTGATCCCTTCGCAACTCGGCTGAACCCCCTGGGTGCTCGTGGGGAAAAGGGCTGTGCCCCCCACACACGCCGGTAGGCACCCACCACCTCGCCCCCCACCCCTCCGGTCCCTGTCTCCGGGGAGAGATGCAGAACAGATGGGCTGGAGCAGGGTGGAGGACCCAAAATCTGGGGGAGCTCAGCTGCCACCGCCAGACCCCCCATCCCAGCCGCGAGCACCGCTCCCATGTCAGCGCCTGTCCCCACCCCGGCTCTGCCACCAGCGCGGTCCAACCAGCGCTGCCCGACCTTACAGACGGTGGTGCTGATGCCGAAGAGTCTGACCCTAAAAATCCTCCCGTGTCCTCTCCCCCGTTAGTGACCTCTCGGCTGGGGGTGAACGGGCATCGCCAGGATTTCGTGCCCGGCAGCCCCGGCGAGGGAACAAGGCACAGAGGGTCCTGAGGAGGGGGCAGGTGGAGTCCGACTCGCACAGAACCGCGGGAGGTGGGAGATGGGGAGAGCGAGAGGAGTCGGGGGGCAGCCAGGGCAGAGGGAACCGCCTCTGTGCACACACCGCTCGCTCTGCCAGCTGCGACACAGCTGTGCCTTTCCCTTCACAGCGCAAAACGCTCTCCACAAGCAGATCCAGTGCTTGCGGTGTCCTCAGTGTCACCCCACTGAACTCCCTCGGTTTGGGGTAAGAGTCACCCTGCCCCGGGGAGAGCCAGAAATTCAGCCCGAAGCTGGAGCAGCGTCTGAGCCCACCCCTCTTCTCCCGGGAGCCGCCTTCGACAGAGCAGCCAGGAGGGGCAGAAAGCGGCTGCTCGCAGAGCCCTGGAGGGTCTGGATCTCCCATTATTTCCCGAACCTGGAGGCAGTCACGGCGGCGGCTGCAGGGCTGGGCTGGCTCACAGCAGCAGAGGGTCAGCACAGACCCAGCACACACCAGTCACTGGGCCCTCCCCATCTCCCACGGGAGCTTGGAGGGCTCAAATCTGGCATTAGGAAGTCATGGATCAAATCCAGTGCCAAATCCAACAGCCCAGCCAAGTCCTAATGCCACCGGAGCAGCTCAGTCTGCAGGAGAACATCACCACACATCCAACAGGTCTCTCCACACTGGAGGGACAAGGATGGACACAGCAGTGGAGAATGGACCCCTCTCACCATCCAGGCTACCAGCCCAGCTCATCCCCAATCCCCAGCTTCCCAGGGAGGGGTTGGACATGCACCCAAGGAAAACCCACCCTTGCACCACAAGCCGGGCACCAATTCCCAGGTTTTGACCCACGGTTGGAGCTGCTCCACATCCTCCTAAACCACAAGTGCCAAGAACAAGACTGTACCCAGTCCCAGCAGCACATCCCCAGAAGGCCAACTTTGTGCTCTGCCAAACCCAGTGCAGGATCTGTCCATCCTTCTATCTGTTGCAGGGGAGCCAGATCCCTCCCATCTCATCTCCCCAGCTCAAATACAAATGAACAGAAGAATATTTTTGGATCTGCACATGTTAGCAGCTGTTTGGAGGAGTCCCCTGCAGAGAGAGCAGTAGGGAAGCGAAGGGGGACCCGGCACTGTGGTCGAGAGGCCACCCCTGTTAGCAGAGTGTTTAATGTGTGGGGTTTGGTCTGGGCCTGGGTAATTAGCACCTGAGCAGTAATTATTCACACTTGGCCTTTCTATATCCTGCTTATAGATTTGATGATTAATGTTGGTCCCTGAGCTAAGCCTACCCTGCATTTACCAGCACACGTCGGGAAAGTGAAGAGGAGGCAGAAGCTGCTGTCCCTCACATCGAGCAGCAAAACAGCACAATGGAAAAATTAGAGTAAAAAACACTTTGCTCACAAGCAGCAGCCACTGAGCACAAAGCAGCCATCTCAGCAACACACCACCACCACCACTGAGGCACCAGGATCTCAGCTGTACAAGTAGAAGAAGCAAAAATCTCCCCCAGCAGTTGGAAGATGTCAACACTGGATGATTTGGGGGTTTACTGGCACCACAGAGACACAAGCTGGGCAGAGCCCTGCAGCAAAGCAGGGGTGCACAGATTCCCCCTCAGCCACATTTTCACCACAGAAAGCCAACAAAAGGTCTCCAGGGAAGGACCTGCTGCCCCCACAAGCTGGGAAATGGGGAAACCAGCTGCTAACCACTTCACACTGGGACTAATACAGCTCAGCCAAGCAAAATCCGTAATGCAGCAGTGGGCTCACCTGCTCTCCTGGGCACTGGCTGCTCCGGGGTCACTCCTGGTCCTGGATGAGGAGGCTGCACTGCCAGTGATGATCCTGGTCACCCACAGAGGGCCCTGGAGCAGATTTGTAGCACTTCTGACCAGGATTCTTGGAAGCTGAGGGCATTTCCAGCTGAGCCATTCTCTGGGATTCCTATGCCAGCCAGGCAAGAGCTTCATCCAAGATCTTGGCCAGTGCCAAACAGCACATGGAGGTCAGCATGGAATGATGGAGCCAGCCAAACCCAGAGGGCAGGGAGGGCTGCCTCAGCTCCTCTTCCTCAGGGAAGGCACCAGCTGGTTCCAAGTCCTATAGAGGAAGGAAAGGAGCACAGAAAGGAAAAATCCCACCAAAACCTGCTCTTATCCTCACTCCTGGCCCCATGACTGGTCCAGCTGAGCAGAGGCACCTGCCCCACACCTGAAGTGAATGAGGCACAGCATTAAGCCCACCTATGGTGCTGCCCAGAGGAGGGGAAGAGGCTTTCCCTGGAGTGATGCCCAGGATGCTTCTGTGGACTATCCCTGCTCCTTGCAACCCTTGTGCCTTTTATGGGACTGAAGCTGCCCCTTCTTGCCTGGCTGGCAGGTTCCCCATTTGGACAGATCCATGCATTTTCCCCCCACTCCTGTTGTCCCAGACTCATGAGGATTCATATGCACCAGAGCACGGTATCTGCACCATGCCCTTCTCCCACCTTTCTGATGTGGGAAACTCCAGCAGCCACTTGATTGTACACTGGGCTCAGCCGCGATGGGCAGGAGCATCTCGGGTTTCGGGGCAACCCCACCTGCCTCGAGTCCCTGATAATTTCACCACTTTCATTTTAGGGGGCTCAATTTTTAATAAACAACTCCCAGAGCAGTGGTTCTCACCTTCTTTTCCTCACCAAAATCAGACTCTTGCATTGAAACGTGTGAAGCTGCTTTTTTTCCCCCTTCCTTTTTCCCCAGGTTTTACAACATGGAAGCTGATGTGGATGTGAATGGAATTTTGAAACTGGAGATGGGGAAGTTCTGCTTTGGGAGGCGACTATTTGCTCACAAAATCACTCTTTTCCAAGCTCCACGATGAAATTCTGCACAATTATTTCTGTCTCCTCCTCGCCCAGCCAGCCTGGTGCCCTGTGTTGCTCCAGCTTTTGTTTCTCCTTTGCTCCCTGGTGAGGATGAACAAAACACCAATCGCCACAACTTGCTGTGCCCATGCCATACCCACTCCTCCTCCTCCTCCTGTGGCTGCCACCACAGCCCCTGTCTGGCACTGCCAGTGTTAGAGCACAGGCTCAGCAGCATTTTGGGCTGCACCCCCCAAACTGGAACCAGTTCCTGCTCCACCATTTGCAAACGGGGTGACAGAGTGCTCAGGGTTCGGGGATACTCCAGTGAACTCCCCCTCAGCAGGGAGCCAGGGCTGCTTGGGTGCACAGCTCGGGAAAGGGCATTTCAGAAACTCACAATTCCATCTGCTTTGGTGATGGAGAGCAAACACCAGCCCAAAATATGTGCCAAGGGACAGGCTTCACCCTCACCAAACCCCGTGAAAGCTCTGCAGACAGCTTCCAGCAGGACACAGGTAGGGACGTAGGATGACCCTGTGCAGGGGCAAAGCAGCCCTCAGGGTGACTGGAGCACCCTCAGGGCCAGAGGACAAGCCCCCCTCCCCCAGGCTCTGTGGCTGCTCTGCTCCATCACCCACCTCCACCCCAGCAAAGGCCACACTTGTGGTCCCCACAGTACCGCAAACATGCCAGCTCTTCCCCTCCCATATGAACCAGAAGGCAAGGACACAGCTAAAAAGCCCCCGAAGCCAGGACATGGACATCCCAGGCTCTGTGGAGTGCCCTGGGCTCGGTCCTCCAGCTTGGAGACACGAGATAAGGATAGGATTGAGCCTTCAGTTTGTCCTTCTGGAGTTACCCCTGGATTAACTCAGCCTAATGTTGTTTCAGGAGCATTTACATGCAGAGCTCCTTCAGTCTGGCCCTCCGGTGCCTGCCAGGTCAGGCAGTGCCTCTGGCTTATACCTTGGCTCGGGATCTGTTGACTCTGGAAAATCCCCAGGGTCTGGAGCACATCTCTTAAAACAAGCAGCTCTGTGGTCGCCCAGGCTCTTCCCCTTCTGCCCCTGGACCACAGAGGCCACAAGCTCTGTCCAGTGTGAGAAACAGGGGAGCCAAGAGCCAGCTGGGGCAGATCATCAGTAACATGAAATCCAGGGAGCTGGGGCAGGGTGTGATCTCTGCAGCCTCACTGCTCCTTTCTTTATCCCACAGTCCTCCCAACACCAACGAGCAGAGACTGGAGCATCCCGGATGCACGTTTGGGACAGGCAGGATGAGGAGCGCAGCCACAGGCTGGCAGCTCCCGCAGAACCAGAGAACATGGAAACGCTGCAAGACGAAGGAAACCTGGTCCCTCTGCCCCCAGTTTCAAATTTACCTTGGTTTTGGTACCTCAGGTTTTAGCAAACAGGACCACACCCCCAGGCCGGGCTGAGGGGACATGCAAGGAGCTGCTGGGAGGGGTGAGGTGCTGCAGCCTGGCAGTGCGACGTGCAGAGAAGCCAAACCCTGCCCCAGCTCCCTGGATTTCATGTTACTGATGTCTTTATGTCACCTCATGCCCAGATTTCCTGGGTTTAGACAGCAGGACGGTGCTTTTATTCTTGGTGTCCAGGTGGGAAAGGGAGGCAGTGTCCTCAGGTAAGGTCACAGGGGGGGCTCTGTGGAGAGCAGGCAACTGAACCCACTCTCCCAAATCCATCCCAACCAGCAGGCAGCTCTCTCACATATATGCAATCTGTGTTTGACTCTCTCCCCAGGGACTCATCTCCCATCTTCCCCCCTTTAATTATAAAAATTAGTAGGTTTGAGGTATATTTGAGGGGTTTTCTTTTCCTGTGTTGACAAAGTGCAACACTTGATGACTCTAACCCCAAATTCTCTGTGACACAGATACCCTGGCAATTATAAAATACTTCCAAGCTCGCTCCATAAACCCCTTTGCTGTTGCTATTAGTATGCATTAACATTTTATTGGTGTTACAGGATGAAACATCCAGTCTTGCAGCTCCAGTGGGCTTGGGGATTTCCAGCATCCTGCAATATGTATCCGTGCAGAGGAAATTAAAATGTGGATGGATCAGCAAGATACAGTCAAATCCTCTACAGTAATTTGGAGAAGACTAAACTCTGGTGCTAGTGGAGCATATTCCAAGCTATCTAATAGAGAGCTGATGATCTCTGTAACAGCCTTTTTGTAAGTTTTATTCTTGCCTACAAGGGAATTTTTTCAAAGGGGATATGTAATACCTAAACTAATATTTTTAAAGGTATATGCTCCGAACATGGAAAAGTAAGGCCCTTGGCAGAGCAGTCACTTCAGGTGATCAGCAAGTATAAGAAACATGCTCTGTTAAAAGAATATGCTCTGTTATCTTACAACCTCGCTGGAATTTCTCTCTAAACACCGCAGCAGTCAATTTTCTATAGTTTGTACCCATTATAGGACACATAGACTCAGGAATATTGTCGTGCTTTGCTCTTTTGGCAACTGTAAAACAGTTTTCCTTTAGCAGCATCAGCACTTGAAACCCAAAGCATCATGATGGCTAAAGAAACATGGTGCTGGGTAACGTCATCAACTCTGCACACCTCAAGTGGTCACAGCCACACAGCTACTCACCAGGCTGGGCTTCAGCATCACAGGCATCACCATCTCAAAAAACTCCACCACACATAAAACTGGGAGGAATTCATGTCCAAATGTACCTTGACTTGTGCAGTGCAGGCTGCTTGGGTTTCTCTCTCCCAGGGGTCTTAAAAATAGAAGAACCCATAAAGAGCTGCTCCTCGGCTTTCTCTACTTCCTCCATTTACAGGGTCGGCAAATCCTTGAGCACATCCTTAATCTGCCTTATAAAAGGAAGCAGAATGCGCTCAGGAGGACTCACACACACACCTTGGTGCCCGCTGGGTCGGGGCCCCGCAGCACCTCTCCTGCAGGACCCCAGCCCTGGAATCTTCTGTTTCCATGGGTGTGCACACGCTGAGCATTAAGGAGCCCGAATTCTGATGCGGGATTTCGATGTTATTTATTATCCGTGTTACAGTTGCAACCGGGAACATGGGGAGTGACTCGTTCCAATTTTAGCGACAACTGTATTTACGCCCTGCATTGAGCCGGCTGATGGAGACATTCCCAAGCCCAGGCTTTTTATAGCAAGCAGAAGCACCCACTGCACCCCCTGGAAGGCCTTTTCTAACCTCTAAAACCTGCTCACAGCCTCGTGCTCTCCAGAACAAGTGCATCTCCAAGCTGAGGATGCCCGTCACGGTTCAGCCCTCGCTGAATCCGATGTGAAGGCCCTTTTTCAATTTGGCTCATCCTAGTTTGAAGTTTGGCACAATTTTACAAGACCTGTCTGCCCCCAGGACTTTCAAGGAGTTTCTGCAATGTCAATGGGAAGAATGCTCATCCACTGAAGGGGAAGCAAGGCTAAAGGATAAAGATCTCTCCTCTTGGCTATTAGAGCATGAAACGACCTCCAAGAGCCCTGTTAAACTCCACAGCTGAGCCAGGAGAGTCCTTGGTGGAGCAGCGACGAGGTCCCTGCGAGCTTCTCAAACGTTCCCACTGGCAGGGTGGCAGTGGGAGATTCCAGGTTACATTAGCAATGATTGCACCATTCCACCTTCTCCCACCCATTTCTGCCTCCTTCCCTCTCTCAGGAAGGAAATCAAGGCAGTTGCAGGGATAGGGTGAAGATGCCAGGGCTCTTGTGTGGTTCAGCTCCAGGTCCTTGGGGTACAAAGTGCACCTTCATCCTGGCAAGTGCCAGCTCAGACTTTGCTGGTCCTGCACTGGGGGCTGTGTTGTTTATTCACCAGCAGGATCCCAGCACTGCGTGAGGGGACAAGTTACTGCAGCAACAGTGGCATCAAACAGTTTTTATTGTTACTCCCAACCCCACATGAGGCTCCTTCTCTCACCTCTTACTTCATTTATTAGTGGCTGCCATGAGAGATCACTCATAAAGGAGGGTTGTGAAGAAAGAGACAAGGGAAGGCTGACGGCAATTTGCAAACCTGCCCCGCGCAGAGACAACACCTGTTAAACAGAAACACAAACTGTCCTACGTGTGGCAACCCCAGCTCTGAAAACTGAACTTAAAAAAACTGGCTTGGCCAGTGGGCTGAGGGGGAAGGTGGCCAGAAACCCACGCTCCGTCTGCTTCCCCTTCACTGCACGTCATGTTCACCGAGGGACGCGCTCAAGACGAGTTCAAGCGCCTTCAAAGAAAACATTTGTGATCCAAGATGACATTTCTGCTCCCCATCCATCCCTCCACGCTGCTGCCGCTTTTAGCAACACGCGCTCGCACAGTTGGCCCGTGTTGATGGAGAAGATGTAACCCAGAGACAAGGAAAGGAGCGTTCGCTCAGCACAGCTACGCTACCTCCAACCACTCGTGAGAAGGTCCAGGTTTAATTTAATCCAGGTATAATATAAATCCAACAAAGCTGCTGAACTAAACTGATGCTGGAAGTCCTGAGTCAGCTCCTACAGCAGGACAGGAAAAACATCTGAAGAAAAAGGTTCCAGTTCTCACCCTTCCTCAGAAACAAGGCTCAAATGTCCTTTGTTTATGAGAGTCTCTGATCTTCAGGAAGTATTTGCTGGCCTGGGATCAGGCTTCGCACATCACCTACCCGCCAAATCCCAGCCGGGAGGGGGGTGGGCATAGCAAAAAAGTTAGTAAATAAAAACATACAACACAACAGAAAGACACCTAGGAAGGACACAAAGACTGGATGCACTTGATCATGCAGTTAAATAACAAGTCAATTCTGGTGCAAGGAAAAGATCAACCACCAACACAGCAAGTGCCTCTTCCTTGTGCCGAGGGCTCCGGCCTTCGGCTTCACTGGCTCTGCTCCCAACGTGGGAGCAAACCCCAGTCTGAGAGAGACCAACACAGCCACTGGTGCAAAACACAGAGACTTTAATTCAAACTACAGTGCAGCAGGAGGTGGGAAGTGCCGACCTGGACACAAAGCAGCCCTGGGTGGTGCCACAAGTGTGGATGTGCCGGGAGAGGGAACCCCAAGAGGCCGTGGTGGATGCTGTGGGAGTCAGAGGGAGGCAAGCAGGTGGCTGCCACATGACAGGGGCACATCCCAAGCGGGCTGATAAGACTCAGATAAGAATTAGCTGCTTGAAGTCCCAAAATACCCAGCAGGACCAATGTGCAGACTCAGGCAAGCAACAAACACAGCTCTGCGTGAGCCTCCTCCCACCTCCTCCGCAGGTCCCAAGCCCAGGGACACCGTCCCCAGGGAGCAGTGGCTGCAGCTGCAGGAGAAGGAAGCATCTCTCCACCCTTTTTTGGTGCTGTACTCCACATTCTGGGTGTCCCTCCCATGCACGGATGTCAACATTTCCACCCATCCTTCTGCATGGAAGCCCCATTTCTGTAAAATGACCAGGAGAGATGCATTCCCGACCCTTGGGCAGATTTGGGAAACCAGAGGCTTTTGTTCAGCCATTGCTGGCCAGATGCTGCACAGCCACACAGCCATTTAAAGCATGTGGACACTTGCCAAAAGCCACAGCAATGTGAGGGGATATGGGTGGAGACACTGAGGGTCTCCATGCCAGGCACGGGCTGCTCTGCTGGAGATGGACTCATCAAGCCCCAGCAAGCACAGAGGTCTCCACCATCATTCCAGGAGTGGATCCATTTGAAAAGCCAAGACAAAACACATCCCATTTAGGAGTAAAACAAGACTTAACCCCAGTCTTCCATTTTCATTTAAAATATAAGTTTATAAGTTGTTTCAGGCAGATCAAAAGCCCTTTGTCCCCCACCCCCTGCCCAGGGCCAAGCCAGGAGTGGTCAGGGCAGCAGCAGTGCCAGCAAGCTCTACTTCAGCTCTGCGAACACTTCACTGCCTCCTAACTTAGACTCTTCTTGCTCTCTTTCCCCTGAGCGCCTGTGAGAACCTTTACAAGAGGGAGTGAGTAGGTTCTGGTAAAAATCATGAAAAAATAAAAATAAAATAATAAAAAAAATTTCACAAGCAGGTTTTTCTCCCCCTCCCCAGCAGTAAAGCAGTGCAGCAGCAAAAGCAGCCTGGCACTGAGCAGCCCCACTGCCCCCTCCATGATCTGCAGGAGTGCCAGAGGAAGAATCCCTGCTACTCCTGATCCTCAGCAAACACCAGACCACAGCCCTGTTGCCCCACATCCAGCCCAGAAACCCCAAGAAGCATCTCCTCTCCAGCTGCAAAGCTATAGACCACGTCAGTCAAGACCTGTGGATACAACAGCTCACCTCAAACACAGCACCAGTCATTTCTGCCCTCCAGTGATGCTGCTGGTGTGATCCAGACCACCTGCCTTCAAGATGCTGCTGGCACTGGAAGTGGCACTGGAAGTCTGGTCCCTCTGCCCGAGGTCAAGCACAGCAACACCAGCAGGGAATGACAAAGGGAAAGAGCTTTCTCCAGGTATAACCCGCTGCCCTGGGCTATTTATGCTTTTTGTTTCCAGCATGGGGATACAAATGCATGTAAAGCCACATGCTGCCCCCTCATGCAGCCTGTGCTCCAGGGATGTCTCCTCGAAGAGCTGGGATCGTGCTGCTCCGTGGGGAAATCCCTTTGCCATGGGGCTGTCACTACAATTTATCACCAAGCAGGAGCAACCACGGTCACCTTGTGCCACTGAGGCCAGCCCAGCCCTGGGGCAGCAAAGCACAGGGAGTGCAGAGGGCAGGTTGGACCCAGCCATGGATGTGTGTGAATGTGTCAGGGTTTGTGCCCATTAAGAGGGAGCCTGAGCAGTGTCTTTGCATAGCTGTTCCCACAGAGCCAGGTCCCTCCAGGGACCTTGTCTCCAGCTCCAGAGCCACAGCCCAGAAGGTTCTCAGCTTCACCCAAGAGAAGAGGCGCAAGTGGGAAAGAAAGAGAATCTTGCAGAAGAGACAGAGGGAGGGGGCTTTCCTTCCCCAGAAAAGGGACAGATGGCACCCTGGGCTTCCAACAACCCGCAGACACTCCCTACAACTCCCTTTACCCATTCCAGACCTCCTGGGCAGGGAGAGCTGGCTGCCTACAGACACACACAGGCTCACACCTCGCTCCGCACGGGGGTTTCCCAAAGCAAACGGCAACAGGAAACTCCAATGAAATTCAAAAGGGAAATCGCAGTTACCACTGCCCAACACACACACACACACACACACACACACGTGCCTTCCTCCCCTCCACACCCCTTCCTCCTGGGAAGGGAAGCAGAGGGCCTTTGCTGCAAGGCAGCCCCTGCCCAAACCCATTCCCATGCCCAGAGCCGCGCGGCAGTCGTGGATAAGCACAGCCCTGGCCTGGCCACGGGCGACACGTCTCCACGGTGAGGACGTGCAGGAGGAGCTGCTCCAGGTCCATCTCCCGTGCAAGGCCGGCAAGTGCTTTGGATCAGTGGTTGCTGATGAGGATGTGCAGGAATGGATGGGCAGGGTGATGAGGAGGGGGTGAGGGGAGGAGGAAGAGCGCCGCGCTGTGCCTCCGCTGCTCCGGCTCCTCCCGCGGCTTCCTTAGGATGTCACAGGCTGGATGGGGAGCAGGCTGCCGAACTTAAAGTGCTGGATCACAGGAAACTTCTCCAGGCACTGCAGGAGGGGAGATAAAGAGAGGTGAATTCAGGAGACATTTCCACCTTACACAGGCAGCCAGAGCTACATCCTGCCCGCAGGGTCAGGAGGCAGCGAGCTCCGGGCAGCTCAGCTGAAGGCAGAGGGATCAGTTCCATGTCTCCCCCCACGTTTCTATCAGGCTCCTCAGGCCAGTAACACTTCATAACCTCATGCCCTTCCCTTCAGCCAGAGCCTTTTGCTTACTGACATTCAGGCCTGGAGCATGAGCAGAAACAGCATGTCTATGTCAGCAGCTTTCTCTCTCACCACTCTCCTTGCTCGAGCTGATCTCTTTGAAGAGCTTCACCCTACAAACACAGAGAACTGCAGAACCCCCCAGGGAAGAGACTTTCCCTCCCCAGGCCAGTGCCCACACTCCAGGTTTGAGACACCATCCTGTAGCCGCAAGGCGCTGCCCAAACCGCATTCCAGACTCTCAGGTGTTTGATGGACAAGCACCAGTGATTTTGCTGCCATAGTTTAAGACACAATCCCATTCTCAACAACCCCTCACTCCTGAAATTCCCACCCACCACTGAAGAGTAATGGATCAGAGATCAGTTATTTACATCCGTTACAAGGCAGCTTAGCTCAGAGCTGCTGTTTCCTCTGCGCAGGGCGAGCCGGGCTGTGAGGGCACAGCCCCTTCCACTCCCCATCCCAATGGCAGCAAGGTCAGGACTGTGAGTTTGCCAGTGCTCGCCTGGCAGAATCACTCAGAGCTCTGGGATTGAGTCACTGCAGACTCAGAGTGCCCAAAGCTCAGCGAGGGCACAGGGCAGCCTCACCTCCATCACACAGAGCTCCAGCCCCGCAGCCGCGCCTGCACTGGCATCACCCACCTTCACTGTGCTGAACAGGGGCCACAGACTCCCCCCTGCACTGCAGTGGGGACTCATTACCAGGGCTAGTGAGGTGGTGGCCACCTCTTTGCTGCAGGCAGAGGGGCAAGTTCTTCCCTCCCTGGACAGAGTGATATGAAGAGGAAAAAAGAACCCTAACTGCCCAGTGTCTGGGAAGAGAGGCTTTTCCCTACACTCTGCTGAGGCATGGATCTGCTGGTGGGACTCTCACTCCACAGGAGATGTGGAGTACATACAGCCAAAGCACAGCAGATACCAACTAACAGGAACCCATCTAGTCCCAGCAATTCCTTGGCACAGAGAGCCAGGGTGGGCAGGATGCTGCCCAGCTCCCCACAAGCTGCAGACCCTCCTGCTGCTCCCCACAGCACCAGGAGGGTGTCATGGCCACACTGACCCCTGCCTACAATCAGCGGCCTCCCAGGCAGATCTGAGGGACAAAATACACAACTCTTTCCTCCAGGCTTTTCTGAAGTACAATTCCTTCCTACCAAAGAGAGACAAGAGCCATGGTGTAGTTACAACTCTCCTTTCCATAGGAAGGAGCTTTGTGCTCTCCATGGGGCCAAGCTGGACTCGCTGCAGCAGGGGAGACCCCAGCTCTGGGGCTGGGGAGGAAGAGTGTGCTGCAGACAGCTCTTCCCCCAAGGCAGGACTCAGGCACAGGCACCCTGCCCTCGAGCTGTCGTCACGGGCAAGCAGGAGGATTTGTGCACAGAAGCCCCAGCCTACAGTAATCCCTTCGGAGCCAGAGGTCAGACAACTGGTTCCAAGCATGAGCACAATGGATCCAAAACAAGTTCGGAGGTGGTGAAAGTACAGCATGGCTGTATCCACTCCTGGGGAATAATAGCCAGGCAGAAAGCCACAAACCTCCATGGCAAGGCACCAAGGAGAAATAAGTCCTTTGACCATCAGGGCACGTCACCTTCAAAGCTTCCTAATGCTCAGAGCTGCTGCCATCTCTCCACACAACCACTTAGACAAATCCTCAGAGGAAGCGACACTGGATAACAGTGACATGAGGGAAGAGCAGAGAGAAATGAACACTGGAGATGCTGACAGCTGGAAATGTCAGCCCAATTAGCTCCAAGGAGTCCCATGGAAGACCAGACTGGTTTGGGCTCCAGATGAAGAGACTTTACCACCAGTGGGAAGAAGGGGTATCCATTCCACTTAACACATCACCAGCCCAAGAAGAGACAAGCAAAGAAACTTTTCCTTCTGTATCCAGCAGAACTAACACAAATTTACTGGATTATTAGAGGTACCAAGAGACAGGACCCTCCTTGCATCACCTGTGGGTGAAACTGATGTACCCAACACTAGCTCAGTGGAGGGACAAGCTTATTTCTTCTTGCCATCATCTTGATCATGCTGAAGGTCTGCTTGGGACTCGACTGTGGAGTAGATTCATGCACCAAGTCCAACCTTTACTAGATTAGTTACAACAGAAAGTATTTCCCGACTGACTGCAGAGAAAGAAAGGTCAGGAGACTCAAAAGCAGGCTCGGGGGAAAAACATCAAGGCTGCTGCTTTAACCACACTCTATTCTGTCGACTTCTTCACTCGCCTTTGATGGAGAGAATAAGAAAAGCCCTTGGACTTCCAAGGGAACACATCTTCACCCATTATATTATAAATAGACACATTTGGGATTTCATAAACACACAGAGCTGAAGACACGTTGTCTTCAGTCTACTGCCCATGCACCCTGGAGTGCCTGGATCCAGAGCAGAGCTCCCAGCCACACGGACACACCTGAGCTTTCTGTCGGCTGGTTAAAGCCATCCTATAGAGGAGACAGAGGAGAGACAAAGCTTTTTAAACGAACCAGGTCTGGAGCTGCCCCACTCCCACCAAGTGAGAAGAGGTTGTGAGTGAGCATTTGATTTCTCCTGCTCTGCTTCCAGCCAGTGACCCCTTGGCTGTGCTGCTGCCTCCACGCAAACCCGGTCACGGTCAGCACCATCCAGCACCCGGCGCTTCCCAGCCAGCCCAGATGTGTTACAGACCTGGAGCCTCCACCTGAGTGTCTGATTTCACCTGATCTCATTACAACGGGGCATCAGAGGGGCAGGGAGAAGGGAGGGGAAAATAAATAAAAGGACATCTTGCTCTCACCTTTGCCAGTCAGACAAAGCAACACCGCAACCCCAACCTTCCCTCTCCTTGCCATCACACACTCCAGGCTCTGCCACAGAAGCTGCCGGCCTTGAGCTGGACAAAGATCCAGCCACACTGCCATGTCCACATCCACACTCCTCTCAGCTAAGCCAGGCAGGAACTGGCTGAGCCAGCAGTGGCATAGGAGACTCCCCAGAGCAGATTATATCTAAAGATATATTATATCTATATATAAAGAACCAGTGAGGACCCCTCAGCAGGAGTCTCCCTTCTCCTCTGCCCATCCAGGTGAACACAGGCACCATGCAGTGCCAGGAGAAGACACAGCTGCACAGGAATCACGTGTTCTTAGGACTAGTCAAATATTCCTTGAGGAAAAAAAAAATTTAAAGCTCTTTGGTTAACTCAATGGTTTTTACACCTTAGCCTAAATTTTTGTCATTACCCTTCCTGGCAGTTTTTGCATTCTCCCCTTGACACAGCTACATCTCTAGATATTTCTAGAAACCCACCACTACTGGATCCAGCATTTTCATGCAGAGTGTCACTGGCTACTCAAAGCAGATCAAGGCCTCCAGAAAAGGCCATGCCTTGAGCGCAATTAGAAGAGCCAAACTATCTCCCAGTCTTTAGAGGATCCCTGAGCTGTGCTGTCTCCAGCCAGGGCACAGGTAGATCTGCCAGCACAGAGTGGCCCCAAGACCTCAGCAGACATGAACACTGCACTGTGGGCACACCACTGCCAAGTTCCTCCAGTCATGTACAGGTGGCAGCCACCACATGGCACAGGGCATGTGGGGCACCAGGCAGGAGCACCTGAACATCCTGAGGCGTGTGGGATGCCAGAGGAGTACCCAGAGAGCTGTGAGAAGGAATTGATCCCAAGGAAAAGGAGGACCATGGCAGAGCTGCCGAGGCAGCAGCAGACCACACTGACGCCCTAGGATTTTGGGGACTCACGTTTCACTTTAACAGCACTCACAGGGTCTTCCCTTCAGACCCCCCAGCTCTCACACCAGAGCCTCCCGCTCAGAGTTTCCCAGCAGGCAGTGTCTCCAGCCCTTGTGAGGGAGCTGTGAACAGGGGCAGCCTCAGAGGGGCAGCCCAGGGGCACCTCCCCCTCTGGAGGAGCAGCCTGGGGCACCCCTCCAAGGAGCAGCCAGCCAAGGGGGGCGACCCCCAGCCCCGCTTCTCCTCTTTGGAGGCTGGGAGGAAAGCTGAGCTGGGGGCGGAAGGAGCCAGCGGGCCTGGGAGTGACACCTCACAGATTAGAGAGGTATGTGGCCTGGAACCTAAACACAGGATGTGCAGTGCAGAGGAAGGGCTGGGGGAGGGAGCGGCAGTTCGGCACAGTTTAACCCCTTTGTGCGCTGGGTCTGAGCAGAGCTGTCCCTGAGCCTCAGCCCTGTGTCCCAGCAACAGGAGCAGAGATCTGTCACCAGCACAGACCACAGGGGGTGGGATTAACTCCTTCAGGCACCACTGGGTGCACCAGGGAGTTGCATCATCCCTGCTCCTCCAGCACCCTTGGCACAGCCAGTGTGTCCTGCAGAGCCAGCACTGTCCCATCCCGCCCAGCAAGAGATGTTCCTCCGGAGGCCCAGATCTGGCAGTTCCTGTCCTGCTTCCTGCTCAAGCTAACCCTGAGCTCGAGGAACAAGAGATAAGGGAGAGCCAAAACTGCCCAGTTCCCCAGGTCAGGGGTTCACCAGGAAAGCCTGGGGCAGTGCCAGCAGTGCTGGTGGGCTGAGGGCTGCCAAACCAGGGAGGTGACTGTGGCCATGGACAGGACACGTAGCAAGGGGAGATCAGTAGGAAGCATTCAGCCTGCTCTGGGGCCCTTAAAACATGGGATGATAATTTAAACTAAGTATCCTCCAGCTGGTAAAATAGTGGGGGGACCAGACGGATAAGGAGGTCAAGACATGAGCCCTAATTTGGAGACCTGAAACCTGCACTACGGGAAGACAAGAAATGGCAAGAGTCACGTCTGCAAGAAATGGCCATTTTGGGATTGGTTTTGGGGCAAACAATAGGCAGGCAGGAGCTTCCTTCTAGCCAGCAGCACCTGAACTGTCCAAGGGCTCCCAAGCCACAGTCAGCAAGGGGCGGCCAACGGCTGTGACAGGTTCCCTACCAAGGAGCAGCACAAGAGCTGACCTGCAGTGCTGTGGAGGGGAGGAGGCCCAGCAGCCTCCTGGGCTCACAGTGCTCACCTCTGCCTTGTACATGCGGATGAGGCCCTGGTTGACCTTGGACCAGGAGGGCACGGCGCTGATGTTCCAGAGCTGGTTGGAGTGCTCGGCAAAGGGGCCCGTCTTCATCTGCAAGAGACCCGAGCACAGGGCTGAGGGAGCCGGGCCAGCCAGGAAGCTCGTGCACCAGCAGTGACTCACACTCACACTCTCTCCAAGCAAACATTCCCACCAAGCCCTGTGACCCACGCACCAGCCACCTCACTGCCACTTCCCTCCCTCCCTCCCTCCGCGCCCCCTCCCGCTGCGGCCACATCACATGAAGCCGTGGCAATCCAGCTCCCCTCCTTCCCTGATAAAATTAAGCCTTTTCCTGCCACGCTTTCCTAATCAGACGTCCCCCTGCACACCTCCCTTTTAATGACTGCATTAAAAAAGCCCCATGTAAGTCCCATTCTCCCCTCCAGTAGAGCTTGGCTCAACGCTGTTCCTATTCTACCCAGAAACCTCCCAGTGCAGCTCTGCTGGGCTTTCCAAGAAAATGACTCATTCCCCATTCAGATCAACAACAAGCAGCAGCGACAACCGCGCTGCCTTCCCTGAATACAGAGGGCAGTGCAGGTTGGCAGCAGCTCTGTGTCCACAGCCCACTCCACACCTGCCTCCAGCCGAGGAGGGCTCTGAGGGAAGCAGGAGCAGAGGGGACACACTCCAGTCCTGCTTTCCAAACCAGCTCCAGAGCTGTGAGCTGCTGCCTTGCAGCAAATGCTTTACATATTTTTTTATTTTTTTTTTTTTTATACTCCAGTGTTTCTCCTCCCAGGGTGAGCAGTTTGAAGGAAAGAGGGCAGGGAGGGAAGCTGCAATCAGGGACAGTTGCATGTAGATTCCCTGGGTAGTTGTCTCCCCTTCTTCTCCACGAACAAAAACAGACCCTCAGGGAGAAAAAGAAATACAACACAGCCACTCTGACTGAGCGAAGTTCCCATGACATCAGAAACCACAAGGCCGAAGCTCACGCTAAAAAGGAGCGTGGGGAGAGAGGAATCTCTTGGACTCTCGTTCACGACTTGGGGTTTGAACAACTAACCCCTTCCCTCCATGCACGCACAGGCCTGGAGAGAGGGTGGGAAAAGAGCCTCCAAAACAACCTCTCTGTAAAAGCAAGCAGAGCCAATCAATCTGCTCTGGGAAATTTCTGCAATGCCTGTGTGGCACCAGCCTGAGGCAGAGAAAGAAAGAGAGGGAAAGGGTGGGGAGACCCAAAATAACCCCCACTTCTTGTGACACGTTTCACACCCGCTGACCTTGGGGCTGGAGCACCAGGGGAAGCGGGTCTGTAGCTCTGCCCGGTGCCGGGAGGGCGCGGATGCATCTCCGCTTCCCCTCGGTGGTTCCCAGGAGCTGGGGGATGATGGATGAGCCGCTTGGCCATTCCTGCTCCCCTACACCACACGTTTTCCTCGTGGGTACAGGATGAAACGTGCAAGCACACAAAGCACGGCGCTGTCACGTTATCCAGCGCTGAGATCTGGCACCAGTGGGCACCCAAAGCCAGGGAGCTCTGCACCAGGAGGCCCCTCAAAGAACCCCCTCCCAGCACAGGAGCTTTGGCTGCATGAATTTTGATGCCAAACCTTCTCTTGGCATCACCACCCTTCACAGGGGCACAGTTTGCACCAGCCACCACCACCAGGCTTTGCTTCTCTCCCTTCCCAAGCTGGAGAAAGCGTGACAGAGTGTGGAGGAGGCGGGCAGGGCTGGTTGGCCCCACGCTTACGCCGGGCACAGCCACCACTGCGGCCCTCCTCACCCAGGGCACCTGGAGAGGGATGGCTTTGCTATGGCTTCACACTGGGGAGGGAAAAATAAGAGGGTTGAAAGGGGGAACAAAAAAAAATCTATCTCCTTCCAGCCACAAAGGGCGAAGAGGGAGAGCTGGGGGGGAGAGCAAGAGGCAGCGAGAGCGCTGCAGTCCCGCAGTGACCCCAGGGGAACAGAGTGAGTCAGAGCAGCCATATTGAGCAGGAAATTACTCACAGACGCGGCGTTCCTGCCTCTCGGTTCCCAAGAGAATCGGCCTTTTGTAAATGGTTCCTCTGTCAGTGCAGGGGGGAGGGGGACGGCTGAGGCCGTGCTTTCCTGTCAGCTCCTTCCCTTCCAGCAGAAACCCGAGCCCTCCCTTCCCAAACCTCCAAATTTAGAAGCCAGATTGAAGCTGAAATTCCTGCTGCCTGCCCTGAGCTCTCGGAGGAGCATCTGGGGCGAGTGCACTGAATGCCCACAACAGCTGGGGGGCACCCAGCACTCCTCATCTGCACACACACAGGCAGCCCTGCATTGCTGCCCTCCACAGCCCCTGGGCAGAGATGCTCCCAAACACTCCTCATCCTCACACCTGCAGGTACCACACACACCCCGTGGCACACTTTGACAGGCAAAGAAAGGCAGCAGCAGGGGAACAGCTTGAGTTCCAGCCAGCTCTGCAAACCTCACCCTGTTCCAGAACCACGTGTTCAGGTCCAAACCCACCCCACAGATTTCCCAACCTCAGGCCAGCTCATGCAAGGCTCACTGCCGTGCCTGAGCGCAGCTGTGGGGAGGATGCCGCGGTGGGATCAGCCTGGACATCATCTTGCTGCTGCTTTAAGAGCCTGAGGTTTAAATACACACGTGGCAAACACCACAACAGGGGCTGAGAAAAATATCTGCACGAGAGAATATTCTCTCAGTTGACAGAAAACAACCTACCTCGGTTGTAGCCTGCTGAAACAAAACCTGCTCTCATGTCAGCAAGACATACCAGACCCACTACAGGTACTGCTGTGGTGTTTGCTATGTGCTTAACACCTTTAAAGGAGAGCTGACAAGCTGTTTCCAGCTGACAAACTCAGAATAAAATAATATCTTTTGTTTATTAAAGTATTTAATCCCTTCTATCTTTTTCCCCTGCTATTATGTTTTGTTGTTGATTTTGTAGAGAAAGCGTTGGGAGGGCGCTGAGGCTGCCTCACCCCCTCTAGTGGCAGTTACAGCTTTCCTGGGCACTTGGGAGGGAAAAACCCCAAGTTTTAAAAGCCAAATCTTTATAAAAAGGAACCAGTGCCGGCATGGAGATGGACTGAATATACCATGGATTTGGTAATGCAGGTTGTTGCCATCCCTTAAGGCTCACGGCAGGAGGCCCGAGAGGAGGGCTCTTTGCCACCAGGTGGCACTGAGGAACTCGGCAGAAACACCGAATTCCATGATTCCCGACAAATGTGCCAAAAAAGGGACTCAAATCACTTATTTTAAAAGCCTGCTAAAAAGCTGACTCTCTGCAGGCAGAAGCAGCGTGACCTGAAGCACCGGGATGGTGCTGGGTATTTTAAACTTCACCTGTCATCTAGGAGCTGCAGAATTTTCTACACACATGTCAAAAGATGTGTTTTTCTGTTTCTAACAGGTCACTGCACTGTCTGGATACTAGTGGCCCAAACTAAAATAAATCTTGGACCATCGTGGCTCCTGCTTTCCTGTCCTCATCTTGATCTCTTCCACCAGCACCTCTTTACTACCCGTGGCATGATTTATCTTGGCATTAAGGGTTAAACCCTGTGAGGTGCTGAGTACCAACAAACCCTACCAGATTCAGCAGGACTTGACACAGCACCTCCTGGGGTTTGGGCCAAAGGCTCCTATGAAGATTTCCTACATGAAAGGCTAAGTTCATAGTCTGTAACCTCCCTTCTCATCTAATCACTGAATTAGAGAGGCGAGGAGGGGGGAAAGCGAACAGAACAAAGGGGAAGAACTGCTCTCTGTCCTTCAAAATTAATCCCATCAACTCCCTCTTGCCAGAGAAAAGAAATCCCTCACCACAAGAGAGCGGGTAGTTCTTGCTCTCCCTCTCCAGACTGTGAGGGAGCCGGGAGAAACACGGCTGGATCCTCCACGGATGCTGAGGGCAGAAAGCCCTGAGCTCCCTCACTGAGACACTGCCCAGGGATGGCAACAAGCTAAGGATCCCCAGTCCTGAGAGTGCTGCCAGCTGGGTGAGTCTCAGCACCCTCTCTGCTCTAGGTCAGTTGCAAATAAGGTGCATTTAATGGGCTTTTGGTAGAACCTGGAGGAGAAGGAGCAGCACAGAAGTTTGGGAGCATGCCCTAAGCAAGGGGTGGCCCAGGGCTGCCAAGCAGCACCCAAGGGCTGGAGGGGAGGGAGGCTGTCTTGGCAAGCCCAGTCGATTTGCAGCTCCTACTTCATCTTCCTAGAGTATCTGCAGGAACCAGTCTTCTCAACATCCAAGTTTCCACTGACTGATCCAAGGTTATTTGTTTGCTCTTGTTACAGCTCCCTTCAGCTACAATCCATAGCCCATCCAGCTTAATTACACTTTCCTCCCAACATCCCTGTCTCAACTCATTCAAGGAGAGCACCTCAGCCATGCGACAACAGTTCATCTGCACAGTTCCACAACAGCAAGCAAAGCAGCAAAGGAGGAACAGAAAACCCCAGCCAGAGCCAAGTATCTGATGTCAAGAGAATGTCCCTGTGGGACAAACCTTTCACTCCTCACCTCTGTAATGAAGAGGATGCACTCCAGGAACATGAAGTCCTTATGGTTTTCGTTTACCACCTTCTCATCAACGAAGTGTCGAGGCTCCAGACTTGGATGGTCTAAAAAGAGTAAGAGACAACAGGAAGTAACCTGTAAGGCAACCCCCTTCTGAGACCAATTCAACCAGGTGCTGTCCTGCCCCCCTTCCAGAAACACAATCCTCCCATCAGAGCTCTTCAAAAGTCAGCACAGAGCTGCTCCCTTCTATCTCATCTCCCACTCCAGTGCCTCTGCAGGGAGAAAACTCCCCAGGGCAGAAAATGCGTTTTCTAGCACCAAACCCAAGACTCTCCTTTTAAAATGCTTGTAGTCATTGCAATAAAGACAAATGTACTGTACAAGGAACGATTCCATCTCCCAACCTAAGCAACCCGCTCTATTTGAAAAGCTGAGGGGGAAAAAAATAAAAAACCAAGCCCAAAACTCTTCTGCTGTATTATGCACAAATTTGACAGATTTGAATTTAGAAGTCAGCCCCAAGTCCCATCATCTCTGCAGCCTAGACAGATGGGGCAGAGGGCAGGCTGGGACACGAGAAGAAGATTTTTTATTAGTACCTATCAGCTGGGAACTGCCCCATATGAAAGGCAGGAACTGGAAGTCATCCAAGCCCCACACGCCCTGGCTGCCAGCAGGTTCCATCCTGTAGGTCTTCTGAAGTTTTCGCATCACTTCCAGGTACCTGAGACCAAAGAGAGAAGAAGGGTTAAGACAAGGCCTTCTTCTGCCTTTGACTTCCATGAGAACAAGAACAACCAGTCTGGAAAAGGACACAACTTTATCCTTTGTAAGCAGGACCTCCACATACAGCACAGTACATACAATATATATTCAGCTCCTTTGCTATAGGAAGCAGCCTGATGGTACCCGACACCATTTTCACAGAGAAATCCAGTGGCAGGGGTTTATTTCATCTGCAGTGTCTTATGTTGATGCAGATCTTTCCCCATCCCCACTGTTATCTGAAAACATTGACAGTTCATTCTCCTTCAACAACTTCCAAAAGAGCTCAGGAAGTTTTCCACCTTACAGCAATTGCTACTTCCACTTTTCAGGTGGAAAATTAAAGTGCTATTGAAGGAAATTGTTTCCATGCCACCAAACAGTGATACAGCTGGGATTAGATCTCTGGACTCCAAATACCCAATCCACCAGTTTCATCACTACCAACTCTACCTCCTGGGCTGGAAACACATCTAGAGGAGCAGTGGAGGCCTGCTAGTTGGATGGATTTTTTATTTTTGATGCCTGAAGAAACATTACATGCTCTGATCAGATATTCCTGCCTATCACAAAACACAGAGCTTCACCCCCAGAGCTCAGTAACTTGTGCTCAACTGAAGTAACTTTTCAGAAGGAGACACAGCCTGTAACAGACAAGGGGCCATCACCTCTTTTGGAGATAGTTATAATGGGTCGGGGTACACTCCTTTAAAAAGTACATCTGCTCATAATTTTGTCTAAAATTGGCTTCAGCTTTCCCACTCTGCCCTTTCCCCCAAACAGCCCAATACTTTCAGCCCTTTTCCTTCCATTACCTCACCTGTTAAACACTTTGAAGACGATGGCCATCTGGTCGTCCACTCTGAGCACACCGATTTTGCAGAGGCAGCAGAGAAAGGCTGCAAATGCAGCTTCGTGCCCTGGAGTGAAAAGACACAAAAAGACATGACACTGGTGTCTCTGGCCCCCAGGACAACCTTTCTGTGGGCACCACAACAGCCCTTCAGAAATCACAGCAGTCACAGTCCCCTCTCAACCCTGTTGTCACTATGAATACCATGAGCTGACAATATTCCATCCTCATGCAGCACCCACCCAAATTATACCTTCTAGACACTCATGAGCTGATTATTCACTTTGAGAGAAGATTCTTAAGGGAAAAACAGCTCCAACACTGGGCATGCTGGGAGCAAGGCAGGGACTTTCCCAGGAGCTTGGCACAGCAGGGGAAGTGGAGCACCGCAGAGTCATCTGCTCAGGGGATGCAAGAGAACCTCACATCTGCAAGTAAACAGATTTCCTCCCACTTCAAAAATATCTCTGTGTCAGAAGGATGCAGATGCCATGACGCTGCCAGGAACAGTCTGTCCCAGAAGGTACTGGGATCTCAGGCTGGGCCCCTGCAGCTTGGTCCTCCAGCTAACAGAAAGGAAAAGAAACAGCCAGCAAACCCAGAAATGTCTTTTAGTGGAAGGGATCACAGAAGAAGGGAGAGTACAAGATCAGCAGCTCCACACTACAGACAGGTGCAGCTCCCAGTGTAGGAACAAAATGCACCTACAGTCTGGCCACTGTGAGCAAGGACATGGGCCTCTGGCTTGGGACACACAGGAGGGGAGGAGAGGCTGAATTTCCTTCCCTGAGCTGACCAAACCCCATCCAGCGAGTCCCTTTCCAAGGACAACATCTCCCCCTGGTGCCAGTGAGCTGCAGCCAGCACTGCACAGCCTCCAGCTCTTCAGCCTTTTACCCACGACCTCCTCTTCTTCTCCCTGCCCAAGTTTCCTTGCACCCACAGCATCCTACTCTCCTGCCTTTTGGTGAGGACACAGCTGTCCTCCAGAGAGAGGAGCAGAGTGTATAGACAATTCTGCATTTAGGTCTTGCTGAAGCCAGTGTGGTTACTTCAACCTGCAATTCACCACCTCCTTAGGTGCAAAATGATTCTACCCTCATATTTCAAAGCCCCTCTGTAAGCAGCAGTGTCACTTCTAGGGAGCACCAGAGCTCAGGACACCTCCCACTGAACATGAACTCGGTTCTCACTCTAGTTTCAATTCAAGCCATTATATTTTATCCCTTTAAACTGCCTATTGCAGGACTCCTGCATGCAGTGAGGCAGTTCCTACAGCTATTCCCAGAACAGCTTGGTTCCCTTTTCCTTCAGTGTGATGTGAAAGGGTGTCACAGCTCTAGCACAGCTCCCAGCCCCAGCTCTCAGTCACAGCCCACACAGGACAGAGGGGTGAGGGGGGTCCAGAAGGAAGGTGTTTATTTCAAGCTGGAACTAAAAAAAGTGGCAATAACATTTAAACTAATGCAGCACCAGGCTCCAAAGGGTCCCTCCCCAACTAGCCCAGCCTTGGCCAGTGTGCAAGCCCAGGTACCTGTGCCATAGTCGATGCGGGTGGAGTTCCCCACGGATTCCTTCAGGTACACAGCCACTTCTGGGGCAGCATCAGCCAAATGCTTGGGAATCACTGTTGCCACCAACTTTTCTGCTTCCTGAAAGACACAAGACTTCCCTGAGTGAGTGCAGGTTTGCCACAGTCCCCAGGGACAAGTCACCCTGTGCTCAGACCCTGCTGCAGTGTGGGAGCTGCAGTGGTGCTCTCCTGCAGTGCCCAGAGCCAGCACGACAGAGGAGCAAAGCCTCCTGTTGAAGAAGTCACCTACAGAGATGGAACAAGTCAGGGAAAGCTTGGCCTGACACCTACCCAGGCCACATGCATCCTGCAGGGCAGAAAAGCTTTACCATCCAAGTCCACTGACCCAGTGAGCCATCTCCAGGACAAAAGCAGCTGCAAGGGCTCTGCTGCTGGGACTGGGACTGTGCCACCTCCAGCACTCAGTGCAGGGCAAGTGCTATGAGCAGGAGGAAGCTGAGCAGCTTCCTCAGCACTCCTCTGATTTTGTGACACAGTGGGCAGTTAAAAAGCAAAGGAATTCCTTGGGCTTGGAGAGCCCTCCAGGCTCATCCACAACTTGGAGACCCAGCCAAGAGCATTTACATGGCCCATATGCTCTCACAAGAGGGAAAGACAAGCACCAGGCCAGGGGTAAGTGATGCATATCAAGAGGTGGGTCCTTCACAGCTTATCTGAGCAATTCCTCCACAGGCTGCTTGGCTGCCACACAGTGATGGAGCCATTCTGCCATCCCTGCTGGACACACTGCCCTTCTGAGGGAGCTGCAGGTACCACCACACAGGAAAGACACGCTCACCTGGTCTAGTTTGGCGTACCAGGTCCTGAAGGCTTTGTTCCCAAAGCGAGAAGGCTGATCCACGGGTGGGGTTTCATCAATCCATCTGTCGAGGGTGTTCAGCAGAGCCACCAGCTTTTCAATGGGCTACAGAGAGCAAGAGGATCAGGGGTCACAGTGGTATAAACCAGAGCAGTCCCTCAGCTCCGACATCTCTTCCCAGGATTGGAGTCATTAAAGCCCACACCATTCTTTCCACGGTTGGCAAGTGGAAACGGGATGTGTCAACCCTCCTCAGAATGGAGGGGGGCTGGGAAAACCACCCTTCCCCTCAGGAGATCAGTCCAGTAAAAAGTGCAGCCTGAGGCAGACTCTCCAGTTGCCCCTCCAGTCTTTCATGAGCTCTAACAGCACTGTGCCCCAAAACCTCTGGGAGAAGAGCTACAGCAAGCTCCTGGCTGTGGGGTAGGGGTGAGAAGGAGGGAAGTGCTACATAGTTCAGGGGCCTCCAAAACAAAACTCGGGCTCTGCATCTTGAGGGCCCTGCGTTCTCCACAGGATACAGCACTGTGTATCGTCACCAACGGCTGATGATGTGATTTAAAGGCCCTTCTCAAGGCTCTAATCACTGTCCTGAAGTGTCTCTTAGGAGCCAGGATTAGCAGCAATGCTGTTAAACCACCACATGCTTGTACATCAAGTCAACCTTCCCAGCATGATTCCTGTTGCTTCAAACTCCTACCAGCTCCAGCCCAGGGATACCCACTGCACGTGGCAAAACACAACCCATCCAGGGGAAGAGGCAGCCTGGTTTGCCCACCAGTGCTCCTGTCAGAGCAGGCAGGACAAGAAGCTCTTGGCTCCCAGAGAAATGTCTCAATACAGACATAAAGCTGATGGGAAGAAAACAACAACAGCAAGACAACAGCCATGATTCTTACACCTAGTTCTGTAAGTGAGGAACGTGTGTGGGATGTATGAGAGTGGCCATGAAGGAAAAGAGAGGTGAAGCAGGTGACACAGCACCTGTGCTGTCAGACCAAGGCTGGCCAATGCACACCCTCTCCCTGCCCGGGGAATGGCTACACCCCCCCCACACCAAGAGGCAACGCCACAGGCAGCATTTTTAGCAGCTCCAGACACTTTTAGGAGGCTCTGCTGACAACTGGTCAAGCCTGCCAGAGGCTCTGGGATTCTCCTTGCCTGACTCTAAGCAGCTGGAGAGCCGTCAGCCGCTGCAGCAGCTGGCCAGGCCCCGGGCAATGTAGGCTCCTCTGTCTCAAGAGGGGATTCCTCCTTCAAGGGGACAAAGAGGACAGGCAGCGGCGGCTGGTTTGACTTTGCTGGAGGCATCGACCGTGTGAAGCCGGCTGGTCTCCTGGGCTGTGGTTCAATTCCTCACACTGCTGCTGCCGGGAGGATGAGGAAACAGCAGAGCCCAGCAAGTTTCCAGCCCTTGAAGTGCCACTGGAAGGGGGTGGGCAGAGCTGGGCACGGCAGAGCGGTGCTGCCGCTGAGCCAGCTGAGGGTCGCTCCCAGAAGGTCTCATGGCACACACAGCCTCCCACAGACACTGACTCCTGAGGTGCCACTCCAAGGACATGGTGGGATCAGCCAGTGGGAAGAGGGATCAGGCAGGCAAGGGATCCACCTGCCTCGCAGGACCTCAGCACTTGGCTGCTGAGCCAGACTAGAGGCTGGGACAAGACCTGAGCACACCAGAAACACAAAAAAGCAAAGGGACAAGGGAGCCAAAAGCTCTGGGTGGCCCTGGAGCCACTAACAGGCCAGTGCCCCAGATACGTGTGGAATGAAGCAGCACAGCCCCCTCTGCTCCAGCTCCCTGCTCCCAAAATGCTGCAGGAACCCAGCACATCCCCACTGCACTGGGCCAGGTTCAGCCCTACTCCTTCCTGGCTATTGCATTCCCCTCCAATTAAGCAACAGCATCCCCAGCACTGGGCTGCATTAAATAATTAAATCGTGCTGGTGATTTATCCGCCGGCACCAGCAGCTCATTACGAGCAGCCACCGTATTTCAAACCCTCTCCACGAGCACTCGGTGCTGCCTGGATAAATGGCTGGCACGGACCAGCTCCTTCCCTGGGGAGCAGAGAGCCCAACCTCCCCTTCCCCACTCGCTGGCTTTAAAGGGATTAAAAGCCCAGCCCCACTGAACACGGGAGAGCAGGACCCAGCTGCCAGATCAGCCACACCAATAAATAATTAAAGAGATGAGGCTCATTTTGGGCTCAAGGCCCTTTGAAAAGGGGGTTACTAAAAGAAGCAGCTTCCCATTGTCCAGCAGAGGAAACCTGTACGTCCAGGGCTGACCCCTGTGGGGGAGGAAAGGAGCCTGTGGGAACACAACTATCAGCACCACTGCAGCCCTGTTTTGCCTGGCTGGGCTTTTAAGCTCTATTTTTGCTTTACCTTTCCAGTGATCAAAGCAAGGGCAGCCTCCCCCCTGCTCTCCTTGCTCTTCTCATTGTGCTGATTTTGCATCTCCTTGACCCTGAGTCTGCCACCGGTCCCAAAGGCAAACCACAGAGCTTCCTTCGGAGCACAGACCTGTCAGCAGCTCTCAAGAGCAGGAGCCAGGCAAACAGAGGTGCTGAGGAGGCATCATGGCAGCCAAAGCTGCCCGTGGGGGCCAAGTCTGCCCCTCTGGGCTCCTTGGGCCCTGTCAGAAGGGGGATCTGCTTCCCCCACTTCCCTCCTGAAAGCAGAGCAAGCCACAAGGCCAGCCAGTTTGCAGCCAGTGTCCCCCAGTAAACTGGGCTGTTGGAAGGGAAGGTCTGCTCCTCACAAAGCCAAAATTAACCTCCTCCTCCTCCTCCTTAGCACTTCTCTGATCCAAGTCACTGCTCCAGGCCACAGCCCCGGAAGGATCCCTGCATGGAAAGCACTCCCTCCAGGAGGGGAAGGCAGGTCACAACCTATCACTCACACAACCTTGTGCCAGACACAGTGTCTACACCAGACTCCTAAACAACAGCTTGGCTATCAGTGCCTGTCAGGTGCCTCCAGCAAACCCCAGATAGCTCCACAGAACATTTCAGTGGGAGCACAGCAAGCTCAGCAGGTCTCCAAGGGGGCTCAGCCCCCACAGGATCCAGCTCCTGCTCCAGCAGAAAGGTTGGTATCAACACATGCTCTCTGGAAACCATTAAGCTTCTCTTTAAAAGCAGAGCAGAACATATTTTCCTTTTTTTATTCCATGGCAAGGCAATACCTGTAAGTCAGAGCGAGGATACACATTCTGCAGAAAGGATTCCAGGAGGTCATTTGCCAAAGGAAGGTGTCCCTGGCATTTGATCAGGGAGGAAGATGGGATGGCACAAAAGCACATCAGCAGCAGGTACAGCAAAAGAGAAGAAAGCTGAGCAGAGATGCAAGCAAAGGCCACGAGGGGCTGAGCCTTTAAAAGCACAGATAAGCAGTTTGATCTACAAAGGAGCCCGTGTGAACAAGCAACCTCATCAACAAGGCAACCCTGGGGATGCTCCACCTGGGCCCCAAGTCATAGGCTCCTGCTCTCCTCGGTGTGTGGGGTATGAGATTTGTTCCCTGCCTCTTCCCAAGCAGTCGGGATTGTGCCTCTTGTTTGTCACTTGGACTGGGACCGTGGATGGAAACATTCCCTCCAAGAGGGCTCTGCTGCAGACACAGCCCTGGTACAGCTTTTCCTGACAGCTCAAAGGCTTGTAGGAAGAGGGTTGGGTTTTTTCTCCCACTCTTTGTTTTGCTCATTTTTAATGCTTTGTTTCCCTAGAACTGCTCTGTGAATGGTGGGGAACAAGCGAGATCATGACAAAGGCAAAACTCAAAGGTGAAATGCAAACAGCAGAAAGCAAGAGCAGCATTTGACAGCAGTTTCTACTGAATTGAAGGAACAAAAGGTGGGCACAAAGCCTGTTAGGAAGGGGCTCATTATCCCCATTCCCCTCCATGAACTATAAGGGAGTTTCTCATTCACAGGCTGGCTCCTATGTGCCTGCTTCAGACATGAACAACTGGGTTAAAGACCATCACCAGCTGCCTTCCCACACCAGAACGAAGCCATAAACACACAGGGCCCAGCCTGCTGCCCATGATCTCTTTACATCATTCTCAGCTTTCTTGCACCGCCATGATCAGTAAAAATGTACCCAAAAACCTCCTCGTTGCAATGCAGAACAAGGGAGGGGAGATCCAACACCCAACATGTGTTGTGTGGATTGGCAGCACCCAGAGAGCCCCTCAGGGCAGCAGTGACACCAGTGAGGGTGCCTGTCCTTCCCCTCTGGCTCCAAACGATCTCGCCGTGCCCCGAAAAGGTGAACAGACATTAAAAGTGGCCATGGCAACAGGCAGGGCCGGGTGACAGCCACATTCATGAAAGGGGACAAACAGGCCCTTTCTGCTTAACACCTTGGAAGGGGCAATCCTGCCCCTCAGGTTAAACCTCTCAGCCCAGCCCAGCTCCCTGTGAGCTCCACAGCCCCCTCAGCACAACCCTTGGCAAGGTGCAGGCAGTGATGAACTGTCAGAGCAAAGCTTGCACAGCTTGCACAGCCTCGGACAAGGACACTGGTGCTGTTGACACAGTCTGAGTAACGAGGAAGCCCAAGGACAAAAAGAGAAGTGATTTGCCCAAGGTCCTACAGAAAAGCCAGTGGGAGAACAGGAATGGTAGAGACATCTCAGCCTTTTGCCTGCAACCAGGAAAGAATATCACATCTTTGAAGCATCTGATTGAAGCCAGACTGTGAAAACAGGGTCAAAACGTGTCCTTTCTGCACCCTCCTTTTCCCCACTGGCTTCTATCCACTTGTAACTCACTCAATTTCCCATCCAGTGAGCACACACTCGGAGCCTCTGCATCCTGGAGTGGGGATGGCAGCCTGACATTTGCATCTCCAAGCATAACCCAACCACATTTATTCTCCCTGGCTCCCAGATAAGCTGCCAATTCATTCCTCACCTAGGAAATATTCAGCATAGAGCCAATTAAAAAAAAAAGAATAAAAGGAAAAAAGGCAGGAAAGGAGAAACAAGGGGATCCAAACTCTACTCCTACCTCTGACACTTTGTATTCACAGGTCAGCTTCTTGCCCCTGACACCTTCGTTCAGGGTGAGGATGAAGCCCATGTAGTCTGCGTACGCCTGCGAACACAGCGAGAGTGCAGGGCATTAGTGAGTGCCCACGGGCTGTCTGAACACAAAACACAGCATGGGAGCATCTCAAACCCCAAGGAAACCTTTTCCCAGCACACAGCACTGCTTCCTTGGAGACACCCAGGCGTGCAGGGCTTCCTGTGAGGCCGCTGCTCTTTTTGGCAGCCCCGGCGGCAGAAGGCAGATGGTGACCGCACGCTGAAAATTACACAGAGGAGCATCCTAAAAATGCTCGCACTGCCCCCAAAATCATTCCCTCAGCTCCTGTCGGGTCAAATCCAACCTCCTGAGGTCTGCAGAGTCTCAGCTGTGCCGAGGCATCCTGCTCCTCCCAGACCTGGGCCGTTATCTCTCTGTTCTTCCCTGGACTCTTCGCCCGTGTTCACACACGATAGGGAACTGGGACACGGCCCAGGCTCCTCACTGCTCCTCTCTTTTGCTGATTTTGAAGCATCATCTCCAGTGCAGCTCCACAGCTCCAGAGCAGCCACTCTCACCTCCCCCCTCCTTGCACCGAAATCCTGACCAAGAGCAAGTCCTTAAACTCGGGAGACTTAAATTAGAAGCTGCACCCAGAGGTTTGCTTTGACACCTGGATGCAGCTTCAGCTTCTTTCCAGACATCTCAGATCAGTCATCGAGCAAGAATTTGGTGGGACAAGTCTGGGCCAACACCCCGATCCCTCAAAGGCAGAGAGGGGAGAACCTGCTGTTCCACCAGCTCCACACAGGCTGTAAACAAATATTATCCTGGAAATGGAAGGCCTTGGCTCCAGAGCCTGTTCCAGTACAGCACGGTGGGAAAGCCTCAGGACCAACCCAGGCAGCAGGACCATATTGAAGGTGGGCTCAAACAGCACTGGGTAAATCCAGTTTGGGTATAAAGTACAGACCAGGTGGGATTAAATAGTCACCAGGTTCCCATCCAGCTTGTTGGGAGGGAGCAGGAATCATTTCTAAGCATCTCTGGTCTCCCTCAGCCTCTGGGCTCTCCCTGGCTCCCTCCTCCACACCTCGCTGCCAAGTAATTTCCCTACAAACAGGCACAAACCCATTAATTTCCCATTCCTTGCCCAACCCTGCTTTACCTCCTGGCTGTTCCCAGACCAGACCTGGCTGCCACTGAAAGCCCAGCAGCACTTCCCAGTTTTCCCTGTTCCAGAGCCGTACCTGAGAGCGCTTCCACTTGGCCATGTCGGAAACCACGTTTATCTCCTTTTTGGGGATCATGAAGCATTGCTGGATGGGAGGAGCCACCTCCTCAGAGGCGCCTGGGAAATGCAAAAAACAGGTAAAACAGAGGCAGTGGAGAAGAAGAAATCCTGTATCTTCCTTTCTTTGAAATCAACGTTTATTTCTCAGGAGATACAAAGCAAACAAATCCATCCCAGTTGTGCTATCTCACCAAGTCCTCCTCACCAATATCCTCCCAATCCATGGACAACACACTCCTAAAGCTGGGCAAGCCTTCAGAAAGTAGCATTATGTCTGTTTTCATCACCAAAGATGCATTTCCCACTCGGACAGAGAGACTGGTGCAGGAGGTAACAAAGGAAACATCCAGCCAGTTTAGTTATTTCTGTCTAGTGCAGCCAAGCCTCAGGTCGTGTGGGAGCACTGAGCTCTCCTACAAACTAACTGAGCCTTGTTTTTAGGTGTTAAGTCTGACCTGCATTCCTCTAAAAAGGGCAATTCCTGCATGGAGAAGCTGGAGCAGTGCAGTAGATGCAGCCCAGGAGCTTGGGGGATGCTGGGACACAGCCTCTTCCAAGTGGAAGCTGTGAAGATCATTTAATTTCAAAGCTCTCTCAGAGCCCAGGATTTAATATTTAACACAAATGCGAGTTGTTAACACATTAGAGGGGCTCTTTTCCCCAGCACCTGAACCCAGGATGACCCTGAAGAGCCAGAAAAGCTCCAGATTAAAGGTAATTTGTGTTTTGCTCCTGGTAAGTGCAACCATCAATAGCAAGAGTGGTCTGTCAAGGAACCTGGGTGCTAATGTCAATTTATGAATTCTGTCAAAGCCACTGTGTCCACCTTTTTAATCCCAGATTTTCTCCAAGCACTTGTCCAACACCAGCGGTTCTGGCACGCTCAGTGACTGGTCTCCACATCTTGGCCACTTCAGGCACTGGCTCCCTAACAAATACCACCAGTTCCAACTCCCTAAAGTATTATCAACTGCATTCACGCAGAAAACACCACCCAGAAGCATCAGCAGCCTTTTTCCACAGTGCTGCCTGGCAGGCAGATCAGATTAAAAGGAATCCAAAGTCCCAGGAACCACGCAGAGCCTGCTATAGATTTGTCATACAACCTTTGACAGTCATCTGACTTCTCTGCCTTTCACCTTCCCCAAGCACAGAACAAATTCAGCCTCATCTCCTGCCCTGGGGTGTCACAGCGTTTGGCTCATTCCTGCAGAAGTTACAGCAAAACTTCCAGGTACAAGGATGAGAGGAACAACACGTGATGAACTTCAGTGAAAGGCACATGTGTGTCTCTCTTCTGACAATTCTGCACACAACTCACAGCGACATCAGGATGGAGCTCTGCTTTTAAAAGTGTTTATAACACAAAAATAACGAAAAACCCCCCATCAGTGGCGTAAAAAGGCAAACACTGATGTGTCCATGAGCGCAGGTGACACATAAATCCCAGCGGGGCGGCCAGGGCAGTGTCCTGGGCCGGGGATCTGGGTGTTTTTCCCTTTATAGAACTTTGTTTTATCTCCTTGCATTTGTTTCTCAGCCATCGCTCCTTCTGACCCACACGCTGTTTCGTGCCTCTTAGGAAGGAGACCGGGAATATTCACGGAAGGGCCGCAGGGGTTACAGTGTTCTGGGGTGAATACACAAGAATCCAAAGCTACTGGTGCGATGGAGCACAGCTTGACAGCGGGTCCGCTGGATGACGAGAAGCAGCTCGGACCGAGGAGACCCTTCCAGGGGTGTGTGGCGGTGCGGGCAGGGGGAGTTAAACTCGGGCATCCCACAGCAAACGCCCCCCGTCCCGCGCGGGAATCGGTCACAAAACCGGGCTGGGGGTGACAGGAACCCCCGATCCGGCGGCTCCAGGAGCTCAGCCCCGACCACCCGCCCGGCGGTGCCGAGGCTCGAGGGCCCCGTCCCTTCCCCTCCCCTCAGCAAAGCCCCCCGCGCTCCCGTCGCCCCGGGCCGGGCGCTGCCGATGCCGCCCCCCCCCCCCGCAGCCCGGGCCCGGCGCCCCCGGGGCGCGATGCCCCTCGGCCGGCGCACCCCGGCCCCTCGGACAGTCCCCCCGGGGGTCCCGAGCGCAGCCCCCCGGCCGCCCCTCACCTGCCCGCCGCTCGCTCTCTGCCATCTTCCCGCAGCCCGGCCCGGCCGCCCCTCACCTCCCACCCCCGCGCAAGCCGAAGCCGCCGGCGGCCATCTTTGAGCAGGGCACGCCGCCCGGCCCCGCCGCTCCCGGCGCTGTCAACCCGCGGCGCGGCCCCTCCCGGCCACCGTCGCGCCCGCGCCGCCATGTTTGTGCGGGGCACGGCCCTCCCTGCCCACCGAGCGGGGGAGCGGGTGCGCGCGGAGGGGCGAGCGGGAGGACCCTCCTCACCAGCGTGGGGAGGAGGCAGATGAGAGAGGGGCCGCGACACCGTCCGCGGCGCTCCCCCCGCTCGCAGCATCACCCTGCCCTTCTCCAAGATGGCGGCGCGGGCTTCGGCCCGCTCCAAGATGGCGTTGGGGCGGCCCCGCCCCGCGGCGGCGGAGCCGGGCGGCGGTGCCGGGGGGCGGCCGCGGTGTCCTTGCGGCGGCCCCGGGGCCGGGGGCGCGGGGCCATGCTCGCCTTCGCGGCCAGGGCTGCGGTAAGGGCGGCGCGGGAGGGGCGGCTTGGGTGGCAGCCGGGGCGGGAGGTGGCAGCCGGGTCCGTGCGGGGCCTTTCCCAGGGCAGGCGGTGGCTCCGGGCGGTGCCGCTGCCGGGGCCGGACCCGCGCCCCAGCCCGGGGCACAGGCGCGGGCGGGTCCTCGGTCAGGGCCGTAGGGCGGGTGTCCCGCGGTGTGAGCAGCGTGGGAGGGTCGGTCCCGGCTCCCGCAGCCCCCCCGGTGCGGGGCAGGGGCGCTTCCCGGGTCGGTTCCCCCGGGCCGGTCGGTTCCTCCCCGTGTCCGGCGGCAGCGTGAGCGGTTGGGCTGCTCGGGATGGAAATCACGGAATCGTAGGGTCGTTAGAGTTGGAAGGGACCTCTGGAGATCCCCAAGGCAGGGTCACTGGGAGCAAGTGACACCGAAACGGGTCCAGCTGGGTTTGGAATGTCTCCAGAGAGGGAGACTCCACACCCTCCCTGGGCACCTGTTCCAGTGTTCTCTGGAAAGAAGTTCTTCCTTATGTTGGTGTGAAACTCCTTGTGTTTTAGTTTATGGCCATTGCTCCTCGTCCTGTTGCTGGGCACCATGGAAAAGAGTCCGGCACCATTCCATTGCATGATTGATTAGTGAGATCCCCTCTCAGCCTTCTCTTCTCCCGACTAAACAGGCGCAGCTCCAACAGCCTCTCCTCATAAAAGAGATGCTCAGGTCCCTTAATCATATTTGTGGTCCCTGCTGGACCCCATCCAGTAGCTCCTTGTCTTTCCTGTACTGAGGTGTCCCACTGGGGCTGGACAGCAGGAAGGTGGGCACTGGCCGTGAAGGGGCCAGACTTGGGAACTGCCCATTGCAAACCCTGTCAGGTCCTGGGAGGAGAGGGCAGAGCAGCAGGACAGCAGCTACAGGATGGATCCACTCCTGGGGTTACTGAGGGCTCAGGCAGGGCTGGTTGTCTCTGGGTTTGAGGGGGTCTCCAGCTTCTGATTTAAAAATAAAAGACAAACCTCTGACATCTGACACTCAAATGCTGTGGCCGTGCTGAGAATCAGACACTGCTGTGAAATTCCTCCTGCCCCCCAGGCCCTGGCTGCAGGTGGATTTCCATTCCCACCAGCTTTGCAGGCTCTGGCAGAGGTCATCTGCGGTGCTGGGATGTGGCTGGGGAGCGATGCCAGCCCACAGGCTGCACACCCTGCTCCACTGGTGTTCATTTTCCTGGTGCTTGTGGGGGGAGGTGGGCTGTTCTGTTTGCTGCCATCTGCCTTCTCGGCTCAGCTCTGAGGGCTGTTCCTCCCACCAAACACTTTGGAGTTTAATTCCAGACTGAACAAGCAGGGGACATAAAAGAGGGAAGATGCAAATGCATTCCACGTTTTAACACGCAGTGGCTTCAGTTAGTTTGGTTTGGGATTTTCTTTGTTACCCCAGGGGAAAATCTGAAAGTGTTTGTTTGCAGTCACCATACTTGAGCTGAGCTCTGCAGACTGTGCTTGTCAGCCCCTCTAATCATTAGACAGACACGAAGGAAGGACTGACAGTCCTTGTGGCTGCGTGAGTCTCTCACTACCCTGCTGTGGAGATACCCCAAAATGTATTTTTTTTAAAGGCTGACAAGCCAGAACTCCCCAAGGTCTCAGCTTGCAGTAATGCTCACACATGCATGGGGAGTGAGGGCAGTTAAGATATTTCCTTTAGCCCCGAGCTGAATTTGCCCCCATCTCCAACTAATCCTACACTACCACCAGTGAGGCTGGGTCCCTGTCCTCACCTAACACCCTCTGGCCACGTTTGCCTGACTAAAGGGACTGAATTGCCCACCCCCCCACAGAAGGGCTCCCTGCAGCTTGTCCCTTCCAGTGCCAGCCCACGGTGCCACCTGCTTCCAGGACATAATCTGGGGTCTCTCCTCGTGTCCAGGCACCTCTCACAACAGCTGCAGTGGTTTCACCGTCCATGCAGAGGCTGAGGGAACAATGTCCCCAGTGCTGTCACTTCTGCAGTGGCTGCAGCCCAGAGCTGTTGATCAGAGAGACTCTGCCCACAGTTATTGATCAGCTCTGCAGGCAGTGTCTGCCAGGGCTGCTCAGAGAGGCACCTCGGGGCAGTTGTCGCAACCCTGGTTTGATTGTTCCTGTCCCCTCCCGGGGCTGTGCCAGCCCCTGAGCCCTCTGATCCGAGCAGTCATGTGGCACTTGGCTAATAAGGTGACGCCCTGCACGGGCAGCCCATTGTCAGGTGGAAGAGGAGACCCAGACAGGCCGAGGGAGAGGTTTACGGTCTTTTCTGTCCTCCCAGCCATGGATAGGAAGCAGGAGCAAGCAGAGAAGGTACAGTATGCCCACACTTCCATGATTAACACCCTTCCTGCCCTTTTCTCCTGCCTCAGTAATTCTTCCTTCTCTTGTTTTTCTGTTCCTTCTCCAAACCTCAGTCGTGAGGTTTTGAGCTCTTGCCAGGTCCCACAAACAGCACAGGGCATTTTCCCTGGGGGCTTTGTCACCATGCAGATTTAGATCTTTCTTCTTCTCTGTGCTTAAGTGCTGGGAGGAGGTGTGGGGACAGCTATTTTCTGATTGTTTTGAAAACCAAAGGGATTGTTGTCTCTGGTTTTGCATCCTCAGTACACTGACAATGCAAAGTCCAGAGTCCTGCAGGAGTGTCTGATTCAGTAGGTCCAGTGAAGAGGGAGATGGAACTGGAAACCTTTAGAGTACAGTTTAAACATCTTCAAGCTGAAGGATGTTCATCCTGTTCAGTCAAGAGGATGTCGTTATTCCTTTGGGGGAAAAACCGGCAGGTTCATTTCCCAGTTAGCACTTGGGTTTGCTCCATTTCATTTGTCTGCCCAGGGAAATGGTTGGTGCTTTCTGAGGCTCTTGCTGCCACTCAACCCACTTGGACCCCAGGAGCCTGTTGGCATCACCCACAATTTCCTGTACAGTCAGAGAAGAGGCATTTTAATCCTGCCCCAAACTTAGCTAAATTCTGCCTCCTCATAGCCAAAAGGGTAGTTTGGTTTGGCACGAGGGTTCTGTTTAACTTTATAGTCTTCTGCTGTTGTAAGAAACACTGAAAGTTTCTGACAGTACATAAGATGATTATCTCTTTCACAACTTTCTTCCCACTTACCATGGAATGGAAGGGTTTGACTTTGTCAAACACATGGAAACTCTCAGCTGGAAGGTGCCCAGTGGGGGAGATTATCCCAGCAGCATTTTCTCAGAGGAGCTGAGAATTGGTGCTGGCTCGTCCACGCCGGGGGGAGGTTTTGTCTTGACACTTGCTCTGTGCTTTGCAGGCCAGGCCCTGTGGCCTGCTGAAGCCAACAGCGTCTCTAGGCAAGATCCCGGGCAGGTTCCAGCTCCACCAGGAAGCCCTGCCCCAGCTGCCCGTGCCGCCACTGCAGCAGACCCTGGACAGGTACCTGCTGACCCTGCAGCCCATTGTGAGCCAGGAGGAGCTGAACCACACGCAGGAGCTGGTGGCCGAGTTCCGCAAGCCGGGAGGCGTCGGGGAGAGGCTGCAGAAGGGCCTGGAGAGAAGAGCCAAGAAAACAGAGAACTGGGTAGGTCGGGACTGTGCCCAGCTCTGGGGAGAGAGGGTGGAGGGCTGATGGGCACCTCTCCCATGTCCTGGCCGGATCCACTGGCACCCGTGTTTTAATGGCATCACCTTCGTGACCAGTTTGTTGCTGACTTCCCTGAGCTCCTCAGCACGACTTGGGTGAGCAGAGAGGTTTATGGCAGGACAGGGAGTTGCTGGCCCTGCCTGCGGCTGCTGAAGGCTCTGTCAGCATCACACAGCTGCCCCAGGAAGTTGAAGGAAACCCTCTACGAGAGCCCTGCACTAAGAACCCCCCCTGCCTTGCTCAAATCACCCTCTCCCCTTCCCATCTGCAAAGCAGAAACCCCAGTTTGTTTGTAAAGTGTGGGGCAGAGCGCTGAGATCTGTGAGCCAGGCTCAGGTCAGACAGCAGCTCAGCCCTGCACGTTGCCTTTCTCCATCCCAGCTCTCGGACTGGTGGCTGAAGACGGCTTACCTGGAATATCGCCTGCCAGTTGTGGTCCACTCCAGCCCAGGTGTGGTTTTACCTAAGCAGGATTTTCTGGATCGACAAGGTCAGCTCAGGTAAAGTCCTTTTCTCCTTTCCCTTAGGTTACAGATGGGATAAGGTTTCTGTGCTGAATGAGGGTGTTCAGGCTGATTGGGAAAGTAATTATCATGTGGTCCCCACGACTGAGCTGTCTGTGCTGTGCAAGAGAGCTCCAAGGGCAAGGCTGCCAGGCTGTAAGGAAACTCCTGGTTGCACCAGGCTAAATATTTAATTAGGGGAGAAAACCAAAGAGTCTAGTGGTTCAGGTATTAAACAGGGACTAAACACCTACTTTTAGGTCTTTGCTCCAGCACAGATCTTCATTGCAAGATGGTCACATCACTGGCTAGAGGATGCATCTGAACCACTAAGATTGTGTGTGTGTTTAAAGGAGCCATAAAAAGTAGCCCAGGCACGTAAGGGAGTCCAGGAATGTCTCTGGAGTTTGCTGGTTTATAGGGATGGGGGAGCCTGGCGAGAACTGTCCCCTACTGTGTTGTTTCATTTGTGACTTATGGTTTGGGAAATCCACAGTGACCAGCCTCTCCACTCCAGGCTTTTCCTTGCAATCAGACCTTGCCATGCCTTCTCTTCCTTGTGGGCTCCCTTTAATTTTTAACCACTGCTACGAGTGTGTTGAATCCACCTGCAAAACTTTAGCACT
>JAWWLV010000040.1:5559725-5587891 GCA_035041135.1 Platyrinchus mystaceus
GCAAGATGGTCACATCACTGGCTAGAGGATGCATCTGAACCACTAAGATTGTGTGTGTGTGTGTTTAAAGGAGCCATAAAAAGTAGCCCAGGCACATAAGGGAGTCCAGGAATGTCTCTGGAGTTTGCTGGTTTATAGGGATGAGGGAGCCTGGCGAGAACTGTCCCCTATTGTGTTGTTTCATTTGTGACTTATGGTTTGGGAAATCCACAGTGACCAGCCTCTCCACTCAAGGCTTTTCCTTGCAATCAGACCTTGCCATGCCCTCTCTTCCTTGTGGGCTCCCTTTAATTTTTAACCACTGCTACGAGTGTGTTGAATCCACCTGCAAAACTTTAGCACTGACCTTTACACAGTTACCTTTGCCACAGTTATCTCCAGACTGCCCTGGAGATCAAAAGTACCAGCCAGTGAGGAGCAAATCCTCTCTCCCACCCCCGTGATACACCTGAGCAGAGGTACAGAGGATAAACCTTACGACAGTGCAAGAGTACATAAACATCTTTAAAAGCTCTGTCATGTTATTCCTCCTTAGATTGTCCAAACAGCAGGTAAGATCTGGAGAACTGCCAGTGCCCCAATTAGTGGAACTGAGAAGCTGCATAAGAATCTGGGCTCCCCTGTAAAACTACAATCTAAATGTGTGTTTGGGTAGTTTGTGGCTGTACAAAGAAGTTGTACGAAGAAGTGCAGCTTCAGACTAAAGCTTCAGAAACCAGAAGGCGAATTTAGAAAGTGGTGGTTCCCCACTCCTTAATCTGGCAACATTGCTGTATGAAAATGAGTCAACCAACTTCTCCCCTGTCTCCTCCTCGAGCCTAGACTCTGCTCCCAGGCTGGTCAATCTCGGAAAAGGAACATAGGCTCTCTCACTGGTGTTTCCCTCAGGTTTTACAACAAGGCTGAGAAATTTTAATAGAAAACTATTTTGCAGGATGTCTTGTTTAACAGCCCTTAAGTTCTTGGAGTTGTGTCCTTTGGTCTTTCCTAAGGATGGGTGGGCTGAGCCATCCTAGAGGACACAGCCTGCAAATGCCAAATGCTGGCACCACCTGACCACAACCTCTTGTCCCAGTGACCTCCTGCCTCCTTTCCCCCATGGATGGTTGGGAGCTCCCAGGTCAGAGAAGGCCAATCTTGTCACAGCCCTGCTGGCACTGGCAGCGTTCACGTGATCCTGGTAAACACAACACCTCAGTGTCCACATGCGGCACCTCTGCCTTTGTTTCAGAGCCCTCAGTGCCAGAGGAAGGTTCTTCAGAGTTGCATGAGCAGCAGGATGTTCACTGGGTAGGAATTCAGTCAGCAGTGATGAGTCTTGGATGCAGGGAGAAACTTCTGCATCTTGGCTTGACACTCCAAGGGGGGCCCTGGCCAGGAAAGGGCAGAAATCCCCCTCTCTTGGTGCTGTTTTAATGCTGAGATTCAGAACTCTGATGTGGTAAAATCCTCACACATCAGTAACAAACGGTGCTGTTAGAGGGTCATCTGGACTGGATCCTGCTGTCTTGAAAGCTGTCCAGCATTCCTTGGGTATACAGTAAGATACATAAAAAACCCAAAGTGCCACATGGTAGGACTACCCAGGAATCTCAAACCACAGCCCAGAGTGGCTGTATCAGTGAACCAGAGATGGCACAATGGGGGCTTGGCAGTAAGGCTGAGCTTTCTAAGGAGCAGAGAGCAGCTCTGCTAATCCTCCTCTGCTCGACCCTCAGCCCCAGATGGTCTGCGCTTGAATCTCAGCTTGTTATATTTTATATTTTTCCAGGTTTGCTGCCAAGCTGATCGAGGGCATCCTGGATTTCAAGTCCATGATTGACAAGTGAGTTATTGACCCTCCTGACTGCTGACTCCTTCCTTCCTGTCACAGAGAGGCTGAGCCTCGTCCATAAATCTCCCTTCCAAACAGAAAGGCAAGAGAAGACAGTGCATATTTGAAAAGAGATATTGTAATCCCCAGCACTGCTCACTGCCACAGTCACCACTACTGGAAAAAAAGCAAACTTACTTTTCTTTCTTCGTGTTCTTTGTTTACCTTAATGCTTTCATTGGCACACGAATGTGCTTGGAGGGAGCGAGCCCGACTGCCAGTCCTGTGGAGCTTCGTGCTTCTGTTTGCTCACAGGACAAGCTACAGCTCAGGCAGCAGGAATTTGTTTCTCTCATTTGGGGTTCCTGGTGTTTCTCATCTCCCAGCCAGACAGGATGAGCTCTAGAGAAATTTGTGCCTCCCTTACTCTTTTCCTTTTAGTCACAAATCTCTGCTGAACGTGCTGTATTTAAGGTCCAAAAATATGTTTACCAGCACCAACAGTCAAACAAGGCTCAGGGCTAGCTGTGAAAAGGGTAGTTGGAATATGACTGGAATATGACTGCTGAAGTGAGTGATTGACCCCACCTAGTTCATGTCATATCAGCACATCAGACACTCCTCACTCAGAACTACAGCCATGGAGTAGGTCCAGAGATTTCTCTGGTGCCACAGAGAGGATGGTGCTTTTTCCCCTTTCCCAAATGGAAGTCCAGGAAACAGACATTTTTTGTAGCCCCTACAAAGACAGCTGGTAGGAATGGGGAAGGACAGCCCCTTTTTTATCACACCAACACCTTTAGGTCTTGCTGGAGTGACAGCAGCTGCAGAGCTGAGCCTGTGCCCTGTGTGGGGAGCATAGGCCTGCTCACACCGATCTATTTTCTCTCTCCCTCCCTCCTTACTTTGCTGTGTCTGCAGTGAGACCCTTCCAGTGGAGTACATGGGGGGGAAGCCCCTCTGCATGAACCAGTACTACCAGATCCTCTCATCCTGCCGCATTCCCGGGCCCAAGCGGGACTCCATTGTCAACTATGCCAAAGGCAAAAAGCAGTCCAGGCACATCACAGTGGTTCACAACTTCCAGGTATGGCAGCTCCTGAGCTTTCAAAGTGTCCCTTTCAGCTAGTTGTGATCCAGAAAGGGAACAACAGAAAGTCTCTGCCCACAAGGTTTGCCTCACCTGGGAGTCATTCCTGCTCACTTTTATCCCCTTTGGCCAGCAAGGTCAACAGCTGGAATTGCCATGTGTGAACAACAGACTGGGAGGCACAAAAATGCTCTCTTCCTCTGTTTCTTGTCCCTGAAATTCACATCTCCAAAAGCCTAGAGATTATGCTTGGAATTGGAAACTGCAAGTGAGAATTGGATAACAAACCCTCCCACCACAGCTTGGTCTCAGAAACAGGAATTCCTCGTGTGTTTTGGCTCTCGTTACCATGGTTTCTGAGCTTCTTAAAACCAGGACTGTAGTTATGCCCTGCAAGGGAAGCTTGACTTGGGTTTCTCAATTCTGAGTATCCTTCAAAGCTCTGCTTAAAGCTGAGTTCTTAGGTCAGGTCTTACCTTCTCAAAGTAGTTGTTGCCTGGTTTTTGGGTCTGGACAATAACAAGCTTCTCTCGTTCCCTCTGTCCTTGTCCACTCTTGTCACCTCCAGTTCTTTGAGCTGGATGTTTACAACAGTGATGGATCTCCCCTGACTGCCGAGCAGCTCTTCATCCAGCTGGAGAAGATATGGAACACCTCCCTCCAAACAAACAAAGAACCTATTGGGATCCTCACCACCAACCACCGAAACAGCTGGGCAAAAGCCTACAACAACCTCCTGAAAGGTCTGTAGAGCCCCTAACACTTAAGAGCTAACAAACACTGCAGATCCTTGAGCTGCCAACCTCACCACTGTGCTCTGCTCAGAAATTTGGAAGCTTGTTCTGGACGGGTGACATGAGGTTTTCACCTCAAAGAGCAATTAATGCAAGGTCTGAAACTTGGTTTGTTAGACCTGAAATTCCAGAGTTTGTTGCCTCGCACATGTAAGAAATGTGAAAAAAGGAGGGTGAATGCAGCACGTTCACACCTGTAATAGCTGTGTACATCCCCACTGGATTCCAACACCGCGTCCTCCAAACCTGCTCTTTCAACAAGGTTTCCAACTCCCCTTCCTTACTGGCGGTTCCTTTCTCTCCCAGACAAGACCAACAAGGAGTCTGTGCGTGCCATTGAGAAGAGCATCTGCACCGTGTGCCTCGATGCCCCCATGCCCCGGGTGTCCGAGGACATCTACAACAGCCGCGTGGCCGCGCAGATGCTGCACGGCGGCGGCAGCCGCTGGAACAGCGGCAACCGCTGGTTCGACAAGACCCTGCAGGTAAGTGCTGGTGCTCCAAAGGTGCTGCAGGTCTGGGTCTGCACATGTTTTCTCCTGAGACTACAAAGGTCCAAGAAATCCCTCGTGCAGGCAAGTTTTCCTCCTGTCAAGAGGGTGGAAAAATAAGGGAGACGAGGTGTGGCTGGCAGTGCGAGATCCTGTGGTTCCCCCAGCAGTCACCAGCACTCTGCTGCCTCAGGGATTTGTTTCTTTTACTGCCTCTGCCCACGCTTACTCAGTGCAGCAGGTCTTTGTGTTCCTTATAAATCAATTTTCTGCCTGCGGTGAACAATTCCTTGTCTGCTCAGAGGCAGCCCAAACGATGGGAGGTCTGTTCCTGGGATCTCCTCCAGGCTTGTCACTGTTCCTGGTTCTGCCAGGAGCTGCCCAATGGCGTTTTGTTTTGTTTTCTCAAACATAAGCTGCCATCCCACAGCATCCCTCTGATCTCTTCTCCATTCAGTCTTGTCAAGAGCCTTCAACAGCAGCTGCTATTGGAGCTTTTCCTTCATTAGTTGGTATATCCTCGGTCGTGGACTGTAGCAATGGTGCTTTAGAAGATTCTTCTTGTACTTGCTGAACTCTTCATAATGTTTTCAGCTGTTTTGTTCCTATTTGGAGCTCTTCACTGATGGGATAAAGTATAGATGTTCCAGCTAATTGAAAAGGATATGCCAGCACGTGGTAATGTTATTCCTGCTGTGCTTCTCTCCCAGTTCATCATTGCTGAAGATGGCTCCTGTGGTCTTGTGTATGAACACGCTCCCTCTGAAGGTCCTCCTATCGTTGCTCTTCTGGATCATGTCGTGGAGTTCACGTGAGTCCTGCCTCTCCTGCTCTTCCTCACTGTTGGGAACAGGTTCTAAACCACGTGCTCCCCAGGAACATGCCAGGAATCTGTTCTGGAGAAAGGGTAGTGGGATGCTAATTAGGTATTGCAGTTCTTGTATCCATGAGAACTGAGTGGCCAAGCTACTTTGGTAGTACTGATTCCACTCTTGGGCAATTGCACCAACTTCAGCCAGGGAGAGGTGTTCTGTGCCCAGAAGACATTTCATTCACACCCTTCATAAAACACCTTATTGGCACTGAGAGGAATTTTTCGGACTGTAGCCAGTGTCACAAGGTGTTAGGGAAGATCTCCTGTGCATTTCTATCCAGGCTCTGGTGTTCAGTCTGAGCCCTGTGTCAAAGGTCTGGTCTAACAGAGCCATTTCTCTGTGCAGGAAGAAACCCGAGGAGGCCAGATCAGCAACGGTTCCTCTGCCAATGCCCAAAAAGCTGCGGTTTAACATCACGCCAGAAATCAAGAATGACATAGAGAATGCAAAGCAAAACCTCAACATGTGAGTATGAAGCAGTGGAGAGGTCGGTGAGTGATGGGGGGAGTAATTCATGACCCCCTTTGGAGCACGTCAGTGGTTTAAATGAGGCTTTCCCTGCTGCAGCCAGGGAGCGTTCCCAGGGACTTCTGGGGTCAACAGCATTGAACTGAGCTGAAAAGTACTAAAGCCACCTGCCAGGAATAAAGTCAAAGGTGCTGGAAAGGGGTAATTACTGATCCATCCCATTTGCTGGGAAAGAGCAAGACTTTACTGGATCCAGCTAGGAATACTGGAGCATAAGCATACACAAGCTAATCTGAGCTGGTGAAGATTTTCAGTGCTGACCAAAAAAATCTTACCTCTGTGGTGCTGCCCAAAGAAATCCGTGTGTGGCAGAGCTCTCTGTCCCTGCATAGGTCAGATCCACATGGCCTGTTCCCTCTGAGCCTTGTGAAAGCAAATCCACTCCTCTATGTTACAAGAACAAGCAACAGGCAAAGGAACACTTTTTCTTTCCTTGCAGAATGGTCGAAGACCTGGATATCAAAGTCATGGTCTTTCATCAGTTTGGGAAAGGCTTCCCCAAGTCAGAGAAGATAAGCCCTGATGCTTTTATCCAGCTGGCCTTGCAGCTGGCGTACTACAGGTAAGAGCACCAGCAGGGAATTCCTCAACCTCCTCAAACACGTGAGCCTGACAAAGGTGGCACAGAGAAGCCTCTGCAGGGCCTTTCCCCCAGGGCAGACTCACTGCTGAGACTGTCCCCTCCACATGCAGGATGTACGGCCACGCCTGTGCCACCTACGAGAGCGCGTCGCTGAGGATGTTCCGCCTGGGCCGCACCGACACCATCCGCTCCACCTCCGTGGACTCCCTCAAGTTTGTGCAATCCATGGACAGCCCTGACAAATCGGTGAGCAACTTGGAGTGAGAGGACTCCGCTCCTAAAAATAAAAGCTGCTTACTTGGCTAACCCTGTGTCGGCTGCTTTCAGCTAAGCGGAACTGCACCTGTGACGAAACTGAGCCAAAACTTAGCTTGAAATGTGTATTTGCAGATATAAAACCGTGGAATTCATTTGGCTTTTCTTCTACATGTGCTGAAAGCCTGGGAAACATCACATGGATGTTTCACCAGAAAGTCCCTTCTAAAAGTCTGTTTGGCTGCTCAGTCTGAGTTCTGCTACTGATGGATGAACTCCATTCAGAATGAACTAACACAGCCAAGCAAAACAATGTAAAAATTAAATCTAGTAATTATAAAAGTTAGTTCTGTACAGACACCCAAGGCAGAAATGCCCTCCATCCTAGAGGAACAGCCAAAATGAGGTTTTCCATTCTTGAAAAAACAATTACATCTGTGTGTTCTCAGGACCAGGAGAAAGCAGACCTGCTGAGGAGAGCCACACAGGCCCACAGGGAATACACAGATATGGTGAGTGTCCTCTTTGCAGCCAGAGTTGGGGTTTTACCCAGGAAATGAGAGTTCTGGGGAAAGAAAAGACCTTAAGAGCTTTCACTGCTGACACAGCAATATGGCTGTTGCAGGGGTCTGACTCTGATCCAAAAGTGCTCTAAAGCCACGGAGTGAATCCTTTCTCTCTAGCTAGTGGGTTAAGTGTCCCTTGTGACTGACCTAAAGGAGAGGATCACATTACAATAGCTTCAGTTCTTACCATCATTGTTGCTCATAAATGCCAAAGCTGCACAAGAACCCCTTAAATCAGAGGGAATCCCTGGGCAGGAACTGTAAGACTGGTTCCACTGGTGTGTTTAATTTCACAGTTCATACACTACAAATAACTATTGGTCCTAAAGGCAAGATCTAGTTTCCTTCTAACTTCCAACATGTATAGATTTTTAGAAGTGTTCTTTTCTTTAACCCAAAGAAATGGATAGTTTTGCTCACTGTCCTGCTGGATTGGCTTTCATCTGCCCTTCCTCCCTTCCAGGCCATACGGGGCAATGCCATAGACCGGCACCTCCTCGGCCTGAAGCTCCAGGCTATTGAGGATCTCGTGAGCATGCCAGAGCTGTTCATGGACACAGCCTATGCTGTTGCAATGCACTTCAATCTCTCAACCAGCCAGGTAGGACAGAAGTGCTTTCTCTGCTTCTTTTCATGCTTTTCTTCTCCACGTTTCTCTTTTGTTCTTTCTGTTAGAAACTAATCTTCCTTTGAGGTCAGGAATTTTTAAGCCAGCTGCCAATCCCATAAAGGTTCAGATCTGACCTTACAGCTGCCACAGTCCCTCACAGCCTTGTAGAAACTAACCTAACCAAAGCCAGGATCACCAGAAGTGTTTGGTGTCTAAATGCAAGTGAGATCAATGAAGCCAGCTGCCAGGACAGCTTCATCTAATCTGCTGTGCTCTGATTCTTACTTGTGACTTACTACAAGTTTATCCTGGGGAGAAGCATTCCTTTGGAAATGCAGAGGAAGACACATTGCTGCTAAATGGTAGGATCCAGCACCAGTGTGGTGGGAGGTGGGGCTGACCCGAGGCCCTTCAAGAGCACTTTAATGAGATGAGTTTCCTGTCAACAGAGCTGTTTGCATTTGATGGTTTCCTTTCTCTCTGGCTGGTCAGAAGGTTTTAATCACATTGTCTCCACAGGTCCCAGCAAAGACAGATTGTGTGATGTGTTTTGGTCCCGTGGTTCCAGATGGCTATGGAATCTGTTACAACCCCATGGAAGAACACATCAACTTTGCAATTTCAGCCTTCAACAGCTGTGCCGACACAAACGCCGCCCGCATGGCACATTATCTCGAGAAGGCACTGCTAGACATGAGGATCTTGCTCCAGGCTGCTCCCAAATCCAAACTGTAAGAGGCAAACATGATGCAAATTCCCCCTAGTTAAAGGGGCTATGCCTCATGCACTGAAGTTCCCAATTCCTCAGACAATAATTGAGACAACAGCTGCCCCTGGAACATAGGAAAGCTTCTATCATTTGTTTTCAGCAAGAGGTTACACAATAGTCATCTGCAGACACAGGACTCTGTAGTGAAAGGAAACAGTCTCAAGCCAAAGCAGAACTGACTGGTCCTCTCCCATCAATGCAAAGTGCACCTTCTTGTCCTCAAAGAGGACTCAAATGTGATTTTTACAAAACTTACTATAAAGGAATACAGAAAGCACAGTCCTTACCAGCATCTAAATCCCTTTGGTGAGGAAGGTAGTTCTCCAGGAAAAGCAGGGAATGTTTATTGTGTGATGCAACTACTGTTAAGTCTTCCGAAGAGTGTCTTTCAAACTTGACTGAAGGTTTTTCTGCTGCTCCAGCAAAACTTCACCACTGAACTTTGGCAAGGGGAGAAAGAAGTTAAGCCAGAGCAGATCCAGCCTCGTTAGAGTGCACTGCACTACTCATCCCAGGCACTCCAACCAGTATCTGCTTTACAGGAACGTTCCCTTCCCCTTGTTTTAGGACACTGGGATCTCCCTTCTGTTGCACTGACCTTATTAACAACAGAACATGACTCGCTGCAGACCTAGGTGGTTTTTATTGGTGGTTTTGTTGTTGTTGCTCTGGGCTGTTTGTTAAGCTTGCTGCTGTGGTCCTGCTATTGATCTTCCAACTCAGCCTAAAGCTTTTTCCCCCACAAAGCTTCTACAAAACTCCTCTCACAAAGGCTTCGCCAGCTTTGGCTTTATGTACCTTCACATCTGCAGAGATGAGAAGGGACTGTCTATGCATTCAGCAGGGCACTTGCTAAGCTTTGTACCTTTCTTTGGAACTGAGGAAAGGAAAAAGATGCTGACTCTGCCTACCAGCCAGAAGGCCACATGCCTCATCTCCTTCAGGACTCACATGTTTTATACCTTGCTTTCAGAAACAGCCTTTTTGTGCACAATGTTATTCCTTAGCTGTGGACAAATAAGGACGTTTCTGATCAGGAACTCCAAACATTCTTCCATTTCTGGCCCACAGAGTTAAAATCTGTTAAGGGCCAAAGGAAAAACAGCTGCAGAATCACCCTTCTTTCACAACACTCTGCTTTTAACAAGGCAGAAAATCTTGAAAAGCAGGAAGCTGGGAACATTGTGGACACTGTAGATGTTTGTGCACTGTGGCAGCCACTGTTCCTGCAGTATCAGCACCTTTCCTGCCACTCTTGGGAGTTATTTCTTACTGAAATATTACTCCCAATTTGTGCCAGCTTTATTCTGTAGGAGAATGATCTCGTGATAGTGTTTTCGTGTTCAGTTGACAAACTTGAGACAGTAAAAGATGATATATAAACATTAACATACAATGGTAGCATAGGGACTACTTCCAACCAATCCTGCCAGAATCCAAGCTCCTGACTACACTTTCATTTAGTAAAACTGTATGGTAGTAAGGAATTCTAGTGCTGTGTCTGCAACAAGAATTCTGTATTTAAATTGCACACCTTTCAAGATATGTCTGCTGGGATATCACCATAGACAAGAAGCATTGGGAGTGTGAGGGCCTGTTTTTTTAACAGGGAAATAATTGCAAGGGACATGATCAAAGTGCCTTGGTGAACAAAAATGAAGAAATTTGCACTAAAGCTGTTTAAAAGAAAAAAAAAATCATTCTAATTTCTTTCTCAAAAGACAAGCCAATGCTTTGGCATTTTTTTTCCTGAAAGGATGTTATTTCAAAGCTTCTATCTCATACCTAAACAAACCTTAAAGAAGAAAATTTAACTGAAACTCACCTGCACAGCCAGTGATTGTATGAACTGTCACTTTTACATCATCTACATGGGTTTAGTTGATCTTTTAGAAGAATCCTGAATGGAGTGAAACAGCCTAAAGACACGAACAGGAGCACTACAAACCTGCAAGCACCCACCTCCCTGCTCTGTCAACTCCTCTGTATCAATTAGACTGAAAACTGCAAGAGGATAAGTCACTATTATCAAACTGTGATTGTGTAAATAACTACAGAAAAGATCAAACCTTACCCAAATTACATCTGGGTTTATGGAGCCTTTTACATGGTTAAAATACTCCTTTTGCCAAAGTAATCCTGCCCCCATACTGAATCAGCCTCTGTTGCCAGGGGATGAGTTATTTTTCCATGTCTGCAATGCCTTCAAGCACAAGTAGTGCTACTGAAGTATTTGAGACTGGCCCTCTTCCACTTCTGTCTCAGAGGGGGAAGGCTCTCAAAGGAAAGTGCCTATTGAAGATTAAGCATAAGCATGTGCTGCTGTGACTGTACCTCAGAAGATGGGACTGATCTATCCTGGATATCTAAATCTGGATATCCCCACTAGCTTCAGCAGAGTACAGCTGCAAGGAGCAGACTGTCCCACTGAAAGAGATACAAGATTCATAACCCACTTAAGGCATCCTTGCTGATACACAGAGCTGAAATTCTGATGAATGAAGCTGATTTTTGAAGTCCTTGAAAGGACACTGCTAAAATCATTACAAGGTTTTTCCTTTAAAAAGTCTTTTCTTATTGTACAAGTTCTAAAATGTGATGTCCTTCTGGTTTATACCTTTTAGATCTTTTCAGTGTTGACTTAAAACTGTTCTCCCTGTTTCTGATTGTTTGATCAAGAGATTGTCTTAAAAGGCAAATAAGGCACAAGAAGTTAAAGCTCCAGAAAAGCAACTGGTTTGGAACAAATAATTTAAGGAATTCACAGACTGAAAACATTTGAATAATTCTTGGGGTCTGAGTGCAATTTTTGACACAGCCTGGTAGTGTTGCATGCTTTGCTGGTTAGCTGTGTTAAAAGTCTGTTTGGGTAAAGGGATCCATGTCATGTAAAGTTTGGAACCGTTCGTTGAATAAACTGAAACACAATAAACAGATAAGTGCTACAAAAGGGATTAAATCTCCTCAGACACTGCAGAAGTTACATAACTGCCCTCATTGGGAGGATGTTTGTGTGGGGACAGCAAGAACAGTGAACCACAGCGTTCTGTCACCTTCCTTTTTATTGTCTTATCTCTATCCAGCCCCCTGGAGTACAGGGCAGGAATAGAAAGCATCTGCTTGCAAAGCCACATATTCCAAAGAAAATATTCCATTTCAGAAAACTAGTGGCAGGAGACTTCATACAAGTGTAGGATAATAAGGCAGAGCTCAAATCTTTCTCCTGCACAGCACCATTTAGTTAAGAAAATCCATGGAATCACTAAGGAATTTCTACTGTGTCAAGTATTGCAAAGATTTCTGAAAAGGTACAGCAAAAGTAGGCAGAAGATGCAGATTACAAACAACTCACAGAACAGAGGAGAGTTTATTACAGTGTCTTACAAGAGCTCTTCTTCCTCTCCCTCACTCTTAAGAATTACTGTAGGAAGGTTGGGTTTGAAGGCAACATGAAATGGAACAGCTTTTTACACTACACTGCTCTCCATGAGGAGATGAACCCTCTTCCCTGTGCTCTGATTTTCAATAGGTGCTTCCAGATACAGTTTTTCCAGCAGTTTGTCATAACAGCTCGAGAGGCTGGGGAAGTGCTCAGCCACTCCTGAAACAATCCTCTCTTTCAGCCCTGGCCTTGGGAAAGAGAGCTGAGATCTCCATTCTGGCTTTGTAAGTTCACTCACAAGAGATATAAAGAGAAAATAAATGGTTTTGAAAGACATAAGTGATTAGTACCAGTTTTCAGACTGAAACATGTGGTACCACCATGTCACAGGGCCTGTCTGATGTCCTGTCTCAGCCTAACAGGGCTGGTCTAAGTCAGATCAAATGTCCTTGTGAAAGCTGCAAGATGCCTCTTTATTATAATGCACCTTCAAAGCAGATCCAGTGCTCAGGTCCTTCAGATGTTACAGGATTGCTTGTGTTATGCAAATACCAAACAGTTCTTAAAAAAAAAAATTATATATATATACTTGCTGTGACAACTGACAACAGTTTACTACCCATAGGTATTTAAACACAGAAATTTAAACAGCTTTCATTCCTGATCTCCTGGATCAGGACCCTTTCTGCAGTTAACACTCTGGTTGTCCAACAGCACCTCCCACTCCACATGAACACAGAAACTCCTATAGCAACAGGCACAGATGAAAACTTAAAAAAAAAAAAAAATAACCAAGATGAACAGAAAAAAAACCATCTCACTTCAAGCAGCTTTATAATGCAGGAGTCTGATTAAAGTGGAGATGGTAAAACAGGCAGCAAGACCGAGATGTGACAGTCATTTTACCTCTGCTCACATGACTGCATCGAAGGCACACCGATGACCTTTGAGCCAGTTGAGAAGCTGTCCTTTTATCTGTGAAAGTTCAAGTCAATTGTGCTTTGAATAAATACTTCTCTGTAGTTACACCTGAACTGCTGCATTATATACTAGAAATACAGAAAAGTGTCCATGCACAGCCCTGAAGCACTTGGAGTTTAGCCCTTGCCAGGTGAACTCATGGGTCACAGAGGTCGGAGGCATCACCAGCACACAGAGATGGCAGGCACACTCCCACAGAGACACAGCATCCAGAGAGCCCACTGGCCAGATGGAGAACCGGGATGGAAGAAGGATGGAAAGCAAAACTTGCTTGTAGGAGTTCAGCATTCAAGGCTACAACTGCAGAACCCCCCTATCGAGCTACTGTGGTCCTAACAGAGGCTCCTGCCAGTCACAAGTTCCCTACTTGGAGTTCACAGATGGATTCTAACAGGACTCTTCAAGGAATAATTCAGAGAGCAGCTGAGCTACTTATTAGTCATTGGCCTCGTTCATTTATGGTCGTCACTGTGTTCGTTCCCAAAAATCCCTCCCTTAAGCTGTAACAGAAAAAAAAATTAAAAATCCAGTGCTTAAGACAGACCAGCAACTGAATTTGTTAAGGCTTTGGGCTGACTCTTGCTGGAGCACAGCACTGCTTGTAACCAATGGGCTTCCCAGTGCCCTCAGCACTCTCAGTACAACAAAAGCTGTACAGATCACAGCAACCCTGAGGTAATAAAAGTGTAAAGGAAGAGATGGAATAAATGTGAGATATGTACGATAATCTTGCCACCTAGAAGAGATTCTGAGAAGGACACTCTGGCTAATTACACAACAGGAGCAGCAGTGGAAAAAAAAATAAGAGTCAGTATATTTGTGTTTTTCCTTTGTTTTACACACACACTCCCCTTAATTGGTATCCGTGCAGGCTTCCCTGCAGAACTGTCACTAGTGTTAAAAATCAGATCTTTATAGTCTGTCTGTCTGTACAAAGTGCAGTTGGAATTGATTTTGGTCTCCCAAACTGGTTGCAGAAAGGAAAGTCTTCCTTTCCCTTCTGTCTAGGTCACCCCATCCTAGTTCCCCTCCCTCCTAAGAAGTCTGTAAGAGTTAAAAGCCCTACTTAAACATGATCCACTTGAGATTAGTTTTGTCATCTTCTTCCAAAAAAAAAAAAGAAAAACCCGAACAAAACAAAAAAGGGCAAAAAACCCCCAAACACACAATCAACGCCTCACCCACCCCAAAAACAATAGTTCCATTTAAAAAAATAAATAAATAGTGTGTATATTTCATGCTGGAAAAAAAAAAAAAGAAAGTCACAGAAAGGATTCATTTTTGGTTTTCCCTCCCCCGAACACGACACCAGGCATTTCCTCCCCCCTCCCCTGACGTAGACAGGATGGTACATTCGACCGGCAATGTGCATCTGTGTTGGAAATGAGCTTCTACTCCTGCACGGTCCCACATGCATCAGGGAGCATCCAGCTTAGCTGCTAAAGCAGAGCAAAGGCTTTCAGGTTTTTGGGTATGGTCCCTGCCTGTTCCTTTGGTCCGTCTGTTTAAAGGCTCCTTTGCTGCTCCCAGGTCTCTCTGCTCTTGTCTGTCTCCGTTAAAACTCTGGTCCCGCGTTCCCGCGTCACTGCAGCTTCGTTCCCAGCTTGCGCTGTCTGTTCCTGCAACGGCAACGTGGGACGGGTGAGACAGGAAACGCCATCCCTATCAGGGATAAAACCAACCAAACCAGCAGGAAAATACAGGAGGGTTCAAGGAAGGCCCTGCTGAGCTCCACACAAAACTAAAGCTGCGCCCCACATACCCTACAGAGAGATCGGCCCTTCCCACTCTTCCTAGTCCTAAACATCCGACCCATCTCCAGTGCACACAACATTATAAACAACTGCTTGCAAACACCAGAGAGCTGAAATACTGCTTATATGAAACATCCTTGAATCCCACACTCCCCAGATTCACCTTTCACATGCAGTTGTTAACCCACAACTTGGTATTTTCCTTTACTCGGTGCTATTCTACCCATGGCAGTGGGTAAGTATCAGAAAATTAATTAATAACTGCATCTAATGAGTCAAACCAGCAACAGCTCCTCCACCCCCCAACAGAACTCACCTTGCTTCTGCTCTCGTGACTGTGTACTCAAACCACAGGATGTTGGGAATGAGGCTGGTGTCTCGGATTAAAAAGAACTCTGAAATTGGCCTGAAAAAGGACAAGGCGGGGGAAAGGGGGAAATAATTAGACTTATTCCACCATGATTTTGATTTAACAAAAAACCAACCAAAACAAAAAGGCACAAAATATGCTCCAGAATTAACAGTACTGTCCTATCACTTCTGGCTGGGAAAAGGATTCTTCATTACATTTAATCAAAACCCTCTTTTCTTTCCTTATACAATATTTCCAGACTATATTGCATGTAAATGGCTTTGCAATTTTACTAGGTCATTAGACATTCATTAAGAAAGGTCTGTTCTGCTTGCAAAGCTCCTCCAGCAGACTGCCACACCTCTCAGCTTTAGCAGGGCTTTACAAACGTAGCAGTTGATTAAATTCCCTCTCTTCCCCACCCTTAAATCGAGGACATATGATCCTTTGTATAAGCATGCACAAGAAAACATGGAGGAACAAGTAGGTTACACAACAGTCAGTATGCAAAACTGGGACAGAGCCCAGGAATTCTCATTTCTAACATCTGTAACAAGCCTGCACAGAATAGCGAGCCTTACCACGCAGCTATCCTCGGGAAGAGAGGAGTTAGGATCTCTTGTGTGAAGGCAAACCAGGCTATGGCCATAATGCTTCCTGCCACACCTCCATATAGGACTTGGCTCCAGGTGTGGTAAAGCAAATAAACCCTGCAGTGGAAGAGAAGAGTCACCAGACAGGCTTTAAAAGAAGAGGAGGCAAGACTCGAGAGCTGAGGCTCCACTGGACCTGCAGATGCTGTGGGTGAGTTATCCTGCAGATGTTAAAAGTGGGTATCTTTTTCCAATAAAGAAGCTGGCAAGAATACTGGGGGAAAAAACCTGGGAAAAACTCTTCCCTGCTACAGCCATTCAGAAAGCTGCACTTTTTGCCCGTTATCTGTGTGCAGGAGCTACATTCAAAATTCTTTTCACCCATATATCATAAAGCCATTATGATCATCTTATCTGACCCTCTGCCTAGCACAGGCCACTTGATTTCCTCTGATTTTTTTTTAAATTAGACTACATACCTGTTATGAATTTAAAATAATCAGTAATAAGGAATCAGCTGTAGTGTAGAGTCAACTGTGCCAACAGGTAATTACTTTCCTGTGAAAAACATGGCCCTATTTCTAGCTTGAATTTGTCTGTTTTCCAGTCACTGGAGCTCACGTGATGTTTGTGTGTGTGTGTGCATATAATTGTTTTTTTAAATCCACTAAAGGGAGGGGAAAAAAAAAACCATGATCAAAGTTTTGTTTTCTTGATTCATCTTAATACAAATCTTACAAGTCAAACAGCTATAAATGTTTTGATTAGCTAATGCTCAAGCAAAGCAATCAGACTGATCAGCTGTAGCAATCCATGTGCTGCAGAGGCCGCTGTGCCAAGGCATGGGGCAATGATGCCACGATTAGCGCTGGAAAGAGGGCGAGGCAGTGAGGCTGGAGCATGGGAATGGAGCCCATAGGGAACTGGTACAAGCTCAGCTGATTTGGGGTTTTATAAATGCTTCTGTGAAGCACCACACATGCAGCACCTTTGCTCATTGGAAGGGTCTCATGGCAACACAGCGACTTCCACAAAGCTCCGACTTGTACAGCGCAGTCGAGAATCAGGTCGGAAAAGCAGGATAAGGAATGAGGGGGCTGTGACAGACCACGGGACTGTATGAGAGCATAAGACAAACAGTTGCTCCATACCTACTATATGAGACTAGCAAAGCCACTGTGACGAGGCAGATGGACAGCACATGTCGCCATAGTAAATCCAGAAACCTCGCATTGTTTGTTTGGTGCATTCTGAAAGAGATGGAGAGCCATTAGCACAGGGCAGGGAGATGAGCAGGCTTTACCTCTGCCCTCACTCCCTTGGGAACCCTAGGAAAGCCCTACTCCAGTGGGGCCATGGGCAGCTCGACCCCATCCCAGCAGCAACCTGTCCCACGGCAGCACTTACAGAGCAGCGGGAAAGCCACTCGTGTGTCTCTCCAACTGTCAGCAGGGATTGCTGTGATGGAAAGCAGAATGCTCACAGTTCCTGCAACTGGTGTGAGAGGCACATGCTGAGCATATGTAACAGGGAGCCAAGACATCAGAGTCCCTCCATCACCCACAGAGCCGGGAGGGACTGTGAGTTTTGTCTTGCTCCACACGTGGAGCCACGAGGCAGAGCCATGCCCCAGCAGGAACCTCAGGAAAGCACAGCACGTAAACCCTTGGCAAGGGAGGTGAGCTAAAAAGGTCATGCAAGTGGGCAACAGGTATTACCTAAAAGATTGCACACCACCCCACTGACAAACTGAGTAGACACATGAGAAAGCAGTTCTTCTTTCCTCCTCCCTATTCTCCCCCTCTTCCCTCACACTGGGGGACCATCACAGCTTAGAAAAAGAAAACTGGGAGACCCGTACCCCAACAGGTAAAAGGAGACCCTCCCACACCCTCCAGTTTTCAGCCTTGGTAACTCCAGCCCTACGTTCAGATGGAGACAGACATGCTCCATCCACCCAGGCCACAGTAAATTGTGCAGGGCCTCAGATTTAATTCCTTTATCCCCCTCAAGTGGCACCCAGCGAGGCAGACACAGATTTCAGGTGTTTCAACATATTAACAGCCAAAACCTGATGTGGAATTTTTACCTTAAATAAAGGAACAGAAAGGAATAGACAGAGAAAAACCACATGAATTGGGAGTGGCTGGACGGCATCCCATATTTTGTGGTCACTGTTGAATGGGCTTCTGGGAAGAGAAGAAGAAAGAGTGTGGTCAAGGCCTACTCCATACCCAGCAGCTGGAACACTCCAGATGTGAAGCCAGAACACTCTGCTGGAATATGTGCACACAGCCCACAGGACACATCCCTGCCAAAGCCAACATGAGGCAAAGGGGAAAATACCCTCCAACCCCTCACAGTCAGCACTCCACTCAGAACTCCACTGACACCACGACACCCACGGTCCATTCCCTACCTTCACACGGCCGAGGCTCCCGGATTACATTTTTTATTAACCAGTTCACTCCCTCGTTGAACGCCAGCCCTCCCAAGAAAGAGATCTGTGAAGGCAAGACAGCTGTGTCACCCCCTCTAAAAGACCCTTCTACTTACCAGGCTCTCTCTGTCGACAAAACCCCAAACATTATGTTTCTAATTTTCTTTTTTTCGACTACTAGAGTTAAAACAGCTTCCAAATTCACTACCTGAGGAAGGAAAGCATTTATTTTTCAGCTCACTTTGTGTATTTGGCAACACTCTGTGTATATGCAGCTTTTCAGCAGATGATATACAGTATGAGACACAAATTAAACTGTACAGCACTTCTGCCAGGACACTTCCACCAGCAAGTGCAGAAAGTGGCATTTTTTTAACAGGGCAGGGTTTTGGGGATTGGCTTTTCCCTATGACCAACAGGGGGAGTGCAGACACTGTTATTTGGGTAAATAGCTTAAAATAAAGGTGACTTTTTAGGCTTTCTTTTAGTCTTTTCCCTCTATGCTTATTTTCATCTTGAAGTTGCTGTCTTCAGCTCAAAATGGATCCACATTCTGAGCTAAGCCAGACTGGTAGCATTTATTTTTACTCTTTAATTCCAAAGCCCGTACACCTTCCCTAAATTAGTCCTGCTGCTGTGATCAGATTCCCAGCTGGTGATGACACTCTGCCTCCTTAACACTCAGTCCCACTCCAGATGATGAAGGAATTTTTCACTCCATATCCTGAGCCCCAGGTCAGGCTGCTGCAAGTCAGGCAGTGTCTCTCTCCAGCCCAGTGGTGACTTCCCACACAAAGAACTGGGAATCAACCTCCACAGCTGTCCCCTTACCAACACCTAACAAGTCCCTGTATAAACCCATAAATCTGTGCAAGAGTTACTCTGGCTCATTCTTCTCTTTTGGGTCAACAAGAAACCTTTGGGTTGCCAAAACTTAACAGCTGCCTTTCCTAGTTAGAAGGCCCATTCCCAGGTCCCTCAAGCCACTGGTTCCCACGACACCATGGCCCTGTATTAGAAATCTGCTGTCAAAACTCTTTCAGTGGCCCCTATTTTATCTGTTTACTGATGGTAAATGTTACAAGAGGTTTATACAGAATTTATCCATGACACTGATTCCTAACTACCTTTCAGAGCAGACAGAAAGCATTATGTGTTACAAGAATTTGGACAGAAGAAAGCCTCTTCTGTCCCTGGCATTCAATTCACAGTTGAGAAGCAGCCCTTAAAGACAGATCCACTCCCTTGGGAATCTGTAGGTTTTGGTTTGTATCCCCTTTTCCATCTCAGTAGTTCTAAGAAAGTACATCCTCCTGAGTTACACACACCATTTCCTGCATATGCTGCCCAGCTTGTAGGAACCTACTAAGTGCTATGATCCTACTGGATCCTGGGAGTGTTCCCACTCTGCAACAGCATTCTTTACTTCCTCAGACATCTCCCTCGATGGTTTTGGACACATCATGTACAAAACACACCACAGAGCAACAATCAGCAAAGGCTGAGCAGCCTTTTAACCTGGTACTGGTGCTAAGTGTCTCCTGCTGTTCTGTGACAGGAAGATGCCCTACCTAAGCTTGCACTTTAAAGAGAGAAAAACAAGTGTGAACACAGGAGCACCAGGTGACAAAGGACAAGGCTTTAGTCAGAAGGGGAGGCTGGGAAGGGAGAGAAGGACTCACCGTGTGAAGCTCTCTCTTGAATATGATGAGCGTTACAAAGCCAACAATAATGAATATTGGACCAAGACTCAAATAAGCTAAAAGCTGACCAGAGAAATCACCTGGGGAAACAAACAAGAGACACAAATCAGTTTGAACTTCACAGGTAACTTGCCTGCCATCAGAGCACGGCTCAGCTGGAGCCCTGGATCACTGGGAGCAGAGGGACAAACCTGGGTTGCAGAGTGACCCAGAGAAGTCAAGGCAAGGAGACAGCAGTGCTCACATGCAGGCTCAAAATCAGGGATGAGAGGAGCCTGGCATCCTTCAGCAGAGATTGCTGCCACCCAATTTACAACAATGACCACGGGTGTGGGCCCAGAGTCACTTTAATCCAACATAAGCACAGGCTGCTGCAAAAGAGACAGCATCTTTCCCTCCCCCTCATTCATTTTGACTCCCTATGCCAGCAATTACCAGCAAACACTCCCCAAACAAATCCTTTCCCACTCCCTTACTAAAATGGGTTAGTTTTCAGCTGGATCAGCTTCCTAATCTATCTCACCATGTGTCTGCACGAACACTAGCATTAGCAAAATGGGGAGGAAATAAAGAGCTAAACATAGCAGGAGATAACATGGAAATAAAGGAGACTCTGCCTTTTTAACCAATAGCCCACTTGTATCACACAGAAGGGGCTTTGAGCCTCCCAACCAAATAACTAATGGTCTAGTTGTCCCCCAGGGAGAATCAGGGAGCAGCAGTGGGACCTCACAAGAGGTCATAAGATCCCTCAAAAGCTTTATCCTGAACGATCCCAGACACAGAAGCAGGGCAGCAACAGTAAAGAGCAGCTGTGTGTTTAGATCCATCTTTCTCTTGCCTCTCTTCCCAGAAGAGGGACACACACAGAAGCATTTTGAGAGAAGATGGCAGCATAAATTCCAGGGAAACACAAAAATGGAGTAATTTTGCTCCAAGATCAGCAATTCATATCAAAAGAGTGAGAACTGTCTACCTGAGAATCTTTAAAGACAGAAGTCATCACAAACCCACCGTATGAACCCAGTGAGCAACCAAAGACACGGGTACTTTGTGTATTGGTGCTGAGACCAGATCCTCTCCATCCCATCACTAAACACAAAAGGATCAGCCCCCACACAAATTTATCCTTCCTCTCTCCTCTCTAAAGGAAACAGGATGCTCTGCAGGGCTGAGCATTGGACTCATTCCTAGATCAATTCCACTGCAAGATATTGAGCCTCCCCAGCCCACGCACCCACATCTTAAAGCAGCACTTGGCAAAAAGGACTTTAACCTCAGTCTCTGAGTGCTGGGACTGATAAAGAAGTTATTGCCCTGCTACAACAAAGTTCATGCTGCTGATGGTATTGCCACATAGCTGTGGTTACACCAGGTACAGTGCACGGAAGCCTCTGGAATCCCAGACTCCAGGTTAGATTTGGGAACCAGCAACAGCATCAGCAAGGATTACTAGCAGGAGTTTCAGTCTGCACCAGTGAAATTAGGAAGATTTGGAGGACAAAATCCCCAAGCACACTGGGCTTTCACTGAAGTGAGGTTCTATTTTGGTTTTAACCTGAAAAGCATTGGAAGACTCTGAATTTGAAACTTTTCCTGCACCATATGGCAGGTTTGCCTCACATCAGGTGGGTTCCAAATGCTCCCAAAGCAGAACAGCAACGGATTGTGGCAACACAAAGAGGATGTGACAGGATCAGTTACCTGGCAATTGAAAATCAAGCCCCTTATGGTTTTACATAAATCAGAAACTCTCAACAAAATGAATCCTGTCTTCAAGGAATTTGTGAGACAAAGCACCAGACAATCAAACCACCCTGGAAGCCTTAGGAATACTTTCCAATAGTCTCACTTCCAGCATTACCAACTGAAGAGAGCTCATCAAGGAATCACCGTGTTTCAGATCATTCACTCTGTTAACCCACAGTACATAAAGACTCAGCACTTCCAGACTAGAAGCCATAATTTTGTCAAGTAGAAATCAAACCAGATAATTTATCTTCTTGGGGGGTTCTATTTCTTGTGCAGATGGTGGAGGAATACTTAAGCAAGCAGTCTTTTAATTTAAATAGGATCAGCAGTAGCAAATTCAAGATCCTCTGTTTCGTCACATAACATTCCCAATAAATCAAACCACCCAGACTTCACAGGCACACAACCCCCATTGATTCTGCACACCTGCCTCTCCAATTCTGCCTGGAAACACCCTGGACAACTGGGAAAATGGGAAGATTTCCTGTCATTCTGCAGGGAAAAGGTTTGGCCAGGTTTCTCTCCTTAAATCTGTCCAGCGTGAGAAGAGATCCAAAAAATCCCAGAATGGAGAACCAGAAACCATCATTCCCAGATGCTGCCTGCAGGCACCAAGTCCTTTATCAAATCTTAACAGAAAAGCTCCTCAAACATTTCAGCTGTCCATTTAGAGCAGAACAGATAGCATTAATCATACTTCATGTTACTGTAGCTAACAGCAATTAAACAGGCACATCCCGAAGCCACTTTTTGCAGGGGAGGAGGCAGATAAATAGCTGAGCACTATCTACAGCAGGAGCCCACAAATGCCTCGCTGGATCAGCAGCTCCAGGCAGAGCTGCCCTAACTAAACCAGCTCCGAGAGAAGTGGAAATCCCCAGTGAAGGAGGCAGAGTGAGCTCTGAGAGCAAGGCCAGCGCTGATCACCGCACAGAGCTCCGGGGGCCTCCCAGCCTGATTACTGATGTCACTCCCATCTCCTCTCACGCTCCAGTGCGCTCCCAGACTTATTCCCAGGGAAAGGAGACGTGCAGGAGAGCCACAGTTTGAAGTCCAGTCAGATCTAGCAAGCAGCACCCCTCCCCTCCTTTTTAAAAAAAAATAATTTTCCTTTATTTTACTAAGCTTGGGAATTTTAAAGCAATTCCTCCAACTGGTAAGAGCAGAGACAAAACCTCTGCAAAAATGCAATAGAAGAATCTATTTAATATATACCTTGGAGCTTGTTTAGTTTTAAATTCTGCTTTTTTTTAAAGTCCAGCCTTCCCTGGACATCCTCTGGAGCTCCAAAAGCAAAATTACAGAAGGCAATAGCTCATTTTTGGGCAGCCAAGAGATAAGTACGTGCAGCACTATACATAGCTCAGACACACAAGGCTATTTTTCTCAGCCTTCATTCAGCATCTACTTCTGCTCCAATTCAACATTTTACCCAGCATTCTTTCGGTGGAAATATCTGAGCTTCACCACATCAGCTTAACCTGTATAGGATGCAAAAATATGAATCAACAGCCCCCAAACCACATCCTACCACAAGATTGAGCTTTGCCACCACCACTTCCTATTGAAGCATCTATTTGTGGCCCTGCTGCTGGTCGTGTGTTCTTGGCCGAGCGCACGTGTGCAAGTTGCACAGACAACACGCAGTGTATGTGTGTCATGGGCATTTCCATCACTAAATATTCATGATCCAAGAGAGCCATTTCCTCAGCTTGCACATGTGGGGCAGGGAAAATATCTTCAGGAGGCTTTGAATTATGGCATAAAGGCAGGAATCAGACATAACTTCTGCAGGGAGATTAAACATAAACCTCTGCGTTAAAGCAGCCAAACAAGAGTGGGATCTGCTTCTTCCAGCTGATACTGCTCAGGTATGGAATGAGCCCTGACTTGTGAGCTCCCACCCTGCACAGAAGCACAGGAGGGTTATCAGAACAAACATTCCTGTAGGAACAGCACGTGCTGACACTGAACAGCAACACGAACTGCGGAGCCAAAGCACACACAGCACCAGCACCTTTGCTCTGATGCACCTCTTCACTCACGGGTTGATTCTGCACACCTGCCCCTCCAGCTCTGCCTGGCTGTAGGAAATAACCTGGGCAGATGGGAAAATGGGAAGATTCCCTGTCATTCTGCAGAGAAAAGGTCTGGCCAGGTTTGTGTCCTTGAAGAATTTGTCCAGTGTGAGAAGAGGAGGTCCAGAAAGTCCCAGGGCTTTACGAATTCCAGCTGCACTGAAGAGAGGAAGTTTTTTCTTTTCTCCAAATAATAATAAAAAACCCCAAACAAACCAGGAACTCAATGTTTCTCCAGTGAAACTCACCCTACAGACAGGAAGTTCCTGAAGATGAGTTTTAAGCCTGCAGCACAAAGTCATCCCATGCAAAGCAATGAATACGGGAAAAAACAACCCTAATTATACACATGACATGACAGGATTTAGTTCAGCTGTTATCAAACAAAACCCCTCAGACTCAGCGTGAGCCAATACCTTCAGAGTGGCATCCAATGCTCTGCAGCAGTGAGAAAGGCAAGAAGAACATTTTTAAGAGCAAAACAGAAGTTACTGTTACAGCACTACAAAAAATTTATTATGCAATTCTGGTGTCACAGCTAAAAAGGGAGAGTAGACACAGGAAAGGCAAATTGACAGAGGACGAAGATAAGTATGTGACAGCAGCTATTCAGAAAACATCAAATAACTCAGATTTTCAGCTGGAAAAGGAAAGCAGAGGATACAACAGTTCCATAAAGTCGTGAATTACAGGGAGAAATGGACAGCAAACAATATTTACCTCTCACTGCACATGAGAAAGAGAGTGTTTGATGGAATTACTCAGAAGTGGACTTAGAAAAGAAACAACCACCACATTAAGCTGCAAAGCTCAGTGCCAAAGATACTGTGAGATCCAAAGCGGAAATGGATTCAAAGAGCAATTAGACATACAGCTTTTATACATCCATCAACGGACTTAACAGTCCTGATGCAATCACCAGCTCATTACTGGAAGGACATGCAGAAGAAGGATTGTTCCTGCCTACCTGCCAGCAACCCAGCACTGCCAGATCATCCCTTGGTCTCACCAAAGTACAGTTGCTGATAAGAAAAGCTCCAGGATCAAAAAATTCTGAAAGCAGTACGGGGATGATATTTTTCCAGGCTGTCCTCTGCAGCAGGCATGCTTTAGCACACTCAAGCAGCACTGCCATGGCCGGTTTCTTCTCCCTGTGTCTGATCCTGACATTCCCTAAGAGCAGTATTTCAGGTCTCCAAGACCCCGTTCCTCAGACCAGTCTGCAGTTGATTGCCACAGTGTTCATCTGCTATTTCTCATTTATTTTGCTCGAAGTGGACATCACAGAAAGCCCAGGAGAGCTGTGCAGCCACACGAGCAGTAAGGACAGGTTTGGTGCATCACTATTGATAAAGAAACACTAGATCAGGACAGGGAGGATCAGCACCCTTCTGGAGACACCTCTCCCCTTCACCTTTACAAGAAGAAGCCCAAAACCAGGCTTTGTGTGGCAGGCAGAAATCAGCAGTGACAGCTTTTTACCCGCTCACAGCGAGCGGGACCGTCACTCGTGGCAGATGAAAGCCGAGTTGGCAGCAGTTCTGTGCTGGAAGTCTTTAAAGACCTGAGATTTTAAGAGCTGGTTGCCACAGAGGCTCAGGAGCCTCAGGATCAGCCAAGAGCCAGAGCGTTTTGCCACACAGCAGAGCATGACATGCCAAGACAGCTTAATAATTTATGTTGGTAAAAGCAGGATCTATTTCTCGTTCTGACCCTCTCAGCAGCACAAGGCCACATTAACTCCACAGTGCTGAGCACGCTGCCAACATCATTATTTTATAAATATACATTATCCAGAAGCTTTATGGACCTGGACTTAAGCTGTACACAGGCAGAAAGTAAACAGCTTTCTAAATAAAGTCAGAGCACTTTCCCCAAATCCAGGTAAAAGCATCAGAGCTACCATCTTACCGCAAGTCATTTTGTCAGACCAAAATGTTGTCTATCTAGACTTCAGTAAAGCCTTTGACACCGCTTCCCACAGCATTCTCCTGCAGAACATCCATAGCTTGGATGGTGCACCGTTCAGTGGGTAAAAAAACTGGCTGATGGCTGGGCCCAGAGGGGTGGGGAATGGAGATAAATCCAGCAACACCCCTGAAACCAGGGGTGCTCCCCAGGGCTCAGTACTGGGGCAGGTTCTGTTTAATATCTTTATTACTGATCTGGACAAGGGGATGGAGAGCACGTTCAGGCAGTTCACACATGACATCAAGTTGGGCAGGAATGCTGATTGCTGGAGGGTAGGAAGGCTCTGCAGAGGGATCTGGACAGGCTGGATCCAGGGGCTGAGGCCAACTGTACTGAGGCTTAACAAGGCCAAGTGCTGGGTCCTGCACCTGGATCACAACAACCCCATGGAACACTCCAGTTTGGGGGAACAGTGGCTGGAAAGCTGGAAAAGGACCTGGGGGTGCTGTTTGACAGCAGCTGAACATAAGCCCAGCTATGCCCAGGTGGGCAAGAAGGGCAGTGGCACCTGGTTTGTACCGGTAATGGTGGGGGCACAGAACCAGGGCAGTGACTGTCCCCCTGTGCTGAGCAGCGGTGAGGCACCACCTCCAATCTTAGGGTCAGTTTTGGGCCCCTCACAACAAGACACTGAGGGGCTGGAGCGTGTCCTCGGAGGGGATGGAGCTGGGAAAGGGGCTGGAGCAGCAGGAGCAGCTGAGGGAGCTGGGGAGGCTCAGCCTGGAGAAAAGGAGGCTCAGGGGAGACCTTCTCACTCTCTGCAACTCGCTGAAGGGAAGGCAGAGCCAGGTGGGGGTCAGATTGTGCTCCCAGGGAACAAGGGACGGGATGAGAGGAAACGGCCTCAAGTTGTGCCAGGGGAGGGTCAGGTTGTATATCAGGAAAAATTTCTTCATAGAAAAGGTTGTCCAACCCTGTCACAGTGTCCATCCTCATCCACACATAACCCTCATCTCAGTGCTGATTTACCCCTGCACACAATCATCTCCTCCCTTTGCCTGTCTAAGAGACACTCAACACAGAGAGAAAATAATTGAGTTATGTGACATTGCTCAAGATCTGCCAGATAACCCTTGTGCAACAACTTCCAACACCTTCATTTCCCAAACCAACCCAACAAATGGAGCACAGGACGTGCTCTGTGTATTCTCCCAGGTTCAGATAAGGAGGTGAGATACAGAGATGAATATATCAGTCCTACTGTGAAGATTATTCCCCATCTCCCCCAAACTGTAAAATTAACATATTTGAGAAGGTGGATGGCAGAAGTGTGTACAGGGTGAAAGAAAATGCAAGACAGAAGAGGAAATGCCAGTACTTCACATAAAGTACCTCAGAAAACCACAAAACAGCCATGAGAGGGAGGGCGAAGAAATAATGTATCTCCAGTGCCAGATCTTTTCAGTGTTGTGACATTTCAAGTCTCCTGGCTAAATGGGCACTTTCAACCCAGAAGATCCATAATCACTTTAGAAGCCTTAGGAACTGCACTACTGAGAGGAGCTTTCATCAGGAACTAAATCCAGCTGTCGAAACAGGACATACAGCAACACAATGCAAGTTAGGGGGGACTCACTGGGAGAACTGGAAATACTGAGAAGTATTAATGTTAACACCAAATTGGGATTTTGAGCAGATGCTCAATACTAACACTCTGACACTTCATTTTTTTATTATCCACAAGCACCTAAAACCAGCAGAGCACAAAGCACCTGAAGAGGAGCTCCAAAGGACCACAGTTACTGTGATGAGACACCACTTATGCTGCTGCTCTCTGAACACAGACTGGTTCCTCTTGCACAGTGACAGATTAGGGATTCATCCCACCATAACCTGGGTCAGGCTGCTCTGATGTGCAGCACCACAGGGATCCAGGGGCACAGGACCTTTATGGATCACACCTGTCCCAGCTGGAACAGCCCATCCTGCACTCAAGTGCTTGAGTCCACACTGTGCCCGGAGTCCTCCAGGCATTTCCCGCAGCAGTGCCTGACTGAAGTGCTCCCAGAAAAGCCACCAAGCCCACCTCGGAGACACAGCCACAGTGCCGCTGCCCTGCTCCCAGCACTGCCACCAAACCCACCGGGCATCGGAGCCCTCCTCGGAGCCGGGACCACCCCCTCGCTGCCCCACTCCCAGCGCTGCCACCAGACCCACCTGGCAGCCAAGCCCACCTTGGGGACAAGTGACAACCTGCCACCACCCCCACTCCTCTCACAGCCCCCAGACCCGCTGGCAGCCGAACCCACCCCGGGGACAAGGACCACCCTGCCACGGCCCCGCTCCCCGGGGTGCCACGGGGCTCCCCGGAGCCCGCTGTCCCTGTGCCACAGCGCGCCAGACCCCCTGCACGGGAGGCGGGGAGGCGACACCGACCCCACCGCGCTGCTGAGGGGGAGCGGCACAACATGGGTGGGACCCTCGCCTCGGGGCCGGGGGGCTGCCGCACATGGCCAGAGGGCTGCGGGGCGGGCAGGGAGGCGGTGTGGAGCGGGGAGGGCGGCACTGCAGGGCCGGGACGGAGCCGCCCCCTCCCCGCTCCCTTCCCCGTCCCCCCCGCCGCAGCCCCCTAGCCCGGCGCCCCCCGCCGCGCATGCGCACTGCCGCTCCCGCCGCGGCTCACAATCTGGCAGCGCGCCCCGCCGCCCCCCGAGCGCGCACGCGCGCCCCGCCGCCCCAGCACCGCCGCTCAATGGCTCACTATTTGGCAGCCGCCAGCCCGGCCCTCGGCGGCGCCGCGGGGCGGCGGGAGGGGCCCCGCCGCGGGCCGGCGGCGCGGCGCGGGG
>JAWWLV010000040.1:5589330-5624678 GCA_035041135.1 Platyrinchus mystaceus
ACTTTGAAGACCAAGCTAAAGGGATATTCCAATCTGTGACCCCAGAAGTAAAACTTACCTGGGGAGCCTGAGGAAAAGCAGGACACAGACAGTGCAGCACTGCAAGAGTGAGGTACACGAGCAGCATTGCACAGAAAAGCTCTCAGAAGGCAAATCCACCTTCAGACCAACCCACCAAAGTTAATTCAATTCTAAAAAATAAAACTTACAGAAAAATAAATACGCAAGAGCACTGCAAGAAGTGATAAACACAGGCACAGGCTCACGCCTTTAATTTGTGTCAGGAAAGCACATGGACCATGATTTCTATCCCTTAAAGTAAGATTTCAGAACAGGGAGAAATCTCCTTTTCCTGCAGTTGTAATATACCTGCTTCAATTATGACTGTATCCCATTAAACTCAACAGGCTCTTCAAACTGACACTCTCCTTGGCATGGCAAGAAGAAAAAAATACCATTAAAGTCTTATTATTTGGAAAGAAAGAGCAAATATTTACTGCAGGAGCTCAGTTCATCACAGAAGACTGCTATGAGGGAGCATGAGTGATTTACTGCTTTCATTATTCAAGTTAAATAAATCTCCTCCTTTCCAAGCTATTGAATGTAGAGTTATGCTGGCAGAGTGGATTACATTTGATCTATGTACCATGACAAGTACTGAAAATTGTGGGCTTCATTGCTGTATTCACCCACTCCTTCCTGAACAGGAGAAAAAAAGTGTCAATACACGGGAGCAGCCTTTGCTCTGCTCCTCAGCATAAGAAAGCAGAGAGCTGCTCCTGAGCTGTAATGAGTGTGGAGTCTGACTCCATGGAAACGGAGATAAACTCCTTTTAACTCTTTCAACTAACGATCAGGGTGTGGCGCGAGACAAAAATTTTCCTATTCATGAACATTTTATTTGCATACATCAGAGTTCATGACAGGCTTGCATTAATGCCAGCAGAGGCTCGGGTGGGGTTTTTTTATTATTTTTAAGCACAGGGATGAAATTTTAATCACTGTGGAAGAAACAGCCTTTCTGATTCACTCTGGTTTCTGTATCGTTTGAAAATGAGAGTATTTAAATCTACTGTAATTGCCTCAGAAGAGCGAGAAGATGAGTTTCTTGCATTGCTCAGCAGATGGGCAGCTCTGATACCAACCCACAGGCTTTGCTCTGGGTTTCTCTCATGCAGTTTGGGAGGCTGATAAGTGCTACAAGAACTTGGGACAGTGTTTAAGAGGTTCTGCTCCTCACTGGGATTCCTGTTATCACTTCATCACAGCCTGCTACTCTGCACACACCACACCCCAACACAGCCAAACCAGCACAGAAAAATCTGAAAAATGAAACCCCATCGTTTCCAACCACTGCTCGAAGCACAGGGAGCTGTTTTGTTTATTTTATAGCCTGCTTAGTCTATGGATGTGTCAGTAGACCCATGGAAAACTCCCCATGCAAACAAACCCTTTAAATTTACATTTAAAGCCTTTAAGTTCATAATTTTAACTCTGGGAAGAGCAAACCTTGTTCTATACCATCACTGGCACCAAAGCTGTCACCACAATTGTCACCTAAATTAGAAACCAAAGAATAAGTTTCTAGCACGTGTTGCCAGGAAATTTAGAAACAAAAACCACAATCAATGAAGGAAAGTTTTATTTGACTTGTAATGCCCACATCCTAAGATTAAAGATATTAAAAAAAAATATTAGCTGCAAAGAAAAAAGATAGAAGCAAAACAAGAACAGATTTTTACACCTTTAGGAAATCAAGAAAAAAATAGGCACAAGTTTACATTCATTAGTTTCAGATATGGCAGAGGAATGTTCTAGTGAAGAGGGGTAAATAAAATCTTGCTTTCCCACCTCCCTGTATGAGACAGCACAAGTCACGCTCTTCAAAGCCACACTGATCTTGTAGATACAAGGCAGATTTTTCCTCATAATTTTTTTATTAATGTGCTTTAAAGATCCTAAAGACCCTCCTAAAGCCATTTGGCGTAGTCTCTACATACATACTAAAGTTCTGAGTATGTACTTTAACCACTGATGAAGCTTGTTACAACCTCCACATAAAAAATGAAAGTCATGCATATTTTAAATTCTGTTTAAGCATCAGAAACTACTGAGGGATTTTATTTCAGAGCTGCTAAGCCACTTTAAATCCCCATCAGTGTTAAAATCTTGCAAGTGTCAGCCCAGACTGATTTAACCCCTTGAGAATAAGGGTTTATCATAAAAAAGGCAAATGTCTCATCTCTAGGGATTCTACCTGAATATGTATCTCTGCTACTAATGCTGAAGAATTTCCTTTGCTAAACACAATATGCTGGGGAAAGGATTTTCTAGGGATCTCAGGAAGCCAGAGGGCAGGCAGGTGTTCTGTCATAACCTTTCACTCTACCCAGAAAAACAGGTGAGTCCGAGACAGTCCGAGACTGTCCTAGACAGTCACCATTTGGGGTAAGCCCTGCTCTGGGATCAATGGAAGCAGCCAAACCCCTGCTCAGGGTTGGATCCAAAGGAGCTGAGCACAGCAGGTCACTGACCAGCACTCCTGAGGCCAGGAAGAGCTTCTTCCATAACAATATCTCCTCTGAACCCACTGATACTTGCAATTCCCTCCAGAGGCTGCAAACACCTTTCTGCCTTTCCTCTCGAGCTACACTGGGAACGGGGAGGGACAAAGAGCAGCAATGAAATGAAACATCCATTCCAGTAAAGATAAAACCAGTTTATCTCGGCAGACAACCTTGGCTGGGGCAGGGCCCTGGCAGTGTTGTGGGCAGAGAGGGAGAACTCAACACTCAAGAAGCTGCGGAAGTTTCCGAGGCAGAGTCCTCTTTACCTTCACTGGGAGGGCAGCAGTGCCCTACTTGCAATAAGGACTAAGGGAAAGAAAAGCATCAAGCTGTAATAAAACAGTCTTTGTTCATTGGATTGATTAGGAATTTACAATTTCTCAGCTTAAAAAGCCACAGTGCAAGTTAGTGTTTGCTTCAGGGGGACCCTGTTTCAGCCTCCTCTCCCGCAAGGCTGCAGAAAGCCCAAAGTCAGCAGCCAGTGTTCTTGTCTGTACACAAAGCAGGCAGGCTGCCCGAGCACTGAGGCCAAAAGACACTCAAACCAGTAAATAAATACACATAAAACAACTCTAAAAATGAGCATTTAACAGCACTGATTGTTTAGAATTACAATCCGTCTTGTTACAATAATCTTCACATTTTAGCATCTTTTTAACCACTATACAAAAGCTGCTGAAGTGACTCTTTCTTCTAAACCAGCCATACAAGAGCACAAAGCACAATAACCATTTTTTTTTTTGCAAAGTAACTTGCTTTCAGAATATACCATCCTTTTGAATCACAGTTTACATGTAGCAGGCGTGTCGTGCTAATACCGTGTCCTCTGATTCTCCTCGTCCTGCACACTGCCAGGAGCAAGACAGCTCAGAGACCTTTCCTAGTTTCCACTGCTGTCTCTTAAATCCTTCTCATAACAGTTTATTCCAGGCAGCCTCACTTGGGGCAGCTGCTCCTCATTTCTGCCTCAGCATTGTCCTGTTTATTGCATTAATCTGGTTTCCTGGATAAGCCACATCAACCTGATGTGCTTACAGAGCACCAGATGTTACGTGCTCTACACTTACCCTCTTGCAAACACCTCAGGAGCATTTCAGGGAACCACAGAATGTGTCAGGTTGGAAGGGACCACCAGTGGGTCATCTGGTCCCACCTCCCTGCTCAAGCAGGGTGACCCCAGAGCACATGGCACAGCCACATTTATCTGCTCCTTTTACATCCTCCTGTTTACTTTTTTCTCTGTTTACTTCCTACCTGCTTTTACCAGCAGAATCCACACTGGATATCTGAAGAGAGACAAGATATTCATATTCTCCAAGCCCATGCACTGATTTTCCACATATATGGAAATTCCAGATTGTTACATATTTATTTTCTTTTCCCTTGCAAAAATATGGCTGGATAAGACTTGTGTCTTTTACCTGGAACAGAACAAGGGGCATCCAGTGAGCCTGGAACAAAAACAGTGAAGCTCATGTTTTTGTGGAAGTCCTGAAGACCTCTCCCACTCCAAGGGTGGGACTTGGAGCTTTATGTATATTGAAATAGGAGAAAGCACAGGCTGGACCTCAACCTTCATCTGTGACACTGCACTCAGAGGACTCAGCAAACCACTGCAAACCTCACACAAAAGCCAGGACTGCCTCAAGTCAAGGGCATGAAGCTGAGTCAGGGGAGGTTTAGGTTGGGTATTAGGAAAAGGTTTTTCCCCCACAGGGAGGTTGGGCATTGGAACAGACTGCCCAGGGAAGTGGGCACAGCACCAAGCCTGTCTGAGTCCAAGGAGCGTTTGGACAATGCTCTCAGGCACAGGAGGATTCTTGGGGTGTCCTGTGCAGGGCCAGGGGTTGGACTCGATGATTCTGATGAGTCCCCTCCAACTCAGCATATTCTGTGATTCTGCAGGTCCAGCACACTCCACTGCTGCTGTCCCACACGAGGATCCAGCTCAGCTCACATCCCACAGCAGCCAGATTCCAGGTGCAGTCAGGATCACAGCATTTGAGGGGATCCGACCCCGGCAGAACCACGTCATACACACACACACATCCCATCATCACCCAAAACTACGCTCTGTTTGTTAGGACTGACACACTACCAGAGTAATTTCCTCTCTAGAAGCTTGACCCCAGCTCTCCAACTATCTGCACACACAACCCCTTTTGAACACACATCCACCCTCTACACCTCTGACCACCTTGTGCATAACAGCAATAGGCACCACATTACACAGTTTCCCTCCTGCTTGTACACACCCCACAGCTCCTACCCAGCAAAAACCTGCTGCTGGCTCGTTCTGAAATCCAGCAAGGCACTTCGATGGATGGTCAACACTTTGTGCATGCACAGGCAGGATGCAAATCCCCTCCTCACATTAACTTGCCTTGGGGGCAAGCACAGACCTCAGCAACCTCCTAAGCAAAGATTACCACAGCACAGACCCCGTCATCTGGTCTGCAAAGAGCAGCAACACCAAGGGAACAGACCAATTTCCCTAGAGCTTCAGACTGCAGTGCTTTACAGTGCTTTATAGAACTATTTCTTCCTCCCCAAGAAAGAAATCTTCACTAGTCACATTGCATGTGTTAACACAGGGAAGGTAAAAATCAGCAGTAATTAATGTCTGTAGGAACACAGTAGAGAGGAACGGTAATAAAAATCCCAAAGCAAGCAAAGCCTCCTTGAGAAGCTAATGGTCAAGTGGAGAATTTACCAATGACATTCCTGTTCCCACACCGTAAACATCAGGGGTTACCTCCCAGAAAACACACAGGCAAAACAGGAATGTGTGTTTGCCCTATTCGAGGGAATGGGCAAAAATCTGGGCCTGGGCAGTTCAGGACACAATGTATATATGACACATTAAAAGTAATAATAATAAAAAGAACAGGAAGGTGGAACAAAGAAGAAATTCAAACCATAAGCTGGCAAGTGGTCCTGGATCCATCCCAGCAAACACTACTGGCTACAAAAAGCAGAAGGTCCCGCCAGGTGTGTTGAGACAGTCTCGCTGCCACCGCTGCACGCTGCAGGTAGTTTTATCCACCTCTGGGAGGAAAAGGTCCTCGTACAAAAAGTGTTTTCCTCCCTGACATCAGATGAGCTCCTCCTTCAGTGGCTCTGTTTCCCCGGGGAGCGTGCCGTTCATCTCCGGGGAGCTCTCAGTGCCCAGGTATCCCAAGAGGATCTCGCTGCGCCGCCGCGACAGCTGCAGAATGTCTTCTGCCAGCAGCTGCACCGTCGTGTACCTCACGTTGTCGAAGTCAAACATGTCCTTCAGATACTGCACTATCTGGTGCTGCAAAGAAAAAGAGAAGGTTTACAGCCAGGCGACCTCCTCCCACCTGCCAGCACCAGCTGCCTGGATGCAGCAAGCAGAGAACCCCACAAGGAATTCTGCACATCTGCCATCCAAGCAAAGACCTGTGTCAGGCTGGGGGTTACACTGGTGGATAGATCCCCTCATGCCTCTGGAACAGGACAGCAGAGCTCCTGAAGCCAGGAAAGCAATGCTGATGTCCATGGCAATATCCATGCAAGCATTTAATGGATGCAACACATTCTCATGTCTCACATCTCCTAACAGTATCAACCAGAACAAGAGGATTCAAGCTTTAAGATCAAATGTAAGATCCCCTGTACTCTTAGACAAAATATTCTTTCAGCATATGCACCCATAATCTTTTCCAATACTGATGGCATAAATTGATCTCATCACACATTTTTGCTGTCAGCTATGGTAAATTCTGCTGGGAATCCTTATCAACCTGAATTCAGCAATCTGCATCTCAAAACCAAGTGACTTTTAAAAGGCTTTTGTAAAGAGTCGAGCTTCTTAACACCACATCAGTCACCAGGAGCACACACCTGCAGCTCTAAGCCAGCAGACAGGAGTCCCACACAGCCCAGGTACAGAAAAACCACCTTACCTTGAAGAAACTGCAGACTTCAGACAGCTGCTGCTTGGGCCCCAGAAAACCAAAGGCTAGAACAGGACTGACATGCTCCGATACGGAGTAGAAATGAGAGATAAAGCCATCTGGTACCTGCCACAGGGAAGGCAAGAACTGGTTGGTCTTCATTCTCAGAGAGAATTAGCAGCTTATTCCATATCAGCTACCAAATTCCCTGCCAGAAAGCACTGAACTTCAGTAACTGAAGTTAAGAGCTATTAGGAACATCTCTTCCCGCAGAACTAAATTTATCTTTTAGATCCCTTGAAGGATGACTATCTTCATGTTTTTAAACTACTATCTCAAGAGGAAAATAAAGAGAAGAAAATGAAAAACAACCACCAGCCAGCCTTTATGGCTTCTATTTAAAATCTCCAGCCCAAGCCAGGGAAGGAGATGCAAATATCCAAGCCAGAGCTACTGCAGGACAGCACCAGCACAGCTTCCAACTCTCTCACTTCTCTTTGTGCCACCTCACAGGGCAAACCCTGTGGTACCAGCTGGCTGTGGGATCGAGCTGAAAACCTGCCAGAGGTCACAGACCCTGTGGCAGAACTGGGGTTGTGAAGTTGTGGCTTCCTGTTCGCCGGGTCCATGAACTCATCCACTGTGATACTTTGGAAAGTCACAGATTTAAGTGAAACTCATCAGGTAATAACTAGTCAGCATCAGTGCTGGGGAGTGGACAAGTGGAGAAGGTGAACATTCCTTGCTCACATTAAGAAAAAGGAAGAATAAACTCCCAACTGACACAGTAAAATCCTGGCATGGCACTGGAGCAGTGACAATAGGACCCCAGTGCTCTAAAGCATCACAAAGAATGTGACTCAGTTCAGTCTTCTACCACTTAAGATTTTATATTTTTGTCAAGATCTAGGTGTTCTCCTTTCATCTTCAAATGCATTAGATTCTTTCCCTTTTAATTCATTTTGCTTACCATCAGAAGCCTCCTTTTTGCTTTCAGAACTGACCAGCAGGCAGTTGCCAGAGCCTACAATAAACAGAGAATATCAGTCACTGGGATTACATTAAAAAACCCTCCAAAGTTTACCAACACACTGTCATCAAATCATCAAAGCAGTGGCCCTTTTGTGCCAACAACTCTAAAATGACAAAACTGAAGTGAACTGGAAGCAGATTTAGCCACTCCAGATCCATTCCAGAGAAGCCGAAGGGTTTTTAATTTTTCTAATATGATCTGACACAGTTGCCCAACAGCCCATGATCCACTGTAAACAGACAGCTGTTAAAAGGTGCCTCCCAACCATCTTATTCTCAGTCTATCAAACTTAAACATGCAGCTGGGGGCCAGGACTAGAGGGAATCACTGCAATTTGAGCTTCAGTGTCTGGTGAGGTTCCACCAGAATGAATGGCCACCTGCTAACACATATATTTTCCCCTACATTTTGGTCCTCTTACTCTCATTCATAAAAATACGTGTTGTCATCTTTTAACATCTCCATGGCACCACTGATAAAGGCCCCCAGAGCAATAAAGTCTGATTGCCAACGAGATGCTTCCCAAACAAGGAAGGCTTTCCTGTAAACAATTTCCATGTACCAGAAGAGGGTTGTTCAGAGCTCCAGGAAAGCACGGTGCTTATAAAGAGAGAATTCAGCTCAGCCAGAGCAGACGAGGTTATGCTCTTTTCTAGCCCTGGCACTGAGATCTCAGGCTCTGCACAAGGACTCCCTGTTTCACACACCGTCTCCTTGAAGCTGTCGGAGAGCCAGCGGTTGCGCAGCACGGCCAGCACGGAGGAGGGCGGGTTCTCCAGGTCCTCAAAAGCATCCATGAGGATGAAGTCCAGCACAATATCAAAGAAACTCATGCACACCACCTGTCAAAGGAGCAGAACAGTCTGTAAAGGAAACAGGTTTAAAAAAAAAAAAAGAGAGAGACTTTACGCTTTTGGTTTGACGCAACAAAATGTAGCTGAAGTCAATGTAATCATATTTCAGCAGCAGCTCTTTCACTCCTGGGCCATTCCTACATATCCATTCCCACAGAATGGTTTGGGTTGGAAGGGGCTACTATCCCAGGTTACTCAGAGCCCCTTCCAGCCTGGCCCTGAACACCTCCAGGAATTGTTGTCCACAACATCTCTGGGCAACAATTATCTTCCAACTCCTCTGCAACTCTGCAAAGATAATGTCTTTACCAACCCCTCTTCCCTCCAGCTCCTGCTGAGTAGTTGGCCAGGTCTCTTGTTTCAGTGCGTAACGCAGCATCTCCTCGTAGCTTTCCAGGAAAGCTTTGGGATTCTGGGAGAGCAGAGAAACAAAACACTTCAGAAGGTGCAACAGCTGTGGGCACATTTCAGCAAAGTTTGACTACTCTGCTTTGAGCTATCATCAACATCACAGCAGTCACCAGCATGCAGATGAAATGTTCTTCCAACACACTGGACAAACTCTGGGCTGGGATGGAGGAACAAGTGTCCCCGTGCTCAAGACACAGCTTAGTTGTTACACAAAGTTCCTACCTTTTCAGCCTTTGTCATCAGTCCTATCACCATCTGCTTCCCAACCTCCCCAAAAAACAGTTGATTGCTTTCATCCTCCAGCAGCTCCTGCAGAGGGAACACAGAAGCTGTGTGAGCACCTTCCCCCCCACAAATCCTGAGCTGGGAGGAAAAAAAGGGACAGGACACGAAGCAGTGCAAAGCTGCACACACCAGTGCTGTTAACCTTTAATAAGCTGGAGTCTAGAAAACAAAACTGCTCCCTCCAGGAAGCGAGTTTAAAATTAGGCTGAAAGACTGGAATTGTCAAGAACATTGGAAGCTGCTGTTCAGGCTCCATACGGTGCCAGGAAGAGGATTGTGGGAAGAAGGAAACTTTGCTTCCCTGCCTCAGAGGTCTGACACCAGCCCAGCTGAAAGCTCATAAGTGGGAATAAAAACTTCTGGGTAACTCTGAAATTCCCAAACTTTAACTTCCCAGAACTAGACCAGCATCAGTGGCCATGTAACCATCACTCCAGCTGGGCACAGGGACCAGGGGATCCTCTCTCTTTCCAAATCAAATTGATTAGAATGGGATTGCAGAATTAAGCAACGGGAGTTTGGGCTGGAGGAGAACGTGCTACCACCTGCCATGGAAACCTGGGAGCCTGGAGCTGTTCTCACCTGGAATGCCTGCCTGACACAGTGCAGCTTCGCCAGGAAATCCTGGTCACTGTAGCAGCCAAGGAGCTCCGTCCTAGAGGGAAAGGGGAAGGATTGTATGAATTCCAGTACTCCTGATGTTGGTGTTCCTACCAACTATTGGTCCCCTAAAATCAAAAAAATTAATTCCCAGTCTGTGCATAAGAGAAAAGAAAAACCACATTCCCTTTGTCCAGCTCCCTGGGGAACCACAGCACCTCTGCCAGGCTGTTACAGTGCAGGGCTATATCAGTGTCCCACAACAGTCACACTCCTATTACTAATTTCCTGGGACAATTACTCTTTCTTAACATGCATGTCCTAAAATCTGGGGCTAATTCCCTGGAAAGTCCAAACCAGCAGGAAGGATGCTGTGAATTTAGGACCCCAAAGGGCTTCCCTGGTTATGGGGCTGCTCAAAGACAGAAGATGTGTTGACACTGCCCAAAGGAGCCTCAACACAAGCTGGTCCCTCACCTCAGCGTCCGGCACGCGACCTTCCCCTCCTTCACCAGCTGCAGGGCTTCTTCATATGCTGCCACTGGCCTGGAGAGGTGGAATGGCATTTCCTCAAAGGGGAGAGAGTCAAAGAGCTGCAGAGGTGGCAGAAGACACGAGAAGAGCAAAATGATCTTGTTAAATAAATATTTGCAAACACTCAGAGACTGCACACAAGCAAGATGGGCCTGCTGTGTAGAACCGCAGAATCTTCAGCTAGCAAAGTTTGTCAGTGACAATTATTTCAGCCAAAGATGTTTCTTTTCCCACCAAAAGCTGTCTCAGCTCTGACACAGCTCAATATCCCCTAAAATTTAAACAGCCAAGCCACCTTAGGTTAGATAACAGTACTTTCCTAGCTGTTATGGTACATTTTCTACAGGAGAAGATGGAAGATGATATAGAAGTGCTGGTTGGAACAGCCTGCACCACCCCCCTAATCAAAAGCTTTTCCTAACATCCATCATGAACCCCGCAGCTTGGGGCTGTTGCACTGAGTTTTATCGTCTTCCTCTACCCAGATGTGTCTGGCTCTGCTGCCTTTGTGCTTTCCCTCCAAGCAACTGGACTGTGGCACAGCTGGCACTGCAGTCACCTCTGCGGCAGAGAAGAAGGAATCCTCAGAAGCTGAGCTGTCCTCATCATCCGTCCGGAGCCGCAGCGATCCGTCCGCCAACGGGAGCATTAAAGTCTTCTCTGGAGGAGGGAAAGCACCTGGATGTGTTGGAGTTCATGGACTACCATTCCTCTCCTCTCCTTTGCTCTCTCCCACCCACACAAGCCGCCCTGTGTCACTCCTCCATTGCCTGGCTTACAGAAAAGACATAAAACCAGGCAAAAACCTGCCATTTTAATGCATCTCCACCCCAGGCGCCGTACCCAGATCCAGCAGGATGCTGTCTGATGGGAGTGAGGATCCAAACTCTTCCTGGAGGTGGTAGGCTCGGTGCAGGAGGGACTCCAGCTTCTCAGCAAACTCCCTTTTCTGGGACTCCTCCTTGAACATACAGAAATGCCACCCTTAGTTAGCCAGCTGGGCAGGGACAGACTGACAGCACAAAATACGGGAGGGAATTCTCAGTAAAAATGGGATTTACAGTTTGCGGATTAAATGATTAAAAATAAAAAGAGAGAGGAGTCATTAATCCTACAATGCAGCTAATAATGCACAGGGGAGAGAAGCTTCTACACAGCCTATTCAAACCCTCTGGCTTTTGAGCTTCACAATTTTACTTTCCTGTTAAAAAAGGAAGAAAGAACTAAAGAACTTTAACCTGCCATCCAGAAAAACAGGTATTTTAATGAGTTACAGAGCACTTAATTCTCCTGACTTGTGACTTTAGCCTAATTTCAAGAGGAACTCACATCAGGAAACCTGTGTGGAATATAACAGAGTATCCAGAACTGGATAACTGGATAACAGAGTAAGAGTCCTTGGACTAAGGCATAAGCAAAGTTTCCCGTGAGCAACCCAGGAGGATAGGAAAAAAAAAAGGGAGAAAAAAAAGACTTACACAGCATCCTGCCTTCATGCCCCTGTGTTTGCATGAGTGTCTCACCCAGAAGACAGAAGCATTAACAAGAAGCACAAAATCTATTTTGATAAGGAATCAACTGATTTTTAAGGCAGTTTTAGAAATCCTACAGGACTCTTCAAGGAGAGCCAACAACAGCAGAATCCAGATTTGACTTGGATAAACATTATCCAGCACAAAAGACAAATGTCCCACAGACTTACTACACCAGGCCCTGTTTACAAGGGACTGGGAAGACTTTTTGCCAGCGAGAACTGGAGATTTGGGAGTGCAGCAACTTCCAGAGTCCTGAGCTACAGCAGCTCTTTTTAGCTTTGTGCTGTCACTGAGCCAGTGACCAGTTTGGACCTCCTCTTATCCCAGGTCTTCCCTGCCTAATCCTCAAGTCCAAGACAGCAAGGGGCTGTCCTAAAATACTGGAATTCCCAGGAATCCCAGTTGATTCATCCCCAGGAAGTGACAGTGACAAGATCTCCACTTTCAAATGCATTAAAAAATGACAGAGACAGCACTGGCAGGCAAAGCAGTGCTGAATTCATCCCAACCTTTTCCTACCACAGGCTCTGCCATGGGAGGACACGAGTGACAGTGAGTGACATGAGGCTGGAAGGTGGGTAGGAAAGCTGGGGAATGAGTGGGCGAGACGTATTAAAAAGAGAAAGAAATAAAAAACACCCACTCCCCATTGCATAAGGAAGCTGCAGATACAGACAGCTCTTAGAGTCTGGCCCGACTCTGCCCTTAATTTGCTGTCCTTTTAACCTCCCACTAATTACTCCTTCCAGCAGCCAGGCTGGCCTTTCAGCATGTTCCCCAGCTGGCCACTGCAAAGGAACAGCAGGGACCTACCTCTGAAATGTTCTCAGATATGCTCTCCTGCTGTTTCCTGCTGTCCCAGGGCACAGGGGTGCTGGTACTGGCACTGTCCCTCTGCCTGATGCTCAGTGCCTGTTCCCATTTCTGCAGGGCCTCCTCAAACAGCTCCATGCCTGGAAATGCAACCAAATACCAGCTGTGAGAGTCCCAGGCCACTCAGGAACAGAAGTACAGGATGAGTCTTTGCTCACTCAGACAATCCAGCAAAGAGGGAAATGTCTCCCCAGCTGAAAGGATAAAAGTATTTCTTTCCCAATATGGTTTATTTTGGATTAAAGTTGAGGAGAACATCCACAAATCGGTTAAAACATCAGCCGTGTTACTTCCAAAATACTTCCAAAATACTGTTCTCTGCACAAGATGGGCCTGTTGCTCAAGAACAGAATTTTGGAAGTAAATTACTCACTGACAATAGAGATAAATGTATTTTTAGAAGATGGGATTTTTATAACTAACAAGTGACCGAGTTTAAGTGGAGAACAGGAGAGAGCTTTCTGTCAGAGCTCTACATTGAGCTGCTGGTGCTCTGTGTCGATTCCCACCCTCTCCTTGCTCCCACAGCCCCCCCAGGGTGATGTCCCCCTTGTGCCTGCTTACCTTGAACATAGAGGCTTTCTGCACTGGCATCACCAATGGCTCCAGCATCTCCCATTGCCTGGGTCTCCCACATTCCTGCGGGTGTTGGACTGGAGGAGTTGACAGCCACCATCTGCAGGGAGGGAGCAGAGGGCACCAAACTGAATTCTCTCCAAAGGTAACTATGGTTAAGGCCACACAAACACCACCAACAGTTCAGTTTTAACAAAAAGGCATTTTCCTTCCCCACGTTTGCCCTTGTGCTTCCCTGTATTGGTGCTCCCTTGCCTGGAAAGGGGGAGATATCAAGGGTTACTGCCCTCCCCCTGCTTGGGAGATGTGCTCAGGAGGGGAGGCAAGGTGAGAATTCCTGCCCTTCTCCACCCAGCACCACAATGGTGCCTTTGAAAGCACAGAAAGTTGTGTGGGAAATACCTTCCCAACCAATTTATGCTAAAGCTTCATTAGGAAACTTGAGCTGTACAATGATGTGCACGAGCAGGAGAGCACTGATGGAGGTGACAGCCTGGGAAAGCTCCAAAGCAATCGCTACCAAGGCACCAGGATTTTGATGGAAAGCTCATGTCAGCCCCAGCTGTCTGTGCAAAAACCACTGGAAGTGGGGGGAAACAACCACAGTCCAAACAAAGGAACAGATTCCCAACAAAATTACAGCTGAGGAATCCCCAGTGGGCAAGGAGAATCCTCGCTCTCCTCTTTGTAACCAAACCCTCTCCAGGGAGGGCTGAGCACTACAATCCACACAGCAAAGTGGCAGCTTTGTCCAATTTCCCACCAGGGCATCAATGTCTCCTAAAGTCTGACCCAATAAAGTGCTGGGTTCAACACTATCCGTGATCAGTGTTTGCGTGTGGCTTAGAGCAACTTGAGCCTGGTACGAGAAAAAAGCTGCAATAATCAGCTCACAGATGAATTCTTGCCCCACCTCCACTGACTGATCCCTGTGGAGTGTTAATAAATCCCTTTGAGATCCAGAACTGCAAATCATCAGTTCACTGGATGGCAAAGAGGAGCCTCAGGAAGCAGATGAGACCACAGGTAAAACCTGCAGCTATGCAAAGGATGAGCTGTTTGTCCATCAAGGAACATGAAATCAGTAAGAACAGTGTCACAGACTCAGCTCCCACACAATGAAGGGGGTATGGGAACAGATCCCTCCCTGTGGGAATATTCCCCACCCAGGCACCAGCAGTGGAAAAAGACATTTAGATAGTTTTTTTATCTAAAGAGAAACAGACTTCAACAGTACAAAACCTGGACAGCATCTGTGGGAATGGAGAAGCCATGGGGGAATTAAATGGATGTGGAAGTCCCTGAAGGGGGAATGAGGCCAGAGCCTGGTCCTCCCTGACATGTCCCATCACATCCCAGTTCCCCAGGGAATGCTGCAGCAGGGCTGTGCCGGCACTGCCGCCTGCTGGAGACACGCTCGGGACCGCACAGATTTTGGTAACTTTTGAAGCTTTAACTAAACACAGCAATGGCTGCATGTCCTGGAGGGTGCTGGTGCCCAACAGATCCCTCCCAAGGGCTGATTTTTCCCTCTCCTTCCCCAGCAGTGCCAACCAGCCTCCCAGCCAAGGGAGGGTTTCACCATCACAGAACTTCAGCTGTGCCCCTGCTGCTCCAACACAATGTGAGGCTCTGAGCAATGGGGATGTAAAACAAGACACAGACACTTCTGTTTTGAATCTCACAAGAGGTGGATATCAGCACTGATGGCTTCTCCTGTCTGGCTAAGCCTGAATTACCTGTATTTATAGGCTGCTTTTGGCTTTGGAGGAGGTAGAACGACAAGGCTGTGTTCTCAGCCTGTGCTGTTTCCTGAACAGAGCTATCAGATTTTGGTAGTCAATTTGGCTTTGACAACAAAGCAACCTGTGATCAGCCCCAGCACAGGAGGGCTGTGCTGGCACAGGGGCTGCTGGGCCACTCAAATCCCCACCAGGGAAGCAAACAAGCAAACACTGCTGTGAGATCCAGCAACAACCCAACCTCACTCCTGCAGGAGGTCACAGGATTTGTGCCCATGTCCCACAGGGAAGTCCCTCCTGCAGCTCCTCGTTGGCCAAAGAACTGTGATGTTCCCTGGAGTTCTTTGCCACAGGAAATTGCTGCTCTGGTTTCACACAGGGAACTCCACACACTCAGTGCAAGCTTAATGACAGACCCTGCCCTACAATTACTCTGTAACCTGTTCTGCTCCAAAGGCTTTGGCGTTTTCCACTGGCCAGCACAAGCCCAAGGACTTGGTGATCTCGTTCCAGGTCCGTGCACTCACATCTCCCAGCCCTGCCAAGGAGGTCCTTACCGAGGCGAGGCTGTGGGAGGAACTGGAATGTTTGCTGGGCTCAATGGAGGAAATCCCACTGAGTGTGTCATTGCTCTTGCTGCCAGGACTCTGGACTCGCCTGCTGGAGTAGCCTGCAGTTGGGAAGGTCACAGAAAAACAGGATTTTAGGCTCAGGTGATTCGAGCTGTGAACAGGGAGGGGAACATCACCCTATCCAGTGTGACTGTGTGAATGGGCAAAGCAGCATCCAATATCTAAAAACAAGTCATGGATCTCCTCTATGCTCTGTTTTGCTATGAAACACTAAGAAAACTGCTATCAGTGGGAAACTGAGGCTGAGGAATGAATTCACTGCTTATGGATAGCAAGAGGCAAGTAGAAAGAACCAAGGAAAAACTCCTCCACCTTCCCCCTGGCCAGGCAGAGAACAAACATTGCTCCCTTGGTTATTATTAAAAGTGCCTAAAGATTTTCATACACTTCACAAAACAAATCCTTAATCCCTAAAGTGCTTTGCTGAGGACTTTGGCCAGTTTTACTCCAAAAATCAAGCAAGTAAAGAAGCTGCCCAAGGTCCAGGAGCTGCCACAGAGCTGGACAGACATTCCTGACTCCCCAGCCTGGCCCAGGCCACCCTCCCCTCCCCAGAGCTCAGCACAGGACCCTGGGTGAGGCGTCATATTGGCATCACCAGATCAATACGCAACCAGGTCACCCTGTGCCTGGTCATTATTATCAGGGAAAGCCACAGGCTGTCTGCAGGAAAGGGGATGGGAACCACAAACCTTGGTGAAAACCTCAGTGCCACCTTTTTGTCCCCCAAAGACTTTGAGATCATCCCTTTCCTCCCCAAACTCTTGTGTTCGTGGCACTGAACTTCAGACTTCTCATTTCCTTCTGCATCGAAGCACTGCACAAATGCCTTTGCTTTCCCGTCAGGAGCTTCCCGTGCCTCCCTGAACACCCTCACAGAAGGAATTGGGGGGGTTTCCCTTCTTGCAAGGCTGACCTTTCTTCACAGAGGAGACCCTTCTGGTTGGCAGGATGGGCACTGTGATCCCTCCAGGTTTAAATCCACATTTCTCGGGAGCAATTTGCTTCTTCCGACGGCGACGGCGCTTCAGCTGATGAGCCGCAAGAGCCAAGGCAACTGTCCCCAGGGCTGTGGCAAACAGCACCTTCCTCAGGCCTGGAGAGAGTCTCAGCTGAGAGAACACAGACTTTGAACACAACAGATAGGAAAGAGCAACAGTGAAAATCCAATTCCACTTTTTTTTTTTTTTTTTAAGAAAAAAAAAAATACAGTGTTAAACACGAGACACCTCGGCTTTCCCCTCCCACCCACAGGCAGCGCCTGCCACGCAACTGAGACTCAGCAGCAGAGAAACTGCGGAGCATCATTTTGACAGGACCCAGAGAACTTGGTCTCCATCCTCGTTACCACAACACGCTGCCAGATCTGCACACAGCCCGTAGCAGATGCAATCCCGGCTACCCAAAACCAGCTCTGAAACCCTGGCCTGCTTTATAAAGCTGAGCTTTACTGCTCCAAGCGTTGCGTCGCTACAAGTGGGAAATACGTTACTCTTCTTTTAAAGAAAGGTCTTTTTTTAGCACTTCTGATGAAGAGAGAGGTTGAACCCAGGCGTTCCCCAGGGAGGGATGTGGGAAGAGCTTCTCTCCCCTCTCCAAGCCCACCCTGAGCAACTTTCTTCCACCAGCCCAAACTCTCGCAAGCAATTCTTCCAAACCCTCACGCTGCAAACCCCCAGCACCACCCCACTGTGCCTCCATCCCTCACAACCCCACAGAGCAAACCCAAGGACTGTGATGGGAAAGCCTTTTGTTGTACCTGCCCAAAAGTCGTGTAAACAAACACGGGGATCTCTGCCACGGTCATGGCCAAGGCCTGCATGATGGACATTCCCTCTGTCCTCCTAAATGCCATGTCTGCACGAGGACCTTGGCACCTCCCGGAGCTGCCGAGGGGAAGGGCACTTGTGGGGGCTGTGGGAGCTGCTCACAAGGGAATCCAGCTTCTCTCTGGTATCTGGCTCCAAGTCCTGGGGTTGGCCTTCATCCAGCAGTCCCCGTCCTGTGGGAAAAGGGGAAAAATTGGGTGAGTGAGGGACACACGGGGCCTGCCCCTCCTTGTACTGCACTTCACAAACCACACACCGGGTCCCTTGGAGCAGAAGTGCCCAGCAGGAGATCTAAACCATCATCGCATCAACAGCAGCAATTCCTTTGCTTCTCCTACCAACCACAGGGGCACATTCCCAAACTGCTCTGCAGCAGCAGCAGCATGCTGGGATTTGATACCTGCCAGAGATTTCTACACACACCAGAGCTGGCTGCACATGGCTGGGGGGATTTTGTTTGCGGTCTCCGTATAAAAAAACCACCCCAATTATTACAAATAACAACAGGCACGTTTTCACTGCCAAAACTCTGATTTCTGTTCATTACAGCCCTGATTCAGAGACACCAACCAAGGGGCGTTTCACCAGGAGTTCACTCAGAGTTCTGCCGGGAGCTGGGCCGGAGGGATGTGCTCAAGGACGGAGCTACAGAGAGCACTGATGTGTGACCCCAGAACTGCGTGACGACCCCCTGCCCCTGCCCGGCCCCCCTCGCCCCTCCACTGCCAAAACCCGCTCTGGAAGCACAGCAGGGAACGGTCCGAAGGCAGGGGGAGCGCGCGGAGACCGGACACGGGCTGCCCACAAGGTTAAACACAGCGCTCCGGCCACAGCACAGCTGGGAAGAGCGAAGTGCGAGAGACGCCGGGCCCAGCGAACAGCCCGGGGTCACCGAACCGGGACGGCACCGCGGGAGCCCCTCCGTCCGCGCATCCCCCCAGCACCGCTCTACAAACCCCCCGGTGCGGGGAGCGCCCCGCGGGACCCCCCGCACCTGCACGGCAGCACTCGGGGCCCCGCCAACGCACCCGCGGAGCATCCCCGCATCCCCGCATCCCACGCACCCCCGAGCCCCCGCGGCACCCCCCGCACCCCCATGCCCGGCTCCGCCCGGGCGGCCCCCTCTCTCCTTTCTCCCCTCCCCTCTCCCCAGCCATGGTACGGCCCGGCGGCAGGGCAGGACAGGGCTGGAGGGAGGCCCCACTCACCGCTGCGGGGGGTGCGCGGGCCGGGCGGGCCCCGCCGCCGGCCCCGCCGCCCGCCATGGCCGCGGAAGGGCAGCGTCTCCTTCCCCCGCGCCGCAGCGCCCCCCCGTCGGGAGGGCGGGGCCTCCGTGAGACCACGCCCCCAACGCGCCCTCCCGGCCAATGGGAGCGCGCCCGGCTCGGGGGATGCGGCGGCGGAGCGCGAGGGGAAGGGGGCGGCGCGGCGCGGCGCGAGCGCCCATTGGCGCGCGCTGACAGTTCCCTCCCTTAAAGCGGCCGCGGCCGCCGCGCCGCTGAGCGGGGTGGGACGGGCAGCACGGTTAACGCAGCCCCTTTGAAGAGGCGCGCGGCCGGCGCTATAAAAGGCGGCGGCGCGGCGGGCGCGGTGACAGCGGGGGCGCGGCGCGGCCGGGGCGGCTCTGCGGCCGACATGGAGTTCAACGTGAAGAAACTGGCGTCGGACGCCGGGGTTTTCTTCTCCCGCGCCATGCAGGTGAAGGGGGCCGGGGCGCCATGGTAACGGCGGGGCGGGGGGGAGCGGGAGGACCCGCGGGTGCAGGCCCAGGCAGGGCCGGGGAGGTTTGGCCGGGCCCGGCGGGGTGTGAGGGGGAGATCGGGGCTGGGTGGGCCCGTCTGGCTGAGCCGCAGCCCCCGGAGCATCGCTCGCAGAGGCACCACCCCGGGAGGGTCCCAGGGGAACAGCCCCGAGGATGATGCTCAGCAGGGACGGGAGCGCGGGCGGACGCTGTACCTGAGGGGGGTTGTTCTGTAAGAGAAGCTGATCTCGCACACAGCTGCTGTTGTCCGTGCCCACACCCACCGGGAAAGGGGGCAGAGCTCTGGAACAGGATGCCCAGGGAGGGCGTGGAGTGTCCCTCTCTGGACACATCCCAAGCCCCCCTGGTTCCTGTGACACCTGCTCCAGGTGACGCTGCCTTGGGGTTGGACTGGGGGATCTCCAGAGTTCTCTTCCAACCCGAACCATTCAGTGGTTCCGTGCAATGCTCCCCGTCGCTGGGTGGGTGTGGTGGGGGTGCCTTGGAGCTGCTCTGCTCTTCAGCCCCTCGCGAGGCACAGGAGACCCCAGGCCCTGGCAAACACTGTGCTGTTCCAAGGATTGGGATGGAGCTGCTGAGATGGAGCAGGTCGGGTCTCTGTGGGCTGCTGGGGCAGCAGGACCATCCCAGGGAATGGCTGAAGCTGTGTCAGGGGAGGTTTAGGCTGGATATCAGGCAAAGTGTGGTCGGGCACGGAGGTTTAGGCTGGATATCAGGCAAAGTGTGGTCGGGCTCTGACCAGGCTCCCCAGGGCAGTGGTCATGGCCCCAAGGCTGCCAGAGCTCAACGAGGGTTTGGACAACGCTCTCAGGAACAGGGTGGGATTGCTGGAGTGTCTGTGCAGGGTCAGGAGTTGTACTGGATGGTTCTTGTGGATCCCTTCCAACTCGTGATATTCTGTGATTCACAAACTTGAGATTAGGAGCTGCTTGTGGACAAAGTGACCCCCCTGGAGCTGTGATGATATTTGGGTACCCCTGAGCAGCAGGTGGTGAGATGGAGCTGCTGAGTGTACCCACCTCTTGGGCATAATAATGGAAAACTGCTCTTAGCTGGGCAGAAGAGGCAGAGAGAGGCAAGTCAGGACTGGTTGGGATCCTGCCTGGAAAGTGAAGTCCAGCTGGTGGCTCTGGGACTGGGCTTCTTGTTCCACGTCTTGTGTGGGGGCTGGTAAACAAACAGAGCAGAGCTGCCTCGTTCCAGACCTTCTGTGCCCTGGAGTAATTCCGGCTCTATTGGGAACTGCTCTCCTGTAAGCAGATATCACCTCCTGTCACCATGCCAGCAAGTCATATGCCATGAAAAAGGGGGATATTAACTACAGGTGCAAAACAAGGAGCAGATGGGAGGCTTAAAGATGCCGTTCTCATGCAAATGACCTTGGTAGCAGAAGAAAGGCTGTGAAGAAATCTTATGTTTAGAAGCCTTATTGTAAGTCTCTGATAAGTGTTTTTTAGCTTCAAGGCGTAGGAAGGAGACAGGCCTGGGAACAGTGTCTGCACACAGTGATTCCTGAGCAAGGAGGCGTTTATAAATTGTGGCTTCTGCCTCTACACCTACTCCACTGGCTCGTACATGAATATTCATGTGCCTAATTAGAGTAGTAATTTCTTGAAACCAAGGGAGCGCTGCTGCTTGTGGACAGCGTGCAGGTGTTGGTGTAAGGAGGGGAGGCTGGAAGGAAAGAGATCACTGAGGCTGAAAAAACCCGCTTTGTGAAGTGTCATTGCTGGGGGAGTTCAGCCTGTTCGTGTCCCCACGGAGTCCTGGAGTGGGTGAGCTCTGCCCTGTCTGCCCCCAGCGCCACAAGTGACAGCTGAGGTCTGTGTGGGCAGCAAGGGCTGGGTTTGTAACACTCTTTAGGCACTGCAGATCTTCTAGGAGGGGAGCAAGACCTATCTAGAAAGAGCTGTTTTCTGTAGCACTGGAGATGATTTCTCCAGCTCCAGGCATTTAACAAAGTCATGTTTTACTGGAACTGCAGCAACTGGGAGATAAATGGACTGGCCATTATGTGCTGTACCGCTCAGACAGCATTAGCTCCTGCTGTCTGCCTGAGCTCTCTGACCAGCACACAAGAGCTTCACTCCAACTGGAATTAGGGCCCAGCAAGGGGGAAATGAGGCAGAGCATGGTCAGCACAACACCCCTGGGGTGGCTCAGGGCAGGAGCAGTCCTGGTTTGAAACCTGTCAAATACAACCCAGTGTAGGGGGCTGGGTGAAGGATTTTGGACTAGGCTTGACCTACCTCAACAAAAAACCCTCAAAAACCCACTGCTGCCTTGACATGGCTCTTTAGAGCTCAGGCATCAGTTAGCAGTACTCTTCAGAAAAACAAAGCAGACTGTTCAAGCTGGGGTAGGAAGCTCTGCTACCCTGGCAGTGGGGAAGAAGGTTCTAGGCTTGGGCAGCTGCAAGGGTATAGAGCTTTTGCAGGATTCAGCATCTCACCTGAGGATGTACTGTGCTGACACTTGAACTACCAGTTGCAGCCATCAAATCCTCAGAGGGGATGCAGCACCTGCAGACAGATTTCAGACAGGTCAGTCTTCACTGAAGAAAGGCCTTTCTCTTTGAACAGCTGCACCTTCCAGTTACCAGGGAGTGGGTCTGATCCCAAATCTCAGCAGAGGAAGCTCTGTGGCAACACATTGGGTGTCTCTATTCTAGACAAGCTGCAAGCCAGGCTCTCTCAGGGAGGTCTGGAAATAATTGTAGGTGTCTGTCTTTTATCAGTTTTGATGTAAATGGCTCTGGGTGAAAGTGTGAGTACAGCTCGTGGGTGCTTATCCCACTGCTAATGTCATTACTGTAGCAACTAGAGGTTGACTTTACCTGAAGCCCCTGCAGACTGACAGACTCCCCCATCTCCCTGAACTCCAGTGGCACAATAGACAATTTCATTAATAGATAAAACAGACCCTCTGCTTACTGACCTTACTGGGGATGACACCTTAAAAGTTCAAGACCTTGGCAGGGGATGCAGGCAGGACAGCTGACCCAAACTGACCGAAGGGATATTCCAGACCATATGGCATCTGCTCAACAGTAAAACCTAAGAGAAATTAGAAAGGGGAACATTCATTATGAACATTTCTCTTTTGGAGTCTCCACTGCTCGTACTGAGGCTGGGAAGTGGCCAGACGTCACCTGCTGATGGGAAGTAGAGAATGAAATCTTTTGGTTTCCTTTGCTTCTACACACAACTTTTGCTTCACTAATCTGCCTTAATCTTGACCTGTGAGGTTTTCCTGTCTTATTTTCAACCCCCCTGTTCTGCTGAGGAGGGAATTGATAGAGCAGCTTGGTGGTCACCTGATGTCCAGCCAAGGTCAACCCACCACCGCAGTGTTGGTTTTTTTCCTCTCCTAAATGCTTTGCTCATGAGTTAACCAAGCTGTCCTGGTAATGGCTTCCTTCTGTCCTCTAGCACAGTTTCCCTTGGCTCCCAGCCTGGCTTTCCTGACTCCTGGTGGCCAAATACTCTGTATCTAGTCCAGAGTTGTTGAAATTCAGGTAGTTTTTAGTGGCTGTGGCTTCTTTCCCACTGCAGCCCTGTACCAAGTGGGAGGTAGATTTGACTCAGTTGATTCTGTTGTGCCTCTGATCACTGGAAGATCAAATCTTACTGTGTTACTGTAGCCTGGGCATTTTGAGCTATTTGGAGGCTTCAGAAAACCCGACAGCCAAAATCTGCTGGCAGGTACAAGAGACTGTTTTTGGTTCAAGACTCCTGGCCCTGGTTTGATCTTCCTAATTTAAGGTGGAAAGTTATAAGTAATGTCCAGTTGGGAAAAATGGGTACCCTGCAAGTGGTAAAAGGGCCAGCAGATCCTCTGCAAGGGGGCTGCAGCCACCCTGTCAGAGCTCATAGTGCATAGGCACAAAACAGCTGTGGTGGTGGCATAACGCGGTGGGAACACTGGGATTTTATTCCCCTTGCTTTTAAGCAGAGGAAGGTGCTAATGCTTTCAGCAAAGGAAACAACCAACATGTGCTATTTTAAAGCCTAATCCTGATGGCCTTAAGTCAGAGGGCTGTAGGCCCAGCCTGTTTGATACTGTGCCTGTAGAGCAGGGGGATTCCTCCAGCTCAGCACTTCTGACTGACCCTCCTGACTTCCCAGATGTGTGTCTACCAGCTCTCTTGGGGGAAGGGGATTTTCCCCAAGCTGTGAATGCCCAAGGCAGCTGCCCTAACTGCAGTCCAGCATTGCCTTGCTCATTTTGGGTCTGTGGCCCAAGTGCTGCTCTCCTGCTGGGTCACCCTGTTTGCCCCCACGGGCCCCGATAATGCATCTCATGTTCCTGCTGGCCAGCCAACCTTCCAGAGGAAACCCAACCTTTGGCTGAATTATTGATGTCCTGGAATGCAGCTCGACTCTCTCCTCTTCCTGGAGAGTGAGAGTGGCACTGACAAAAGGCTGCCCTGCATTATTAATCCCCCCTCAGCTCCCAGTGCTCTGCTGGGTCAGCGCAGGGACGTTTTCTGAGCCTCTCAGCTCTGCAACCTGGCACGTGATCCCCAGATGCAGATCCTGGGCAGGAGCTTTTGACCCAGTCATCATGTTCTAAAAAACAAATGGAAGTAGTTCTGCCACAGCAGGCTGGAGGAGCTGAAGGTTCTCCTCAGCATTGCAATTGCCTTTGCTCTGCTGGCCCTGCCTATCTCCCAGTGGATCTGCACCAAGCAAATCAACTTGATAAAACCAAATAACACTCCCATTTGTGGCAGTCTGCTGCAAAATACAGCAATGCCTCCAGTGCAGGAGCAGCAAGATATAATACCCTCTGAATCTGACTTTTACAGTCAGGAGCTATGACTGTATGATCAGCTCGTCTGTTCTGCACCTCTTGGCCTCAAATGTTGGACACAAATCTTGTGTCTGTGCAATGAAATTTCTGTGTTATGGAAACAAATTCTTAGAAATAGAAATCCCTGCTGTTCTACCCTGCTTTTCACTGGGCAGCCAGGTAGGAGGGGGCCAGCAGCTGAGACTTGTTGCCACCTAAAAGCTCAGATTTCCACTTGCCCCAGACAAGAACCAGCTCTTAGGATAGGTCAGTGGCACTTACCTGCAATCTCCTGTGTTGGCTGTGCTTCCAGGAGAAGTTTCATCTGATCTCCCAGCAAGGTGCTCCTGCAGGAGGTGGTCCTGGTCTCCCCTGCACCTGATGGCACATTCCCACTGGTGCTGTGAAGTCAGTGGGTTCTCTGATTGATCTAAAAAGTCACATTAGAGGTCAAGTTGAGCTGGATCAGCGACTCCCCACGCACAGGGGAGGAGGGGGATGTGTGCTGCAGGGAGAGCAGCCACTGCAGCAACCTGCAGTGAGGTACCAGCTGCCCAGGGCTGTGCCTGGGCTGGCCCCCAGCACATCTGACTTCTGGGCAGGGGTCAGGGAGACACTGAAGAAATTAAGTGTAAGTGGAGTCACAGCCTCCCATGCCCTTGCACCAGCTTCCTGATGTTCATGCTCTGCTTCCCAGCACTGAAAGAAAGCCTGAATAAGAGGTTGTTTTCTAGCCTGACCTTTTGGAGCCACAGGCTGTGACTGAAATTCCTGCCCATCCTCCCTTTCTGGCATAGCCCCCAGGCTTGCAGTGGTGCTGCCCTCAGCCTTCTTGCAAGGCAAACAGCTTCAGAGCCTGATCTGAGATAAGAACTGAGTTTTGAGTGCTGTGCTGTGACCCCAGTGTTGGGTTACACAAAACATCCTCAGAGGACAGTGATGCCAAAGATGCTGCTTGTGAATAAAGCAAAGGAGCCCAGAGCTGGTTCAGGACACTGGCAGTGGCACTGAGGAGGTGCTGGAGGGCTTCAGCAGTGATCTGGCACTGCAGCAATGCTGTAAGAAGCTCACTAATTTCAGCTGATAAGAAACTGGGTTTGGGCTTGACAGCTCCAGGGCAGATGATGGTGCAGGATGAGTCTAAACTGCAGGAACAAGAGATGGACTTGAAAGTGAGATGAGGTCTGGGAAAGGGGGGTGAGAGAGACTATTTTACATCAAAGAGTCTTGGCTTGTTTAAGAAAGCTCTCAAACAGATGACTGGAGAATTGGTGCCAAATACCTGGGAAGTCCCAGTTTGCTGCATGGCAGTGACTCAGCCCAGCCTGGCAGAGTCTGAAAACAGCCCTGGACTCCCAGCAAGGACAGAGGGAGGCAGTGACAGCCGCTCATGCATCATGTGTGTCCCCCAAATACAACCACAGATGTGGGTACAGAGCAATCCAAACACTCTCTCACCTTGAACGTGCTTTTACCTGTGCCCAGGGGTCATGGCAAGACCCAGTTAAAATGACATGCCAGTAACCAGGGGCTACTGGTGCAGAGAGAGCAATGAAGCCATCCCTGGTCATGCAGGGGGGAGTGTGACTGTCCTTGCAGCTGAGGATCTGTCACCACCCACATCTGGCAAAGCACTTCACTGCCTGGAGCTTGAATCGTGCCCAAACAGGTCACTGTGTAAACATACCTGCAGGGCTTGTGTATCTCAGACATCTGGTGACAGGCAGGGCTGGTAACAGGACTCCCCAAGGCTGTTTGCCCCTGCTCCAGCCTGCTCCTTATCTCACTTGGTTCCCAGCTTTGTGCTGGATGGGAAAGGAACAGAGCTGTCCACAAAGCCTTTCAGCAAGGGCAGCAGACACCAGACCCATGGAAAGGACATCTTGGCCCATCTGTTGCTGAGCTCTGGGGTAGGGGAGCAGAGCAAAGGTACAGGTGGTACATCAGACAGTTGTATTTTCATCTAAGAGTTGAGTCAGGCTTTAACCTCTTAGCATCTGACTGTACCACTATTGCACATCACCACATCCTGGTAACTCAGCAGTGGCTCCAGAGACAAGGTTGAAGGACAACTGGAGCCTCTGTAGGGTCCCAAGTGGCACAGCTGATTAAAGGATCTTTTAGTATGATCCAACATGATGCTGGTTCCATCAAAAGCAGAAAATTGTGCTTAAAAATACACTGAAGCTGGACAGGTTTACTGAGGGGAACAGGTGGGAAATGGGGATGGGATGAGAGGCAATGGGCCTTTGTCTCAGGAATCCCCCAAGGAAGCAACTGGGGGTGTCCAGGCCATCTGACACTGCAGCTCCAGACTGACAAACCCTGTCAGATGTCACTGCACAGGATGTGCATATTTAAATAGAGCCCTCACAGCGACAGTGTTTTTGTACCAGACTTATTAAAATTTATTTATTCTGGAACACCTCTCAAACCTGGACTCTATTTTTAGCCCGATTCTTGTTCTAATTTTGGGCAAAAATTTGCCCTCTTCACCTGGGAGGTGCCTGGGAGCAAAGAATGGCACCATAAAGGCTTTTTAGCTCTATTCTAAGATAAATACACAAGACAGAAGCAGCTTTGCTGTCCCTTACTAGCTCTGTAGCACACTGTAAATCTGCTTTAGTAGGACAGACCTAATGATTCCCTTCTTCCTGCAGTTTACTGAAGAAAAGCTGGGCCAGGCTGAGAAGACTGAACTCGATGCCCACTTTGAAAACCTCCTGGCCAGGGCAGACTGCACCAAGAACTGGACAGAGAAGATCCTGCGTCAGACTGAGGTCCTGCTACAGCCAAACCCCAGTAAGTCCAGCTTCTCCCAAGGCTTGAAGGACAAATATCACTTGCAGCTCAGTGCTAGAAGACCTGCCCTCTGGCAGAGAGCCCTGTTGCATTGAGTCTGTGGGGGTTGGAAGACGAAATGTGTCTTTGCAGGGCCTGTCCTTCCTTCCCTGTGCCCCTGAGAGGTGACTGGCTGTGACCACAGCCTGGCAGCGCTCCTGAGGAACAGGGAAGGGTCACCAGTGCATCCCTGAGGACTGCATGGGGTGGGATTCCCTGAATGCCACTTCAGGGATCCCTCTTTCAGCCTCCCTGGTGTCCTTATTCCAGGTGCCAGAGTAGAAGAATTCCTGTACGAGAAGCTCGACCGGAAGGTGCCTTCCCGGGTCACCAACGGGGAGCTGCTGGCACAGTACATGACAGAAGCAGCCAATGACTTTGGGCCAGGGACACCTTATGGTAAGTCAGCCTGGCTAATTAAGAAGTCCTAGGAATTCATCCCTTCCCAGGAGAGTATGCCTAACAGTGCTCTGGGTTGAGACATCTGCAGCACACCCCGTAGGGAATCATCTCTTACTTGCTCCCTGCCTTCCAAGCTCCCTGCTCCAGGGGAAAAGGGGCAGGAATCTCTCCACTCCCAAGGCAGTCCTCAAGTCTGGCAGAGCTGGAGCAGGAATAAAGACACACAGATCCAGGAAAGCTCGTGGAACTGCTTACAGGACATAGAAACTGTTCTGTGCTGTTTCTGTGGCTTTCCAAACCAGCCTGAACAGAGAATTGCAGTGAATAGCTTTAGATTTATCCAGTTTGAGCATATTTTTAGTCCAAGCTGGTGTCTCTTTGCACAGAGTTCCTCTAGATTCTGAGCAGGAGAGCCATCCTTTCACTGCATCCTGCAAGTGGAGGTGGAAATCTTTCTACAGCAGAAAGAGAACAGGAAAACAGACTTGGAAGTTTGCTGCTTAACTACAAGCCTCAACAGGCCCCTTCCTGACCACACAGAACATCTTTCTGTTCTTAAATCCTAATAGTTGTCTCTTTCTGGGGGAATTTTGGGATTCCTTAAGCAGCAGACCTGCACAGAAACACAGCCTTCCCTTCCAGCTGTCCTTGCCTCTGCCACGGGCTTCATTCCTGCTCTCCAGATCAATAGTTGTTCAATATTGAATCCTGTTACAGGCAGAGCAGCTGTAACTGCATCCACAGCCCACGCTGCCTAATCAACTCATGTTTTCTGCTCTGGTGCTTTTTAATTTGCTGCTCTGTTCCTGTGCCTCTGTTTTATGGGGCTAAGAAGGATCGTTCTGTGCAAGCAGGTTGAGCAGTAAAAGGACATAAGTGCCTCAGCAGATGGATAAGATCAGAGCTGCCCTGGGAGCAGTGAGAAGAGGCCTCAGGCCAAGAGCAGACTGTGGTCAGGGCTGGAGCTGCTGTGGGACGGTCACGATCACCTCGCCCAGGCAGGGACACAGGAGCCTCGTGGCTCTGGGGGACTTGGCTGAAGCCAACACAGAGTTCATGGGTTTTTCCTGGAGCTGAGGGTTCCTTTTGTTGCAGGAAAGACTTTGATAAAAGTTGGAGAGACCCAGAGGCGCTTGGGTGCAGCGGAACGGGAATTCATCCACTCTGCCTCCATCAACTTCCTGACCCCACTGCGCAACTTCCTGGAAGGGGACTGGAGAACCATCTCTGTGAGTGTGGAAGCAGGGAAGGGGGAGTTTGTCATGTCACTGGAGTCGAAGAGGGCAGGGGGAGAGGGAAACAGTGCTGGAAGAACTCATTTTCTTTCCCTGTGAGAAAGGATGACTCCACGCCTCCCCCCTTAAAGAATGTAAGGATGGGAGAATACCAGTCCTAGTCTGATCAGGGTTCCTTCTCCAGCAGGGAAGGATTGCCAGCTGATGTGCATAAAGAAGCAAATAACTCATATCCCAGCTCCTACAGCTGGTGGGCACCACCCACCCAGAGGCTGCCATGTTTCCAGAAGGTTATCCTGTATCCCTGGCAGCCAGGCCCAAAGCTCTTCCTCAGGGAGATAAACATAGCAACTACTTCTTTCTCCCTGGCATTTTTTGACAGGGAAATAGATTCCATTCCTGGATGATACCATGTCCCTTTCCCTCCCCAACCCTGCTCCTGGGCAATCTGCTCTTACCCAAACTCTGTCCCTTCCAGAAAGAGAGGAAGATCCTGCAGAACCGCCGCCTGGACCTGGACGCCTGCAAGGCCAGGTTGAAGAAGGCCAAAGCTGCCGAGGCAAAAGCAGCGGTAACTCTCTCCCCTCCTTCCCCTCTCTGTCCCTTCTGGCCCCAGGGCTTGGCTCACATGGTCAAAAATCAGGTTGCCCTACTATGTCCTGCCTCTGGCAGGCAGGGGTGGAGGAATTCCTTGTCTGGTATGTAAGGAAAACTGAGAGCAGGAGCCACATGCCTGTTCCTGAGATCTCCTCCCTTGGGAGAGTTGCTGAAACAAACAGTTCTGAGCTTCCAGAGTCTGGAAACTTGTACTTGTCCCAGGCTCTTGCCTCCTGACTGATCAGGGTTGCTGGATGATTTGTCCTACTGACTAAAAGGCTGCTTCTTCTGAGGACTTTCTGACTTTTCCCAGGGATCTCAAAGAAGGCAAGAGAGAGCTGAGCTGGGAGGTGCACGAGGGAGAAGCATGTTGGGGCTCAGCAGCAGTCCCAGGCTGTCAGACCAGTTAAGATTCTGCCAACTCAGTCTTCCCCAGGCAGGAATGCTGCAGGGGCCTGTAAGGGTCAGACTGGCTACCAAGGTCCTTCCTTGGGCCTCTCTGCTCACTCACTTCATGGTGTTCTCTAGAGCCTTCTGACTTTGGGGGAGTCACCATGCTGGGCACTGCTGGGGTCCCTGCTTGAAGCAGGTTGTCATCCTGTAGTGCTCTTGGCTGTTGGCACTTGCCAAGTTCTGCTTCTTGCTTGGGGCCAGGAGCTCAACTAGCAAATGTGTGCAGTCAGAATGGGCAGCAACCCTTGTCAGTGAGTCCCTGGGATGCACTGGGATACCAGCTTAGGAACCCTGCTATGAGCCTGTGTTCTATCTGTCTGCTCAGCTGGGCCTCTGGCCTTGCAGTTCCCTGGATAACCAGTTCCCATGTGTTTTCCCTTTCCTCCAGCTCTAACTACATCCCTGCCAGATGGGGAAGCTGTGCTAAGCTCAGGAGCCTCCATCAGCAGGTCTGACAGTGCTCAGGCCTACACAGGAAAGCTGGGAACAAAAGTTGGATCTGCCCTTTTAAAAAGCCTCCTCTAATCAGTCAGGTCCCCCAGATCCTCTGAAGGTAAATTCAGGGATCCCAATTTCCCTTCTGGAGGGGAGGGTGCCCCAGTCTCAAGGAACTGGTGGCCATTGCTTTATCTTTAAACTGAAATCAGAGCAGGAATTCAGATACCTCCTGTGCTTCTTCCTTTCCACCCTCCTTACCTTGCTTCCTACAGGAAGTGATCCCAAGGCCTCTCACCTGCATACACCCTCTTGGGTGAGGGACTTCCCTGTAGCTGGAAAAGAAAGACTTGGTTTCCCACTGGAATTTCTGGGGTGCCCCAGGCAAGTGCAGAGCCAGTCCAGGCTTTCCAGGGTGTTCTCCCCAAGCCAAGTTTGAGCCACTCCGTGCTTTGAAACACAGATCATACAACAGCAGAGCAAACTCAGCTGCTTCTGTGGGGACCCATCTCTCACCCAACTTAGCTTAAAGACGAAGTCTTGGGGCTCTGGGTGCCTTCCTGACTGCCAGAGGACAAGGTGGGAGCTCCCAGCCCTGGGGAGAGCTTCTGCCCCTGCTCTAGGGACCGTAACTCATCACTAGACCACAGCATTCCCTGTAACATGCCTGGAGTCCTGTGTCCCACCTCCCCATCCAAGCTGAAGTATCCCCAGTATCCCAGCTCACCCCTCTCTTGCTGCTCTTCCCCTCTGTGGTGCAAACTGGTGTTCCCACAGCTTCTGTCTCGTGATGACCCTCCGAGTGCTGCTGCCCAGACCCGGGAGCTGCCGTTGGAGCATCTGGGCTTGTGCATTTCCCCCGGACTTTGTGCTTTGTCCTTCCTGTTGATGCTGTTTTGTTTACTAACCTTTTTGTTTTGTTTCTTTGTAATTTGCTCAGTGTGAGGGAGATGTGAGTATTGACTGTGCTAACAGTGCTGTGGTTTTTTTTTTCCTTTAACACCTCTCATTGTCTCTTTCGCATTTTTAAAAGAAAATTCATATCTCCTTTGTCCCGTTGGGACTGGCCCTGCAGCATGTTCTGAGCGTGGTCAGGGCTGTGGCTGCCTGGGAAGGTGCTCCAGAAGGATCCCAGCTGCCTGCAGCCCCTCTGGAGCATCCCTTGGGTCCATCCACGCTCCTGCAAGCAGTGCTCAACAGAGGCAGGGGCTCCCCTAAAGACCCCCTTGGGCTCCTCCAGCTCCAGGCAGGAGGAGCTGGGATTGGGTGGCCAATCCCAGAAGGGCAGCCCAGAGACAATGACAGGCAGGATGATCTGGTTGTGGTGCTATTCTGTCCTCCAGGCTCTTACAAGGGTGGAAGGGGGAGGGAGGTGGGTCCCTTTTGACCACTGCTTGCAAATACAACTTCTCCGTGCACAGAAGTACAAGAGAAGCTTGCCTCCTTCATCCCATGTGCTATGACTGGTTTTGGGACTCCCTGGAGACCAGGGAATGGGAGGAGAGGTTTCTTCAGTGACTCCTAATCTTTTAAAAACCAAAAAGTATAAGCAGCTATATCTGTGACACATCCCTTCTCCCCACAGAGAGGATTCCAGCCCAGTTGCTGTGCTGGCCTCAAATCTCACTGGTGCATTTTTCTCCCTATATTCAAGTTTGACTTGTAATAGGAATTGCTCCTCCTTATTCCTTCCTCCAGCCATGCCCAAAACTCCTAAATGGCATATTAAAAAAAGAAGAAAAAAAAATATCTGTTCTTGCTGGGCCTGCCTGACTGCTCTTGCACACACTGGTCACTCATTCCTGCAGGCTGCTTGGGGCCCAGCAAACTGGGTCAGTGTGTATAAGTAGATCTGGGTGACTGCAGGGAGATTACCCTGGGAGAGGAAACATGGGATCTGAGAGGATTAACAGCATAGCTGGGATCCAGCAGGACTGTGCCAGCCATGCACAGCAGCCACTGTGCAGCAAGGGCTGACCAGGAGGATGCCCTGAGTATTCCTGATGCAGGGCAGCTGGGTGGATTCTCTCTTCAGGTGATGCTACAGCCAAAGGCCATCCAAGGAGGAGGCCTAGTCCTAGGAGGAGGCCTAGTCTTAGCTTAGCTCAACAGAGTGGTAGTTATGTGGTAGTTAATGAGCCCACACCTGTGTGGGGGTGGATGAATCCATTGCATTCTCAACGAGGAAAACCTGCAGAGGGCTTAAGACTTCCTGCCCCAGGGCAGAGGTTTAGCTATGGAGAAGGTGGCTTGGAGGTTTTTGTGACCTCTGGGATGGAAACTCACACACTGCCTTTGGCTAGAACTGGTTTGGCTGAGCCACGTGCCTTCCTGGAAATGGCAGAGATGGGTCTGTTGGGAGGAATTGTGCCCAGAGGCCTGGAGAGAGTGAGAACAGTAAATGTGTCTCTAGAAGGCACTGTGAAAAGGATGCTCTAATGCTGGTAAACATTCCTGCTTTAAAGACAAGGCCCTGAACAGTGACATTTATAGGACTGTTGGCAGGAATCAAGGGGAAGGAATGTCCTGTCCACCAGACTGAGCCAACACAACATGAGCATCCTGCTGGCTGGAAGGGAATGGGAAGTGCATTGGGATTGTGCTGTCCTGTCCTCACTCTAGCTGCCATGTGAGCTGTAAGTACAGGCAGAGTTTCTAACAGTAGAAGTAGGTGCTGTTCAAGTACCAGGTGTGACTGTGTGAGCCAGTCCACCTCCTCCTGCTCAAGCCTGGCTTCCACACACCACTGCTCAGACATCGGGAGAACTCCCTCCTGCCTCCTCAGGAATCTGAGCTCAGCTCCCAGCACAGAGAGGACAAAAGCTTTTAGCCTCCTGTTCCATCCATCGCCCACTGACTCCTGTTGCCTCCTCTCGTGCCTTGTACATGACACTCTATTCCCCCCCAGGCTGTGCCTGACTTTCAGGAAACCAGACCTCGTAATTACGTGCTCTCCGCCAGCGCCTCAGCGGTAAGATTTGCCTCCTGCCTCCTCCTGGGTGTTGCCTCTCCAACCTCTTCCTGCCCTTCTCTCTACCTGACTTCAACTTAGACCTAGTGCTCTGCTGTTTTCAACATTTTAATGTGACATGGGCTGCCCCAGGTTCCTCTGACTCAACCTCAAGGATTCAGGTCACCCCTGTGGGGGTGCGTGATCAGGGTCTGGCCCTTTGTGCTCCTTGCTTTGCTTCCCAAACCAGCTTCTCTGTCAGGCCTCTTCCACATTTCTAGTGGGAATCTGCTGACTGGTTTTTATTGCTAGGGGAGCAATTGAAAATTAAAAACCTCCAAGGTTGGCCTCTCTGGGTGGTTCCAGCTGCACACTGGTCTGTGCTGTGGTGTCAGAGGCTTTGTAGCTGGCCAAGAGAAGCAAAGGTGGAGGAATCTCTCTGCCACCAGTGCCAGTAACACTCCAGGCTGACAGTGCAGGCTTGTCTGTTTTGCAAATAGAGGTCATTTTTCTTCCCCTTCCATCCTGGGGCCTGTCTGTTGGCAGCTGTCACACGGCCAGATGTGCCGGGGGCGGGTGAACAGCCCGTGGCGTCTCTGCTCTGCTGCACCGAGTGGTTGTGGCCAAGCAATTGGCTGCCCCTGCTGTGTGTTCATGGCTCCCCATTGCACAATGTCACATTTCTCGTTAAAATGTTGAAAACTGCTCATCTTGCTTCCTAACTAGCATTCAGAACAACACTGATGCCTGGTGATAGAATAATCTGGGAGTGGGATCTGTAGATACGAAAAAGGGCAGCCCGGCCTTCTCGCAAACAAAAACCCTCATGGAAACAAGTTGGATTTGGTTAATGGAAAACCCATCCCATTTGGAGAAAAAGGTGTGTCTGAGCTGATAGCATCAGTGTTAGTTCCCAGGGGGATCTGTCCTGACCTTCTTGGAGAGTGATGCTGGGATCAGAACTAGCTTTGCACAATGCCTAGAAAACAATTTCCATCGGTAACAGGCTCAGTGGTCAGAGCCCTGAGGAAGAAGCTGATACTGGTGATGCTGTAGAAACTGCTCAGTTCTCTTTTCCTAGTGCAGCAGCTCACAGCCAGGCTGTGGCTCTGGCTTCTCCCTTGGGAAGGTCTGTTCCAAGGGCAGTGTGAGAATGGACTGTTATTAAGCTCTAGAAGAATCAGAGGAGAGAAACTGGGCTTTCCCTGCCTCTGGATAGACCAGGGTATCCTGACCATTCCCCAAGGCTAAAGCAGACCTGAAGACAAGGATTTGTACAAATGTGCATTGGCATCTTGTAGAGTGCCCAGATGCTCAGTTGGACATTCCAGCCCTCACCAAACTGCAACTGGATCTGCTTTTGCTGTGTTGCAAAGCTGTTCTGGGGAGCAGGTGCCAAGTACAGTAACACGGCAGGAGAAACAGATTTTTGAAAGGTTTTTAGCTGGCAAGTGTCGATCCTGGGACGTCTCTGCCTAGTTCAGTGCTCCCTCATCAGAGCTCTGCGAGTGCTGATGGCACTGGGCAGTCAGAGCAGGGCTCCAGGAAAGCAGCCAGTGCTGACCTTGAGTGCTGGATTATGTTGGGTGGTTGCACAGCAGGGCCTCTGACCAGGAGTGCCTGTGAGAAACGTGCTGACGTGGCCAGTGACAGGCCTTGTGGCTTCCAAGACCATTCCAGAGGCTGCATTTGGGGGGTGAAGGGCCCTCTGAAGTCCAGCTGCACTGGCTGGGGTGACCTGAATTGCAGTTTGCATCTCTAGTTAGCAAAACCTGGGCTGAGCCCAGGCTGCTCCCGTGCAGGCAGAGCTGCTCTGAAGCGAGCTCTCTAATCCCAGCATTCATCCCAAGGGGTCAGGCACTGCAGCAAGGTAGGAGCTCTTCATCCTGTTGCTCTGCTTCTCTTCCAGGCCAGAGTCCTTGTGTTATTCAGTCTTAGTGTGCTCTACCAGTGCAGAGCAGTGGCTGCTGCTCCCCTGGCTCTGGAGCTCAGCTCCTTTCTGGAGAGAGGGATTGTTTGTGCCCCAGGGAACAGCTTGGTCCTACAGGGGAGCAAACAGCTCAGCTCTCTCCTGGACCACACGCCCTCAGCAGGGCTCTGATTTGGATTCTAAATTTCTGTTGTTGGTTTCTGGAGAGGTGGATAACACAGTGCTTTTATTTTTATTTTTTTCCCCTTCCATAACAGGAGGGCTCAGATGGAATTAGATCCAAGAGAAAAGCACCTCCCTTGTTTTGTATAAGTTGGAGGCTGAGGAGTCATTTCTCCTCTCTCCCACACTGACCTTTTGTTTTTGTGTAAGAAGGTGTATGTGGGCTGTGTAAACCCAAATATCCCTTTCTCTCAGACCTGCTATGCTCTGTATTCCTAGGAATGATTCCAAGAAAAACAGATTGAGTACCTTAAAGAGGATTCCTCTGGCTTGAGCTTGGGGGGGAGGAAGACAAGTGCAGATCATGGCCTGTTCTGCTCCCTGAGCTGTCCAAAA
>JAWWLV010000040.1:5624778-5709183 GCA_035041135.1 Platyrinchus mystaceus
ATTCCTCTGGCTTGAGCTTGGGGGGGAGGAAGACAAGTGCAGATCATGGCCTGTTCTGCTCCCTGAGCTGTCCAAAATGTAGCCACGGAGTGCTTTAGCCTAGGGATAAATCTGGGCAAAGCTGGGCTGTCCTGGAGCCCTGCAGGGTCAGAGCTGGCACAGCAAGGGCAACGGAGGAATCTGGCTATCAATTCAGTGGGTGCTGCACTGATTAATTCGGCCTGACATGGCTTAAATACTGTCCACAGCATCTGAACAGGAGACTTGGGACCAGAGTGAAGGCTTCCCCTTGCTCCTGCAATAAACCTTGCTCCAAAAACATGGGGATGTGCTGGCAGAGGCCTTGTGCCAGAGCAGCAGTTCAGGACCTGCCTCTCAGCTTCCCACAAGATATTCCCACCACCTCCTTCCAGAGTAGGAGCTCTTAACTGAGAAAGGGAAGGGGATTCTGTCCGCACACATGGCTGAAATCACCCAGGCCTTACTTGAACCAGTTCCTGATTTGCAGCAACAAAACATTCCCCTAAAGGTCAAACACCCACCTGAGCACCCAGAGCACTGAGTGGGGACAGCTCACAACCCCAAGGGACCACTACAGTAGCTGTGCTCAAATAAGAAGAGATGCCAGCCAGGCCACATCCCTTGGAGCAGAAGCTGAGCTGCAGTTTTGGGACAGGAGCCAGAGCAGGCAGCGATCCCAGGAGCCTGACACATCTTTCTGCTTCAGGCCTTCACCAGGGCAGGCAAATCCTGCAGGTGCTCCTTATATTCAGGCTGCTGAAATTGTCTCAGCACCTGAGGACTGGTGAGCAAACCTCAACGAGGCTCAGCAGGGACAGCCTGGGTGCAAACAGGGCCTGTTCTCCCTCTGACACCATGTCCAGCACAGATGCCCCCACTGCAAATTCAGCCCTGCTCTGGTGACCTTCCCTGGCCTGCAGAGGTGACACCAGGGGTGAAGCTGAGCTCCACAGAGGCCGTTCCCCCAGCCCCACTGCTGTGGCGTGTTGCTTGCTGGCTCCCAGTCAATCCAGGCTGATTTCAGGTTGCCAGGACTGAGGCAGTAGTTGTCTGCTGAGGAAAGGCCAAGCTGAGGACCTCTGGGAAGGATCAATGTGTTTTTCTGCCTCCTTTCTCCCTTTCCCATTGCTGTGTGTGACTTCTGTTGTCCACTGTTTCATGTCCTGGGGCCAGATCCCAAGAGCAGCTGCCCTGAGTGTGCCCTGTGGGTGAGGGGAGTAGGAAGGAGTTGTGGGATGTTTGCCTGGCTCTGAGGAAGCATCCAGCCCCTGATTCCTCCTTGCTGTACTAAACAGGCCTGTTGGCAGTGCAGACTGGCTGGATTATCCCATTTATCTGAGCTTTCTGGACCCGTGGGTGAGGAACACCAGGCTCTGTCTGGCCTGAGCTCATGGCAGCTCCCAGGCCCTATCCATGGGCTTTAGCACCTCACTTGCCTCCCCACAATCCTAAAAAAAAAGGGCTGTCCTTCAGCACCAACCTCTGCAGCTTCAGTAAAGTGACCCTTGCTGTGCAGAGGACTCTGCTATAAATCCTTGTTTTCTGGAGCCCATGGAATGCAGTGCCTGTACCAGCCCTGGCTCTGGTGACATGGATTTGCTCTCCCAATTATGAAACTGAGCTCGAGGGTGCAGGAATGAGGGGAAGGGGCATGGATGTGGCAGCTGCTGCTGGGTGAAGGGCTAGCTTGTCCCTGGAGTTGGCCTGCTGTGTCCACGGAGCATCCTTGCCCGCTGGTGTTAATGCCAAGTGCCTCTCGACGTCTCCAACACTGACCTCCTTTCCTGTTGCTCTGTGGCCCCTGCAGCTTTGGAGTGACGAGGTGGAAAAAGTAAGTACCGAGGTGGAAAAAGTAAGTACCCAGCTGGAACTGTGCTCAAACCTTCTGGGTGTGCTGGGGGTGTTTGGGGGCCAGGGGTGCTGTGGAACCCTTCCTGCTCACGGGCAGGATGAGGGGATGTTGCTGTTGTCAGCCCCAGTCCTGATCCCGCTGTTCAGTGTGGCCAGGTCCGCTTGGGAAGAGCCTTAGCCGGGGCCAGCTGGCTGTCCCTGGTGTGAGGGACTTCCCAGGTTTGTGTGCAGCAAAAGGCAGCTCAGAGCCCTTCCCCATGTGGCAGGAGCAGAGCTGATGCACCAGGTGGGACTCAGCTCTGCTCCTGTGGCCAAGGCCCTGCCTGCCCCAGTTCTCCACGTGCCTCTGGGAGCCCCTGGTCTGATCAGCAGCTCCAAGCAGAGCTGAACCAAGGACAGAGTTTCCCCTGTGCACAGCCCCAGCTGCTGGAGGGCACAGTTCTGTAGGAGGGCAGGCAGGGAGGGTTGGAGCCTGTTAGAAGTTGATTTTGTCTGGGTGAACTGCCCTTACCCTTCTCAGCGGGTCCGTGGAGCCAAAGTCCCAGGTCTTGGGCTCTGCAAGGGGAGTGGGACTTGTCCATGAAGATGGATGGAGGGCTGCTGGTGGGCTGAGACCAGGGTGAGCTCTGTGTGGAGCTTCCAGAGACACTTCTGGGATCCTGTTGGCTTTCACACCTCAAACTCCCCCAGCAGACATTGGCCTGAAGTGGCAGTGGCAGAATGGCACATTCCTGCTTGCTGTGCATGAGAGCTGCTGTTCCTGCCTTACTCCAAAGGCATTGGCAGAGTGGACTGGCTGTTCCTGAACCGGCTCTTCCTGTTCTTTAAACCCTTCAGTCCCTCAAACAAGCAGGCTGACTGCAGTCAGCTATAACCATGCAAGGATCTGCTCCTCTATCCTCTCTCTTTGGTCTATCCTGCTTGGATAGACCAAAATATGTCAGTTAACATCAAAGTTCTCCATGTCTTGGAGAAGCACAAGACCGGCAGGGAGATCCCAGGTCAGCATCCAGTGCTGGCTTTATAGGAAACTACATTCTGCATCTGCTGAGAGCTGGCAGGGAGAGGCAAATCCCAGGCAGTGCCAGTGGAGCTGAGTCTGCCTGGCACAGGTTCTGAATAGCTTGAATGCTGAAGTCTCAGCCCACTGGGGCAAGAATCTCTTGGTGCTTTGGAGGCATTGCACTGGTATATCCTGTTACATTCCCCTTCTCCTTTAAATAATCTCTTCATACAGAGGATGGAAGAAAATAGATCAGTTGTAGCTTAAAATAGACAAATCTGATTAAAAGACAGTCAAAGCATTTCTTTGTTGCAGCCTGGCTCTACACTGGTACTGGTAACACTGGTAGCAGATGAGAGCTGTGCTGGCCCCAGCAACTCCTCCAGCTTGTCCTGCTGGGAATACTGGGTCTCCTCTGGGGTCACCAGCCATGTGGCCTCTGCTCTGAGACTGTCAGCCTGGCTGGATCAGCCCTCTGGGCTCAATTCCAGACATGTCACTCCTGTGCCAGAATGATCAGGGCATTTCCAGCCAAAGGAACTAGGCAGGCAGCTCTCCAATGGCTGCACACTCCTGGAGGAGGGGAAAGGGTTCTCCTTCCAGTGAGCTGGAGCTGAGTGGGCATCACTCCTCTGTGGCCCATCACAGCACGTCCCAAGAGGAGACCCGTGTCTGTTGTTAAGGAGTGAACTGTGCTACAGAGAACACGTGGGCCCGTTTGTCACCATCCAGCAGCAGGAGGGGAGAGTGGCACCAGAGCACTTCTGGAGCTCTTCCTGCCAGGATCCACCCTGGTGTTGTGGTACTGCAGAACTGCCCCAGTGTAAATGCACTGTTTGCTGGTGGGGGAGAGATGTTCTGGCTGGCTGGTGAAGAGGGTCCCCAGTGTCAGTCTATCTCTGTGGAGCTGCCTTCTGCTCACTGGTGTTTAATTCTTCTAGCTCTAAAGCAGTAAGTAGCTCCAAAGGAGAGCCTTGAGTCGAAGTTGGATTGGGATGTTCATCTCCATTGCAGAGAGACTTAATTCGCAGCAGCAATCTGGTAAATGCTGCCTGGCCTCAGCCTTTGTTCTGTGGTGATAAAAAGGAAACCATTGCACTGCCAGAGAGAAGCTTAGGGAGGCTGTCACATTCCTGTGCCTGCAGGCACAGAAAGAGGGGGATAAAAAGACTGGTGCTGGCATGGGACTGGCTTTCCACATACCTCGGGATTAACAAAGCCTCTCCATCTTCATGTTCCAGTCTTGTGGGAACAGGAGCTTCCTAGCTTGATGCATCAGTCTTGAGCTGCCATTCCATGACCTGCAGCGATCCAGTGCAGGATCAAGCAGGAACCAAGTTGAAATTCAGCCTGAGGCCTCTGGGATCCCAACCCAGGGTGTCTGGTGCCTGACACTCAGTGGGTGCATGTGGATCCCCACTGAGCAGCAGCACCCGTGTCTTGGAGCCAAAAGGGGGGGTGGTGGAGGGTTGGGGGGGTTGCAGAGGCAGGACAGGGGTCCTGCCTTGTGCTGCCTGAGCCCCCCACCCTGTTTGCAGGCGGAGCACGAGCTGAGGCTCACACAGACCGAGTTCGACCGCCAGGCAGAGGTGACCCGTCTCCTGCTGGAGGGGATCAGCAGCACACACGTGAGTCTTCCCGGGCACCTGGGGGGTCACAGGGACCACAGAGACTCCTGGCTCCTTCCTAGAAGAGTGCCAAGAGGATGATGGAGCCCTGCACTGGGAATAGAGGTAGAAGATGTGGTAAATTTGGATGCTACAGCAACATCCTCCTAAGACCCGGAATGTTCAAACTAAACCCACACTGAAGTGTGCACAGGCAGTGCCACTGTGGGTTCTGCAGTTCTGCAGCCCTCAGAATGCTTCCAGGCCAGGAAAACCTTGGTCTCTGACTGCAGCTGTGGGGTGGCCACACAAGCATGCATGAGTCTGCTTCCCTGGGGGGGTAGCAGTGGCTGCAGCAGGAGAGTTTCTGTGCCTGGCAACCAAACTCAGTCAAGCTGATGGTCCTTTTCCCTCCAGGTGAATCACCTTCGCTGTCTCCACGAGTTTGTGGAGTCTCAGACCAACTATTATGCTCAGTGCTACCAATTCATGCTGGACCTGCAAAAGCAACTGGGCAGGTAAGACAAGACATTGCTTTTACTTCTCTGAGGGTTATTGATCTCATTACCCCAGCTCAGCCCTCCTTCCCTCCCACATCGTAACCTTGGGTAGAATTACAAAGCCCCCTCCCAGCTCTGACAGAGTTTACACCAATCCTGGTGGTGTGTTTGGAGCAGGCTTTGCCACGGGATTCATCTGGGGTTTATACATTCCTCTCAAAGCATGAAGGCCATGGGGGTTGGAACATTCTTCCTCTAAATTAGTTAAATCACATGGGAGTCAAATTCCTGTTGCCAGGCAATGAGCCTGAGCGTGCTCAGCTGCAGCAGTAACGGATTCCAAATTCCGTGTTCCATATTCAGTGCCACTGGCTGCACATCCCTTGGGGTGGGCTGGGATGTTCTCTCTGGTACTGTCACTCCTGACCCAGGAGGGGCTGTTGCCTCTCTGTGATCACTCACTACTCCTGTTCCATTCTTTTCCATGCTACAGCTCCAAAGGAGAAATGTAAGTACCCCTTTGGTCAGCACAAGCTCTGAGGGCTCTCTCTCCCCTCAGCCACTCTGGGGTCTCTGAGAACTTGCCTCAAAGGCCAGCAAGGGCCAGAGTTGCACCCCCTCTAGATAAATGAGCTTGAGCTCCATTACTGTCCCTCTGGAGAGCCCACAAAGCCTGGGAGCCTCCAGCTGGGCATCCAGTTTAACAGCAGCAATGTCCATCCCTTTCCTGAAGAACGAGCAGGCAGAACAGGTAACACAGACCATGTGAGAGCAGGGCAAGGACACAGTGCAATGGACTCAGTCAAAGCCCTGCCCAGCCCAGTGCCACACTTCAGTCTGGTCCTCTGCAAGTTTGGTGCCAGTCCTGAAACAGGGCATGGGAGTCAAAATAAGCAGATAAATACCACCCATAGCACAGTTTCAGCACCCGAGAACTGAGTGTGTGTCCCCACGTGAAGGGCAGTGTGGGTCTGTTACAGCTGTAGGCTGGGACTCTCGAGCATCATCTCTGCAGTGTAACTGCTGAAAGCAAGAGCTCTTTGTGGTTGCCCATCCTGGAGCCTCACTGAACTCTGCTCTCTCCTCCCATGTGAAGATTTTCAGGCACCTTAGTCGGCAACGCAGACTCCGCCTCTCCCGCAGCTGCTCCCTCTCCCCCGGCTGCTGCTGCTGCCACGCTCCCTGCTGTGCCTACCATTCCAGTCGTGCCCACAATTGGTGGGGTGCCCAACACGGTGGCAGAGGGGGTGCTGAACCCCAACGAAGTGAAGCCTCCTGCCAGTGGGACACGGAAGGCCAGAGTCCTCTACGATTACGAAGCCGCCGACAGCACCGAGCTGGCCCTCCTCGCAGATGAGGTTGGTGGCTTTCCCGAGTGTTGGATTTGGCTGTAACTGCCCACCAGTCTGTTGTGGGCTCAGCAGGCCTTTGGTTACTTCCCCTGTCCCTAAAAACCTGCTTTATGGCACTAATCTTTACCTGGACACAGGTAGCCCCTGAGTTGCAGTGAGTTGTGTTCACGGCCATTTGATATTTAACATCACCCCAATAACTCCTTGATTCCTGTTGGAGTCCGACTGGACCCAAATAAAATACCTCAATACTCAGTATCTTCACTGTGACCCTCTAATGCAGCTGCCTAATCCAGAGCCATGGGATAAGCTGCTGGCTGGAGGCCTGTTCTAATCATGCTGAGAGAAAAAGGAAATTCAGCAAGTTGCAAACTCTTCTGTTCTCTACACTGAACTCCTGTGTTCAGAAGGGATGACATAGCAACATGTGAAAATGCCTTAAGTCACTTTGGAGAATGAAAAGGCAACAGGGACATCACTGGGCAGCTTTCCTTAGATTTTGTATTAAAACTGCAGATAGCTCCAGGGAAAGGGCACAGATGCCTGTTAAATGAATTTCAGGAATTACTGTTCTTTCAGTCCCCCTCTGACTGAACTTCTTGGCTCTGTCTGCAGCGTAAGGTCCTGTCTAATGCTGTCTTCTCTCCGCAGATGATCACTGTGTACAGCCTGCCAGGCATGGATCCAGACTGGCTCATAGGGGAAAGAGGGAACCAGAAGGGGAAAGTTCCTGTCACTTACTTGGAACTGTTGAGTTAAATGTCTCCAGGAAGAATGTACAAGCAGAATACACCCCTCATCTCCTGGCACTTCTAATGCGGATTTCTTCATCCGAGACCATTGCTCTCTTCAGGGTTGACACTCCATTGCTAATACGGGAATTGTGGGAAAGAAGTGGTAAAACCATTATGGTGAGGTTTTGGGAAAGGGTTGATGGCACCCAAGACTGAAATTTGTCACCTCCCAGTGCAGCCTGCTTTGAGGTCAGTCTTGATGGCACAAGATTCCTCGATTATTTTCCCTTCCCTGCCCTAGTCTTGTCCCTCACAGTGGCTTTCCCAGGACGAGCCGTGTCCCTCAGCAGCTGCTCAGAGTCCCATTTACACTTCCCTGTGTCTGCTGTGGGTTAGTGCCTGTCTGCCCCTCCCCTCCTCTCTCTTCTCCAACAGTAGAATTGCCCAAGTCCAACCACTGAGCATTCCAGTAGGGAAGTGTCCCACACACCCCCTCTGACACGTCCCAGCACGTAAGGCAAGGAAGCTGCAGTTAAGCTTTAGGAGCCTGTTAAACCCATCCACCTGTGGGAGACCAGCAAGGCAGGGCTGGCCTAGAGCCACACTCTGTCCTGGGGCCTGGTGGCTGCTCCCTACACCTGTCCTCTGAAGCTGGAAGATTTCCTGGTGGAGACCAACCTGGTACCACAGGGCCCAACCCCAAACCTCAGTGCAAGGGACCATCATCTCGCTTGTGTTTCCTCCGAGAAGTTGCTCTTGGACTGCAAAGTTTACAAGCCTTTTTACAGCTTTGCTGCCCCTGTTACTGTTCAGGCTTTTCTTTCAGTGCGTCTGTCCAGGCATGTTTAGCCTGACTTTATTTTTACCTTGAATCACTGATTTAATGAATGTTTCCCTTCCCATATCAGCAGTGAACAGACTTGGTGCATCCTAGTGCAGAAAGGGACTCACCTGCTGTCACCTCCAGCACGGAGCTGCTCTTGGCCATGCACACACCCACCCCACAGCCACGGCTGTCCTGGAGGGACAGCTGGTTTAGCTCAGGTGTGTGTGTGCCTGCTCATCCTGCAATTAACTTTTAGCTAGAGCTCACCCAAAGGACTTCCACTGCTCTCACTGGTTTTCCACTCAAGCTGGATGGAAGAGAAACTCACCTGCACCAAGCTCTCTGTTCACCACCTTCCCCTGGGTATGTCAGAACTAACTTTGCTTGTTTATTGATCTTTTGCACTTTCCCCAACGGTATCGTGACCACTCTAATGTAACAGGGCACTGAGCACCTGTGTTTGTGGGGCTCGTGGGTTTCAGCACTTATTTGCCAATAAACAAACTGCCTGACCTGCCTCAGCATCTTCTGTGGGCTCAGGGCTGTCCTGCTCTCCAGCAGAAACAAGGACAAGCAGCTCAAGGGAGAGCAGTGTCCTCCTGCTATCCCAGCCTTGGAGCTTGGGGCTAAAAGCAAAACAAAGCTGCCAATCCTTCCTGTCCTACCTGAAACTCCCAACATGCCATAGGTTTGGAAATGTCTTGCTGTTCCCCTCCCAGATGACACATCTCAGTTGTACTACAGCTTCAGGGGCTCTGAGAAACAACAGCTCCTCCTTCACCTGAAGCAAAAATAGAGCACAGGATGACTTCAGCTGCTGAGGGACTGAACTGCTATTCCAGATCTAACAGACTTCTGTTGTTATGGAAACTAGATCTGCTGCTGATTTAAAATCCCAAAGCCTTGTCCCTTGCACCCAGCTTGGAAAGAACTCCTGGGAGAAGAGGCTGTTGAAAGGCTCTGTAGTGCAGCACCAGTGCTTGGCTGTTCTACTTAAATGAAAGGGGACAGGGAAATCAAATATCTTCCTGTTTTAGTTGGTTTTCCAATTGCCAGGATTACCATTCCCATAATCTGTTTCCCTCCCACCTTCCATGTGTGCCTTTCCCTCAGGCCAGTGTTTCCCTGTTATTCCTCTCCCTGGTACATTAAAGAGGAAGAAACAGTTTGAGCAAAAACAGCAGCAGCTTAATGATGCAGAAAATGGTGTCTCTTCCCTCAGAGCAGCCAGAAGGAATTCTGTTCCCTCTGCAGTAGAAAAAAAAAAGCACATGAAAAATCTACTGCTGCTCCTGCCTCTGTACAGGAAGGTGACACTTGTGCTGCTTCTCTGGAGATGTCAGGGGGAGCTTCCCTTGGCTGCATCCATCCCCCCTGTGCCTGGGGGACAGCTCAGGACTGAAACGCTGCTGTAGCTCTGAAACACGTGTAACCAACAGCGTCAACTGCTCTGTCTGGCACCAAAGGCTCCTGCCAAGCACCACAAACTCACTCTGGTGTTGAGTAAACATCTCAAAGAATGTATTACTTCTCCCTCAGTTCTCATCCTATCCATCCTCGTTCAACACCAGTGATGAGCACACTGTACCTTCCAAAGCTGTAACAAAAGGAGTGATCCCTACCAGAGCCATCCAGAAACAGCCCCTGCTGTAACTGAACCTGCTCAGATGGACCAGATTCCAGCTTTGCTTCCCCTCCCCACAGCTCCCCTCACCCATTTGCTGTCTCTGCACAGTTCTTTACCTCCAACTCTCCACGGTCACACTCAGTTCCCCCATGGCACAAAGTGACCTCCCCATGGAACCACCACCAGACTTGGCACTGTCACCACTCCCTGTCAGAGCAGCTCACCTCCAGTTTTGGAGGGTAAACAAGCCCCTCTCCCTTCTACTTTAGGACCATTTTACTCCAGCCAACTAGTTCAGATCTCTCCAAAGCCTTCAGGGCATGTGAAACTGGATCAAGCAAACGTGCCAGAGTATTGCCAGCACTTAAGCTTACAAGGTAAAATAACAAACCTCAAAGCACGATAATCTCATTTTCTCACTCCAGTCTCTTAAAACCATCGAGATTAAAAAGGTTCTGGCTGGTAAAGCAATTAAGTGTCTCTTTAGGAAAGAACTGGTAGGTTACTCGCTCACAGCTACACTGAAATTTGATTTTTTTACCTTAGAGAAGTCTCTAGATTTCAGGCTTTATTTTAAGCAGTAATTACTGACCTTCTCTTAATGTCTCCATCACTGAGCCTCAGAACATTAAAGGATTTGTTGATTTACTCAAGAGCCACAACACACAATGCACCTTCACTGTAGACAGTGTCCCTTCCAGTGTGACCCTGTGCCCTCCCTGCTGCTGCACAGGCAGGGGTTGTGCAGGGGGAATCATCCCTGAGGAATATTTTATAGTGCTGCTCATTTAAAACCTCCTACAAGTTCCCCAACATGAGAAAGGGAGTGGGTGTGGGGAAGCCAAGGGAATCAGCCTTTAATTAGTCTTAATCAGTCATTTCAAACAGCACTGGATTGTCACTCACAAACCAGTCGTTGCTGGGACTTCAGCCCAGCAGAACCACCACCCAGACACTGCAGAGCTGGTGCTGCTGTGTCCAACACAAACCCACAAACCCAGCTGCTGTCTATAAAGGTTTTAATATCAGTATAAATAGGGCACAGTTACAAAAAACTGCAAGACTGGAGCAATGGAATTTTGACATAAAAACCTTAGGTGAGGCCTTGCTCTTCAGAAACACACACAACACACAGACTGCAGGGTGAAGGGAAGGCGTGAGCACACATACATCATCGTGCCTTGAACCATTCAGTACAAAAATAGCAGTAGAAAGATGGTCTCTGAATTGCTGGCTGATCCCTTGGTGTGCCTTAGCTGGACTCTGTGCGGGAGAGGCAGATTGCACCTTGTGATAGGAGCAGAGTTAATGCCCAGCAGAAAGTGTCTCCTCTCTATCCAGCCACAGCTTCCCCAGCTGAGGTACAAGCTATAAAAATAAAGGTTTTGACTGTTCAGTGCTTGTACCCAGGCAGGATGCTCTGGCAGAGGGGGTGAGCAGGCTGTGCACGCGGGTTGGTCACCGGAGAGCCGCTCTGGGCTCTCCTTACATTCACTCTGCTCCTGGGTGGCAAGAGTTCACGGGATCCCACTGCTCGGGTGACACCACTGCCCACACCTGGCCTCCCTCCCTTCCCAGTCCTTGTTCCAGCTCTGCCAAAGGTGATGCCTTTCGTGGTGGACATGAATCGTTCCGCTGCAGGTCCTGAAAAGGGAGGCAGGGCCAGGACAGGATCTATCTCTGCACGTGCCGGACAAAGGCCTGCACGAGCTGGAACAAGGGCTCCTGCCCCTCCGGACCCAGCTTGGACGCAGACTTTCCTTGGGGAGAGGGAAGGACCCCGCTGGCAGGCGAGGAGGGACCGCCCCGGCGGAAGTACCGAGACAGGCTGGAGAGCAGCGTGCTCTGCAATCACAAGAGTGGAACAGGTCAGAGCTTCTTCCCACCACACGCCCTCGCCCTCCCCACACCAGCGTCCCGTGGCACAGGAACGTGCCAGTATGTGCAGCCCAAGGCTGTTCGTTCATGCTGGGCTTTACTGGGCAGCCACAGACAAGTGACCTCCTCCCACAAGACACACAGAGGACGGCACAAGGTGCTCACCAGCTCTGAGCTCAGCTCCTGCTTCATCCGCTGCTTGTCCCGGGGGTGCACGGCCGGGTCCCGCAGGTACCGAACGGCCTGGGAGATGAGCAGGTAGAAACAGTTCTCCATTGTAAACATGAGCAGAGACCTGTGCAAAGAACACAAATAAAGGTCAGCACACAATCAGATGCTCATAGAAAGGCTTCACACACACACATGTATGAGGGAACAGTGTTACTGTGCTCATTCTGCTCAAGCAGCCATACCCAAAAGCTGTGCTCTGCAGACCAGAAACCCCTGTGACCAGCAGGGAACTCTGATTTAGAAGTACCAGTAAATAAGCATCAAACACCTCTTTACTTTCATCTTCAGTGGTTGATTTATGATGGGATGGCTTCACACACCCTCCCCCAAAAAAACCCTGCAGAGCTGCTGATGGGCTATCTGAGCTCCCTGGATTCAGAATGAGAAGCTCTGAAGCTACACAGATGCCTCTGAACTTCAGTTCTGATGTGAGGAGCTCTGGGTTCTGCTGCCTGGCTGTGACTACATCAAATAATTAGAAACTTACTTGAGGGTTTTGGTTCCCTCTTGCATATTCAGCCCTGCAGCCTGAGGGAAAGGTTCCTTCTTCTTATCCAGCTTGAAGGGAGAAAAAGCCAGGCATTAGAGACAGGAGATACAGAAGAACTACTCCTGCTCTTCAAAGCATGAGCTGAAGGAGCACTCTGGGGTCACTGCACCCGCCGTGCTCCCAGACAGGAAAGGGGCAGTACCTCTCCCAGCATGTTCAGGGCCACATTGACTGTGGCCAGGAGGGTCCCAAAGGAAGGGGCGACGTCCGAGTCGAAGGCTGGTGTGGTGAAACTCAAGACAAAGAGCACGTTGTACTCAGCCAGGTCCAGCGACTGCGGAGACATGGAAAGAGGTGTGAGGCCCAGGAACAGGAATATCCAGTCCCTCATTGTGCTTTTTACAGGGAGAAATAGAAGCACTGTGATAATTTCACATCCCTGGAAATGCTGGAACCTCCCCCCTTCATGGAGCAGCACCTCTCCTGTGTCCCTACCTGGTCCAGGAGGATCTGGCAGACATCGGGGGTGAAGTGGCGCAGGGCAGCAAGAGACTTGCTGAGGATCTTCAGGAGGCTGTACTGCACTGTGAGCAGGGCCTTCTGCTCTGCTGCCTCTGACTCGGGGCTGGGATGTTTGGAGGAGGCCTGGGGATTCCGCTGCACTCGGGGGGTCACACTGGATGGAAGGGAATCGCCGTTTTTTGTCTGCAGAGGAAGAAAAAAGAAAGTCCTGAACATCGATACGGTTATTTTGCACTAAGATGAATGATTTGAAGGGAAAAAAAAATGTTGTCAACAAAGGGAATGAGGAAATAAGGCTCCCAAAGTCTGTCACCAGCTGCGAATCTACACTTGGCATGCACTGGGGAGGCTCTGCATTGCAGGGAGGCAGCTGCAGAGACTATTTAGGTTCCCCATTCCAGGAAAACAATAATCAGCACACCAAGCCTGAGCCACGCTGAAATAACACAGCAGCAGCAATGCATCTTCTCCACCTCGTGCATCTGAGGATGCCCCAAGAACAAAAACTATCTCCCTTGAACAAATTACATCAGATCAAGGACACCAGGGCAGCAGTGGCTTATCAATGGCATTCCAGAGTCCTACAGCAATGCAGCCTCTTGCTGCAGTGTATAATGACAACAGCACCATTCAACACAGGCTGCTGGTTCTCTAGGACTGGCTTTACTCTGCCCAGAGGTTTTTAGACTCCAGACTACTCTTGGCACATTATTTTTAACACTGTGGAGAAATGCAAATCCTACCTGTTGATGACTGTCAGTAATTCCCACTAGGATTACCAACAATCCAGTCAATATCCAAGGGCCTGCTTATTCAATAACATTTGCCTTCCAACAGGGAGCACAGGCAACACTTAACTCACAGTTTGGTTTGGGATCCTCACCTGCAGGTAGTGCTGGAGCATTTTGCGGCTGTGCAGGAGGGAGGTACAGGCCTGACAAAGGTAACACAGATTCACCTGAAATAAATAAGATCAGGGAGAAATCTCTTAAAAGCTCAAAAGCCACAGGAGGAAGCTGGAAAATCCAGTTAAACAGAGCAATGTGATCATAAAGGATCCATGCAGTCTCTTAATTTCTCAGTATTTTTATGGAATCACCTGGCACTAAGAACTAAGGGCAAGCCACTGAATTCCCCAAGTTATTTTCCCAAGCCATCACTTCTCTGTATTTCCTCACTCAATTCAGACAAGGTACTGATAGAACACACACTTAAATAATCTCAGCTGAAGTTCCTATTAAAAGAGCAGTAATAAAAAGGTGATATAGTGCCATTTTCTGACAAGACATCCAAATCCCTGCACTCCAAGGCAATGTATATCCTGCTTCCTACCTGCATGTCCCTCATAAGCTGTGGCAGGTGGAAATGCCACTCCTTTGTGAAATTTGAGAGCTGAAGAATGAAGCCAACAGTGTGATCTGCCTCCTCCAGACAGGCCAAGCTCTGTACTGTCCGTACTGCATTCAGGCACTGCAAAAGAGACAGAAGTAAATCAGGGCCATGACAGATAAATCACAAAAATCCCATTCCTTCCTCTAGAAGAAAAAGCTGAAGGTGCAGCCTGCACTGACACAGTCCAGCCAGGACAGGTATTTCAGCACTGCAGGACACGAGAATGTGCTGACCCCAGTGGTGACTGAAGCCTCACCACAGCATTATCTGAGCCAGGCTGAGCTGAAGCCGCCTCCAAGAACAGCTCCTGTATTTTTCTTTCCAGAGCCACGGCCACAAAGTGAGCTTCCCTCAAACTCCCACTTCTGCTACTCTTGAGCTGCCATATTAAACACCCATAGCAAAGTTACAACCCCAGGAGAGAGGAGATGAGCAGATGGGACTGTCCAGCTCTAACAGGTACCATAACAATCACCCCTACCTGACTGCATGGCTTGTACATTATGTCCTCCTCCCAACTGTTATTTCCACTGTGACCCTTCCCGAGGCAGGAGCCTCTTGTCAATGCTGTTCTCTGACATCTTTCCACTGTTATTGGGACAGAGAATCCAAGCAAACCATCCCAGAGGGAGTCTGTGGCCTACCTGAAGGATCCTCTCCTGATGGACACCCACGAAGTCCAGCGCTTCCGTCAGGAAGTTGTATCTCAGTGTTTTGAGCAGGCGTTCCATGAGGGACATGGAGAGACGATAAACCCCAGGCCAGGAAGGGGCATCCAGAGACTTTCGGGATGAGGCAGATGTCTGAACAAATCACACACAAGAACGAGCCACTTACTTCCCTCCACAGCACTCCAGCAGCCTCCAGTGTGCAGGGGTGGCACTGCTGCAGCCACAGCCCGCGAGGCAGGGCACGGGGAGCTCTCTGGGCACGTTCCCACATGGAAAGAAGCAGCACCCACCTGAATGGCTCCGTTTGTGCTGAGCTGGTACACGCTCAGGAGGGGCAGGCAGACACTCTGGGTGACACCAGCTCCAGCCATTGCTGCTGCTCCCTACAAGGCACAGAACAAACTACTGCTGGAATCTGTCTCCCTGAGGCTGAAGAGACTTGTTTTGCATTAGGTATTTCTGTCCTTTGCACTGTCACTGCCCTTTTAGAGAACTTTCATCTACATACACTTCCATGCTGTTAAAAGTTCAACATCAAGAAAAGCAACAGTAAAATCTAACCTGCATAACTGTACTCTCAATTCCATTTATCACCTGCTCTGGTAGGTACTTCATCTTTGCAAAGGGCTTTGAAACAACCTAGCCTTCACCTAAAGCCCCACACAAGTTCAATTTGCAATAGATAAATAACACTTTATCAGCTCTTATATCTGAGCCAGGGAAAACTATGGAGAGCAAGGCACATTAAGCAGGTGTACAGACAGGACCTGCTGCTTGCCAGCCTCCAAAAAACACCCTTTCTCTACAGCTCATTGTTCAGCTGCATCACAGACTCATGAATAGACATCTCCTACTCAAAGTGTACAGCCATGTGCTCTCACTCCTCTGCATCTCTCACCTGTTGGGTCCTCGCTAAGGTCAGCAGCAAATGTAAAGAGGCCTCTGTGAAGTGAAGGTTTTGTTTAACTCTCAGGCTGATCTCCAATGCAGCAAAGATAGTAGGAAGCACAGGGACTTTCCTAGTAATCTGCAGCCAGTAGTCTCCATCATCATCCACCTCACAAAGCTCCTTGGCCAGATGCAGACCCAGGACACACACCTGCAGGGACAAGGAAAGGGGAACCAGATACAGGGGTTACAGGGCTGATTTGAGTATCAAGAAAAATCTCAAAAGCATTTACTAACACAACCTAAACCTCAGTCATTCTCAGAAGCATTAAATTAAGGCCCCTGGTATCTCTCACATTACACTCAGCACACCCCTTGGTGTCACACTCGTGACAATGTTTTTTAGATCTCAAGGAGAGGCAGCAACAGCTGATTTCCCAGGCTGAAACGTGGCAAAAAGACATGGAGTGATTCTGAAACAGAAACTGCTGACACTTCCTTTGAAGGCATCGGGCTGCAAGGGAAAGTTGTTCCAAGCATCACAAAACTTTTGTCTAGAGAGCAGAAAGGAGGCTGCAGAACAGAGGAACAGGTCCTTTACCCCGTCTCGCTGGTCTTTGTGCTTCACTCGGGAGGCATCATCCGTCTCCATACTGTCCTTGTCATCCACAGCGTCTCCCGAGGTCAGGCTGTGCCGAGTCTGGTCGAACAGGGCAATGACCTCATCCTGGAGCGTCTCACACACACTCAGCACCAGCTGGGAGTACTGGGGGATGTCACTCACTGTGACACACACAACAGACACCAGTTAACACACAGTCCTTGTACTCGGGTTTCCAGCTTAACTGACAGCATCACTGAGCCACATTTCTTCGAGTTAGTGTTTATTCTGCTCTCATTTCAAAGCCTACAGAACAGCATGTGATGAACTGTGCCTAAGGTAGATGACTGAGTCTAGGAGGATATAATGAAGGATGAAATGGTCATCTGCATAACAAAAACATGTAGTTTTACCAAGAATCATGTCACAGCACAAATCAAGCACTACTATGGATGTATTATTCCATAACTGCTCCTTATAGCAATTCCCACCCATTGCTCCAGATTTCTGGTATTGGCCCATGCAGACTGGGTGCAGTCTATGCTCTGTGAGTCCATTTAAATATTACCTTCTTATCAAAACCATTATAATAAATTGCACCACCTTTTACCAGCATGGCTACAAACTCAAATTCAACAGCAAAGCAAAACAATTAAAAACAACCCAACCCTCCACTTTCTATCTGTTTTCCAAAACATGGGGGCTTGCAGGGCCCGAGCAGTGGGACAAGGAATACACAGGCAAGCTGAGACCTCTCATCACAGTGCTTTTGTATGTGCTTGGACACACTGGGTGCAGGGTGTGCTCAGCCCTGCAGCACCTGCACATGCACCACCTCACCTTTCATCTCCTTCATTTGCAGGACAGTGATGAGAGCTGAGAACACTTTGGCTTTGGTTTTCTCCATCATCTGCTGATCTGCCTGTAGCACTCCCTCCAGAATCTGCGTCAAGGAGTTTATGATTTTATCCACAGAACTCAACTCGCTGACAACAAAAAGGGAGAGCTCTTCAGATTAGACAAGATCCCTCAATAAATATACTGGCTTGACTGAGCTGTGTGGATCATAAGTGACATGATCCACACAAATAAAAGCAGTTCTTCCAAAATAAAGTTTAAGTCAACACCTGGATCTCACTAAAGACATTCCACAGAATGAGGGAATGAATGTATTTTCCCTTCACTGTGAGAATGAGAGTGAGAATGCAGGACTAACCATCATAAAAGCTCTTTTGATACTTTTCACCAGCAAGCAGGAAGCCAAACCATAAACTGTATTGCTACTAGAGATTTCAACTACACAGAATTTCAACAACAACCCAGAGACATTTTACATCCCAAAGGAAAATTCTTTGAGAAGGCTTAAGTTTACTCCCCAAATCACTAAGGGCATCTCACTGGAGCAAAACACTTAAACAGAACCTCTTAAGTTTTTATTTCTAGCAGTGGCTAAAAATTAATCAAACAAAATACCCACCTCTTCCACTGTTTGAGCAGGATCAGAAGAAGGGTACACAGCATAGAGCCCAGCTGCAGGCAGGCCACTGACATGGGAACTTGGAGCTAAGGAGAAATACTGCAAGAGTTACAGCTGCAATATGTAACAAGACTTCAGAAAGGCTCAGCCCAAGCACTGCCACCAAATGACCGGGTTTGTCCTTAAGCAGCACTGAGGGGGCCGGAGCCAGGACCCTCACAGGGCCACTCAGTGATGACAAAAATGAGACATGCAAAATAAAGATTTATAAGCAGCTCATCAGTTCAGGAAGAGACACTTTGTTTCAGCCCAATTTCAAAGCTCCATGACAGCAAGCAGCTGCAAAAATAGAACCCCTCATAATACAAAGAAGATGAGCAATTAGAAAATGAAAGAGCTGATAAGGAAGCAGCACCTACCAAAACCTTGGTGCCATTTAGCACGTCCAGAAACAGCTGCTCATGAACTGCAGAATCAGTCAGATGCATGATATCTGCCTAGATCCACAAAGAGGAAGATCAACCAACCACAATAAAAGATGCATCTTCTTAGCAGCCTAACATCAGTTTACTGTTTATGTTTGGTACTTTTAGATTTCCCCAAATTTTGCAGCTGCTGAGTTTTACAGAAATCACTGAAGTCCTACATTAACCACGGGCAAGAAGTCAGCAATGACTAATTCCCTAATGGTGCATTCCCTGCCTCACTTGACTCAGGAAAAGCTCTTCAGCATTGCCTAATTACTGAGAATTGCTCTAAAAATTATTTACTACCTCCCTCCTCTGCTCAGACAGACAATGTGCTCATTTTGATCAAACAGCAGAACACCACCCACTCTAACCTCTTGTGCCACGCTCGTGCCAAGGCGTGTTGACATCACATATACTACAAAACTGAAAGGAAACCCAGCGAATTCTTAGCTGTTGACACTGAATTATTCAAAATGTTAGTGTAAGATTGTCATGCCAGGCAAGAGGCAGCCCTTACATGGCTTGTGGAGATGATGAGCAGCATCCTCCAGGCCGAGATGAGCATCTGATACTCTGTCACAGAGGCACAGCTGGTGCCCTCGGTCTCTGCCACGTGTTGTGCCAGTGACTTCACGTACTCTGACCAGTAGGCAAAGCGCTTTTTGGTGGAGAAATTCTTCAGCGTGTCTTTCAGGGACTGATCCAGTGAGCCCCTGACCAAATCAAGAGGAGAAGTTTATCTTCATTTATTCTTGGGTCAGAAAATACACTTCTCTTCTGAGATTCAGGGACACAGCTTGCAAGTGAAGGTATTCCACATATTAGACCTGTGCAGGGAATCCCACTTTTTGCATCAAATGTGAAGGAAAAACATGATCCCTGAAGAAAATCTATGATTGTTTTTTTTTTTTTTAAGCAGAGATTTTAGTTAATCCCGACCTTTCAATGTATTCAATATCAGTTATATTCAGGAAAACAAATCAAGTGGGAGAAAACTACTAAATGTGATTCAGCAATCAATACAGAAGGTTTAGTTAGCTTAGCTGACAATTAGTTTCAATAAATACTGTATATTCTCATTCTAGGATACAAGGAAAATACTAATACACTCTCACCTAAAGGTTGCAAAAAGATTAATATCTTTCTGCAAGAATCTGAAATGCATGTTTGCAGTATGTCCATAAATCACTCCCATATTTTCACAGGATTACATATGTGCTTTGTCCCTCAAAGCCCACATGGTCTGTCAAGAGTTAACACACACAGTTCAGATAATTAAAAAGTACAGGGATGGGGGAGAAACTCCCAAAGACTCACTTGACAACATAGTAGATCTCCAAACAGATAATTTTCATGATTAAGGCACAGGTATCCAAGACACTGAGCTATAAAGACAAAAAAAAAAAAGCCAAATCTGAGCTCTGAAGGGTAAGTGGAATTCTGATTTATCCCTATCACTTGGGATGACTAATACTCCTGTTGTGCAGGAGACTTGTTTCTCCCACAATAGCAATAGTTATGTCATTTGACCATGGACTGGTGACAGTAAGGACAGAATGCTGTGTTGAGAGCAGAGTTCAAACTCTGAGAGCACAGGGCCTTCAGAATGAAGGGAAAAACTCCCACAGAAAGGAAGAATAACAAGAACCTGATCGATTCCTCTGTGATACCAGTCAGCCTGAGCTACGGATACACTTCAGACAGCACAACTTCCACTCAGAGAGTGTCACCACAGCTGTGAGGAGACATCTATTTTTGTTTCATATGTGAATAAAGAACAGAGAATTCCAAAAGACAGTTCATAGCTGTACAGTCTCTGCAAAGCCAGAAAACATTCACTTCATCTCCTGTGTTTAACCCACTTGATCATAGAAAGCTGCAAGCAGAGTAAACAGCCACACACATCACTTAGAAACCATTTCTGAGAAGTGCACAACTCCCTTCATTTTGTTGGGCTGTAACTCACCTCTGACGATTCGGAAGGCGGTGGAAGGGTCCCAAAGAGGGGATTCGTTAAATTTTCCCAAAACTTTGGCCTAAAAGATATATACAGAAGTACCATCAGTTACCTTCCCCGTGCCTAGCCTCATTCTGACAATCCCAAACCTCACAGAAAATATGCTTTGGTAAACATAAATTTATATAGCTTTGTATGAAAGAAACAGAGAGGTATTTGCTTCTGAACATGCCCAGAGGGGCTTCTCATCTTCCAAGCTCAAAACCCACACACTGTATGGGCTTTGAGGCAGGGCACACAAAGATGTAAATGTGCCTGAAAAGTGTGATGAACCAAAGTTTTGGAGAAAAGGAAGGAAACTGCCTTGCAGAAAAGCCCCAACTCACTTTGTCCTCAGCACAAGCATGGCGCTGTCGCGCCGGTCCTGCCACAGCGCGTGCAGGAAGGCGATGGCAGCTCTGTGCAGAAGGGGAGGGCACCAGTACCTCTCCTGCTGCTTGGAGTCAATCAGCTCCAAGACCACTTGGAGGCAACTCCACTCCCCCAAGCTGAATTCCTAAAGTGAAAGGAAACAGGAGGTTACGTCGCCACAGGACCCGTCAGAGCACAATGTGCTTAATTCCACTCACAGAGAGAAACAAATCCGAGTATATGATGCTGTCATGTATTTTATATGTGACCACAAGGAACGTTGTCATAGCACAGGAGACACAAAAAAATTTATTGGGAAACAGAACGTAAGCTAAACTGAGACTTAGTATGGACAAATGCCTTCAAAAGGTCCCAACCCAGGAAGACCTTGAACTGCAAAGCAGCAGTGGGGATTCTGGAAAATTATACTGTCCATTGTATCCCAATCTTCAGCTTTCTCACAGCCAGAGTGTCACAGAGGAGTGTTTTGAGGTTACTTAAAGAACACCACCACAAAGAGTCAAGAGTGGGTCACAGGCACCCTTGGTCTGACTCAGCACATGTTCTTATGCTAACTCAGTATCTGCCTTGAAACACAGGGGGAAGTTTCTCTTTGGTTATAAGGAAAAGCGAAACTGGGATAGCACCACATGCATTAACTGCAAGCACAGGCTGCATTTATCTTTACATTAAGCACATGGTAAGAACTATCAGATTTTGGACATCACTGCTGTAATCCTGCTATGAAAAGACCTTGGGGCAAGTATCTGCCCTTGTACCTTTGACCCATCGCTGCCATCCTTCACTTCCAAGTTGAGGAACAGCTCGATGAGCCCAGGCTGTGTCTCCACGGCCACCGTGAGGAACTCCAGGATCATGACCTTGATGCGCATGTCCTCGATCCTGCTCTGCAGGTGGGTCAGGAAGGCGTCGCGGATGGCGGCGGCGTCGCTGCCCAGGCAGGCGTACACGGACATGGGAGCGACCTGCACACGGACACAGCACCCAGGGGGAAATAACCACCCTGTACGGAATTCTGGTCTGTGTAAGAGGTGATTTGTACTGTACTGAACCTCCAAAATATTTAATGTTCAATCTGTGAGGGGGCACTCAAAAGTAAGTTGCCATTAAGCAACAGAAGAAAGCTGCCAAGTGATACAAATTTTCCTCTTTGGCAGTTCTCGTCTATCCCTCACCTTTTTCTCCCACGTTGGCAAAAAAATAGAAAGAGCAAAACAGCTTTGGAATTGTATTTCTTGATATAAATAAACCCAGAGCTGGATTTATATTCTTTAAGAAAAACTACAAACACTCAGAAGTTAGTAGCCAAAAAGAGGAAGTCTAAAAGGCTTAGTAAATCTAGAGCCTGCTTTTTAGTAAGTCTGAAATTTGAAAGGTCCTAATAAAAACTTAAATAGGATGTTCTTCTCAGTAAGATGTTAAAGTTCCAGGTAGAAAGGCGTAGGAATTTTATCTAAGATTCTGACTTTAGATAAAAGTTGCTCAAAAATTGGGAAGAGATCCATTGGAGGTGCAAATACTTTGCAGATAACATCCCACTTGTGGGAAACCTCTCGGTGAGTGCTGAGTGACTTCTGAAACAGCAGATTAAGTTAAAAATACTTAAGTGCCCTTTAGGTGATTTTTGATGTGCTCTACCTTAGAGCTGTAGGCCACCCTGCTTCAACTGACTTGATTAAGCTCCCTGATTAAAAAGAAAAGCCTGAAGAAACTATCTGGAAAGAATGCCAGTGGTGGAATCAGTCACAAGGGGAGAAGCAAAGCAGCACTGGTGTGTCTCATCTCACCGTAGCCAGTCGTTTGAGCAACTGGATGGCCAGGCGTGGGAGTGCAGGGTCGTGTTTGTGGTAGATGTATTTGGCCAAGACAGCAATGAGATTGTTTCCATGAGCACCTGGAGAGAACACAATTGAAATCAAAGAGAAGAAATGGCAACAAGATATAACTATTTACCAAATAATGATTTTCACAGCAGAAAGTGGGAACTAGGTTGTTCTCCCAAAAGAACAAGGCCTGGGTCCAGCCAGAGGCACTAATGGCAGCTGATTTAGTATACTCTGTAATTACACTAATCTCATTACTAAGCATCAAACAATAAGCCATGTTTGATTAATCCTTCTGAAGCTGTCCCAGCGGGGCAGAATGCCTCAGAGGAGGGAGAAGAGTCCTCCTCCCATCACTAGCAAGCACTTTTTGGAAACCTTAACTCCTGTCTGCAATGAGACACACGCTGACATTTGCAAAGAACCCAAAAGCACAGCTCCCCAGGGTGCCCCAGGGGGGAATACCCACCATGCTGAGTGAGTGCCTGCTCCAGTGGAGACACCACACTGGACGGGGGTTTGAGCCGGATGACGTTGTTGGTGACGGAGAAGGCCAATTTAACTGTCTGGATCAGCAGCTGCCCCTGGCCCTGGGACTCATCACTGTGTTTCCAAAGGAAACCAAAGTCACTGTGCTGACAATCAACATTTATTATTTGCACAACATTCAAAGAGGAAACTCAGTACTCCACAGGGGTTTATGCGATGTTTTCACTCAGAGCGTCACACCAGCACACAGAAGATGCCAAAACAGCCACACCTCACTCACCTGCTGGACTGGGAGGCCATCACCATGTCAATGGTGTCCACCCCAATGCCCATGATGTTGATGACAGCTTGCCCTGCCTCCGTGTTGGCCAGGCTGAAGATGCACAAGGACTGCAGGCTGGGAGCGTTGCTGGGACACACAAACACAGGACTGAGTCACAAGGAGCAGGAATTTGCCACAAAGGACTTAGAAAACTACTACAAAGTAACCTCTTCATTTCTACATCCTCACTGTCCCTTCCTTTATTCTCCGTTCTACTTTCATGACAGTGGCTACACCAAATAGGAAAAGTGGGTGGCAGTCTGTCCCAGGAAATCTAGGTACTTTTTTCTCTTTTTCATCAGGTGTTCTAGAAACCTTTGTGGTTTTGTCTGTCCCTAATCATCTTCTACCCTCCCTGTACTCAGTAATGCAGCAAGGAGCTGAAACCAGCACTACACAGCTATGCCAGCTACCTCCTAGTTGTTTGCATTCCAAAACTGACACAGAATGATAATGAATTCTGCACTGTTACCAGGTTAGTGCAGATCTGAGACCCATCACTTGTCTTACCTGCTGCGAGGATCCATTTCAGGGCATAAATTCAGTATAGCATGGATTAGCTGCAGAATTAGGCACCCTAAAACAGAGATGAAATGGGCCAGTCAGGTTTTGAGAACTTCTGCCTAGCTCCTACTACTCTCAAACAAATCACAGCATCTAACTATATCAGTAGATGTACAATACAAATCCCAAACAGCTGCTAGAAAAGGTATGACAAAAAAAAGAAAAATTCACACATTCTGTTGAGAAGGCAGGTGATACTTTTTATTCCCTTCTCCTCCTTCTTCCTCCCTCAAGATCCTTACCGATTTTCTCTCTCACTCCATGGGAGTTGTATCTCCATTTGTGGTAATTTGGTAACATCTCCTTCAGGACAAACACGATGCAGGGCACAAGGCCTTGGCTCTGGGTGCTACCAAGTTGTCCCTAGGAGAAACAGGAATGTTATTTAACCAAGGGGGGGGACAAAGGACAAGAAAACTGTTGCAGGAAGACATGCTTTATGTCACTTCCCAATCATACCAGCTCACAGGTGGTGTCACATCAGAGCATTCCAGCAGCACTCACCCGGACAAGAGTTGTCACGAGGTTGAGGAAGGAGATGGTGACACTGTACTCGCCCTGGGGCTGTTCTATGCTCATCAAGAGGTTCCCATAGCCCCCAGCATTCATTCCCTCTGCACTGTGGAAGGAGCAAGAGGGTTCACCACGTGAATAGCAGGATTCTGACACGAGGGAGAGATGCCAAGTGCAGAGACTGCACACCGGGAAAAGGTTCTTATGACATGTCAGGCATAAAAAGTGGGGAGGGATCAATGAATACCTAATCATGTGATTCATGCTGGACAGTGGATTGGCAACAAATGGTAAGAACCCTGTGTGGTGAAGGTCAGTCCAAACCTGCAAGAGAAAAGGTACAGATATTCCCTCTCATTCACCTATAAATGCCTACCAGTTCTCACACCCAGCACAAACAGGTCCTTCCCTCACCTTGGCTGGCATCCGAGCAGCCAGGACTGTCAAACAATTGACACAAGAAGCAATAACATCCACAGGGGGAGAGATTACAGTTGTTAGCCTACAAAAGAGAAACACATGCATGAAATGCACTGCCACCTGTGGTCTAGCCTATTTACTGGGGTTTTTAATCAAAAAAGCTTCTCTCTCACTGAAGAACACGCATCTAAGCAGGTAAATACAGACAGCAGAGTCTGCACTTTCACAGTCTAGACTTCCCACCTCCCCCTCACACCTGAGTCAGATCAATTTACTGCCAGAGGCAAGGCTGGCAAAGCAGCAGGCTGTCAGAGAGAACAATAATTATACAGCAGTTATATATTCCCTGCCAATTAACTCTGGGAGGAGCTAATAAGTACAACTGTTTTAACACCCAGGAGTTACTGCTCTAATGCTGTGTTTTATCCCCCTTCCATGTAAATGTAGCTACCAATAAAAACTGCCTTTAAATGGGTAAAACTGCACAACATTCAGGAAAGAGGTGGAAGAGGGGCATTCTGCTGCAAACAGTGTGTAGGCAGAACAGTCTTGAGAGCTGAACACCAGTGTTGGGGAGCTCAAGCACTGACACTTCTTGCAAAGCTCCTGGCAAAATCAGTAATTAGCCATTCTTCCAGCTCACTGTACCTGCTCAGGTACCTCTGCTGGCAGTGACTCACCTCTGCAGGAGCATGTAGATCCGTGATGTGATTGGAAGAAGGCAATCTGCTATTGATGCATCAGTGCTGATCACTTTATGAACCAGATCAATTATGGGCTTGACCCTCTGGCAATGCTGAATCACATCTGGGTAAAGAAAACCAACACTAGAACGCAAAATTGTACTTAAACAGTAGTCAAATCTGGAACAATGACCATTATTCTCACCACAAGCCTCCATGATCATTCCCCATACCAAAAAACATTTGTTTATCTCAACTTTCTTCTCATCTAAAATGTATCTTGTCTCACTACATGGTCTTACCATGCAGTGAATTTTTTTTGCAGTGAAGTTTACAGAATAATCATTATCATCAGGTCTCTGGTAAAATATTCCATGCTCTTGCAAAAGTATTCAGTTCTACTACTAATCTCTAATTGATACCAATTAATAATTATTTATTCTTTTATACTCCCAGCCTGTCTCACCTGCTGTTGATACAACATGGAGCAGCATCTCAATCTCACAGGTGAACAGTGTCCAGCTGCTGTAGGAATACTCCCACCGTACCAAATAAGCCCGATCATCCAGCATCACCTGGCCCACTGTTCCCTGAGGTATTCGTAGATTTGTTTGACCTAATCCTAAAGATTGAAAAAGCAGATGAAAAAGTCACCAATTACTTACAAGCCAAGTAAAGAACTGAAATCCCCAAAGCATTTCAATAAGAAAAGAAGTGCAGTTTCCTTACCAAGAGGATAGAGCAGCTTTGGGGCCTGTCTTCGCCACAACGTCCCGTCCTCGTGGGAGATCACATCTGGAGGTTTATGCTTGTACAGTTCAATATAGAAGGACATTTTATCCAGGAAACTGTATACCTGCATCAGAGAGAGCTTCAACAATACAGCCAAAGAGCCAGAGCTTCTTAAAAATTAATCAACCAGGTCATCTCCAGGAATCAGCAAGTTTTGTTGATATGTACAATATTCTTCTAATACATGGACCCTCCCAAAACATTATTTACACAGCCCACGTGTCCAGACAAGTCTCATCTTATGAATCAGGAACTTCTTATCAGTAAAGCACCATTCAATAATTAGTCAGCATCTTCATCTTGAGCCACTAGACTTGGAAAGTTTTCTAAAAGCCAGAAAACAGAGTCCTGCAACAGCACAGGACTAATGTCTGTTACCTAAGACTGCAACTGAGATAAGCACATGCAATGGAAAGAAAGAATCACAGAGCATTTCACCCCTGTCCTGAAATAAATCACCTCCCAAACACCAAGACAGATCCTGTACCTTTTTTGCAGTAGATTTATCAGACACAAGGGCTTGGAGCAGCTGAAGGAGGGGAGTGAGAAGATGGGGAAACATCCCACACACGCTGTCCAGGATAATACCCAGACCTGCAGTAGGTTCCTGGTGGTGGAAACAGAAAATAGATATCTTATTACTAAAAAGAAAAGCTAAAAGGGTCTCAGTATAGCACAAAGCTACAGTTCCTTTTTAAGCTGTGCATTTAACATTAATCATGCACAAAAGTTGCACAGACTAAAGCATGAGGCAGTTCTGCAAGTATAAGGCAAGAAGTAAGACTGTAAGGCATTACATGTCATCCTAATTCTGTGACAACAAAAAATAAGCAGGATGCTTTTGCCAGCAGTTAGTTCAATCCTTGCAGCCCCAGCCCTGCTATCAACTATCACCTATATTAAAACTCGCTCCAGTATCCTTTTCAAGAGTAAAGCCAAGGCTGTACCTAAAAGGCAGGAAAGGGCAAAAGTAAATCAAAGATAGATGCAAAAGAACTGTAGCTCCTCAGGCCCTCCTAGAAACCAACTAACTAAGCACTACCAGTCTGTTCCTTTCCTATAAGAGAATCTTTTATCAGGTCTTAGTTATAAACAAGGTAGGTCAAACAACTTGCTGACACACTCACCGTCTTCCAGAAGAGCTGAGGAATGCTGGAAGCTGCCAGAACTTCACATGCAGCATCAATTATATCCTACAAAGGAAGAAAGGATGGAAAAAAATGAAAGCTACTTTACACAGGGGGTTTTTGTCCCAACCAAGTTCTGCAACATCTTTGGAATTTAAGTTTTCATGTTCACCCACCAAGATGTAACTGTTTCCTGGAGTCAAAACAGAATCACACACCCAACCCCAGACCCCACAGCCAGCCTAAAGCCATGCTACTCATCTAAGTTTGCATGGTGTAAATGCAGTAGGAAAACCAGCAAATCACTTGTTTGGATCTATCTAAGCCTGTGGTCTCAAATGCAGGATTACAGTTTAACCAGTAATTAGCATCAGTTAGGACAGGTTATTTTGAATTATTTTACAGGTGCAAGGGGCCTTGGGAGCTTACCTGCTGATTGCCCAGTGTGTGTAATTCCAGTGATGTCAGGACAAAGGAAAGAAGTCCATAAATACACATGCAAGCTGTGCTGGCAGTACACTGCAAGGGAAGAGTACATAGAGCCTTTATGGAAAAGACTGTGAATTACAAACACACTGCAACTCTACTCAACATGCTTTACACACTGAGTAACTGCCTTTCTCATACATCCTTGCTGCACAGGGGCAGCAAAACTGGGAGCAGTCATTACTTAATCTCCCCCTTAACATGAAATAGTTGACTGAAATGAGAAATCTTGCCACTACCATTATCACTAGAAATGCCTTCCAGACATCAAAATAAAAAAGCACCTTTTTTTTATTTTGTGTTCTAAGATTATTTATTCATTTTTATTAAGTATTCGTATTTTCTTATTAAGATTTCATAGAAATCCAAATCATTTGCTGTCACTGGTTTCTATCTACAAAGTAGTTTACTCTCACACACAGTATTGTCTAATGAAACCATATACAGAGAATAGTGCAGAGTTAAATCATCTGGTACTGAAGATCCACAATAGCAAATACACCTGTGTAGGCAAATCAGCAGATGTGATTAACTGCAATCTATTCTGCTACGACTTCCAAAGCTTTTCTTTTACTCTTTGGGCATAAAAATCCGTTTCATTCCAACTTGATTCTTGATCCTCACTGAAAGAAAGCAGGATGACAGATCATGCTTTACTGCACACTCTGCTTAAAACCAGGCTTAGTCTGAAAGAACACTGGTTCCAAATCAACCGTGTCCCATCACAGCTTTACACCAGCAGCAGTTAAATCAGAAGCTCACATACAGGACTGTAAGAGACTCACATTCTTGCCCCCACTGCTGAGGGAGCGCAGCAGCTTTGTCAGATACTGGAACACGTTGAGCTGGATGGCAGTGCTGCCCATCCTCCTGATCACGTTTGTGGCCTCCTCTGGGTTTATGGTGTGACGGAGCAGAGCCCAGGCCAAGAGCACCGGAGCGTGATGGGAGACATCCCCCAACTGCAGCAGCTGATTGTCCATCTCCTGCACAGAGACAAGACAAAAGCCAAATAACTGACATCTTCTGAAAGCAGTTCACACTCGACAAGCTGATTGTGTCTCTCATGTTATGTGGATGCCAGTTCCTACACTCGGACAACAAACCCAAGGATCAGAAATGCACAGACACAGCAGTGCCTGGATAACCCCACTAAGTTCTGTTCTCTTAGGCCTGACAAGGGGTTGGTTACTGTGCTTTACCTGGTGGATGTGCTCACTGTTGGCCAACTTGTGCTCCTCTGTCCTGTCATCCAAAGCACGCTCATGCAGGGAGTCGATTTCCATGCCTTCCACCAGAATAAGAGCACTAAAGTACCTACAAGCAGGAGAAGAATAAAAACAAGTAGGTCAGAAACTTTATTTGAGAATTCAGGTGAGGTTTTTTAAACTACAAGTGGTCCTTTAGTTTGCTTGGTCCAGCTCTTCTTTGAAGAAATAAGAAATTACAGGGAGTTAAGAGCACATAATCCAAATTTTATCTTGAAATGCTGGCATATGACAAAGTACAATCTTCAGAACCAACATTTCTGGTTGAACAGAGAAGAAAAGGCCACTGAAATGTGAAGACAGCCTTTCCACCTTTGTAGCTCTGCCACCTGGCAGGATTCTCATTGCCCTCAAGTCATGTCCCACACAGCACAACAAAGGCAACGCTGCCATTTGTTGGCAGACCCACAACAGCTGAACTGAGGCAACCCAGGTAAAAATGCAAGTCAGAGAAAGCATCAACCTCCACACAGGGAGCACCCAGACCAGCATAGGACTGTGAAGATACAATTTCACTTTACCACTAGACCATCCAAGGAGGAGTGGCACTGTATCTCCACTGCCAATCTTACCAAAGGCAAAAATTATATACTAGATTGAAGTTAGTCTATGGACACCTCTCTACTTTGCAGTCACACCTTCATTTTGCTGAAAACCTTCAGTATGACCAGAAAAACCTTTTTTTGCCTCCATATCCTTAGTCTGAAATAGTTAGGTGATTTTAAGAGGCAGCAGCAAGAATTATAAATGTTTTCCTGAGGAGAACAATTGTTTTGCTCTGCCCCCACTTCACAGACACACACAGCACTCACCCAATACGATCCACCAGGTGATCCATGCTCTCATCCACCAAATGCCTGTTGGTTTGTCTCGTGCCAAAGCCCTGCTCTTTGAACATCTTGGCAAAGGCCAGCAGCTCATCAGGTGCCATTTCAAAGTATGCATAGTAGAGGAAGATGACTTCCAGCAGCATGGACTGCTCACGGAGGCATTGCACAAACCAACGGGACACCTGACGCTCTGTCTGCACAAAGGAAAGTTCCACCATCACAGGGCAGCAAAAGCAGTCAGAGACTGTGGAAGCAGTTCAACAGTCAGTGTAGCCAGCACTTGGATTTACTACAAGGAACAATATGTTTCATGCAACCCTCTGTTTCAGAGCAAGAGAGTGTTTTGCTAGAGAGAAAACAAATCTTGTTTCTTGGACCAGAAGAAACATCCTGTTTGACTTCTCCTGCACTTGTGTATTTTCCAATGCACTACATACAAGGAAAGACTTTAAAAGTCAGATAATAATAGTAAGAGACAAAATACCATGAGATTTCCATGTGTTTCCCACGTAGGAGCTTCTGCTTTGTACAGAGCTTCAAACTGCTTCCGGTAATTCGGGACTAGTTCCTTGTCCAACTTTTCCACACACTGGAAGTACTGTGCCTTAAAGGAACAAACAAAATGAACTCCTCACGTGCTTTTTACAATCACAAGTGAGGAATTACTACATATTTAGCCTGTTTCAGTGGCATCATGGCCAGGATTCGTGTACTCACGGTGTAAGGGTGTCTCTCATCCTGGAAGTAGGTGAGCAGGTGGAGGACGCAGCGCAGGATGCAGATCCTCTCCTCATAGTAGTAGTCAGCGAGCTGTGAGTGCACAGTGCCACCAGTATCAATTTGATATCGTGCCCAACTCCCCTGCACTTCCCTCTCCCATCACAGGAATGCAGGGTGCTCACACATTATAACAGATGGAGTTTCAACTGAGCAGTTTTTAAGTTATTGGGGAAAAAAAGCAACAATTAACTTTACAGAACTCAATAAATCATGGCCAGAAGGACAGGTCTATAATTACACTGTTAAGTGAGAAAACTTGCAAAAGAAAAGAAAAAAGACACCCCTATAAATCTCTGTCAGAAATTATCATCATTCTTCATTTCAAAGTTGTCACATCAGACAGTAACATACAAACCTACAAGTTTTGGAAAACAAGGGAGTGCACCTCTACCCAGCTAAATTCCCTCATATTAAGTCTAAAATATCATTCCTCTAGCAATTATTAACACTGTCCAAATCTACATGCACAATTTTAAAAGCACCTTCTAAAATCTGTTCATTACATGAAGGAATACTTCAATTAAGATTTTCCATAGAAATAAAGTGGGTTCTCTGCCAACAGATCTTTTCCACAGAGAAAACAAATGGAAATGACTAACCTTCAGCATCAGAGCCTGACTCTGCCTTTCATCCTGAAGAACTGTCTGTAAACAAAACACAACAAAATAAAGATTAGTAGACAGATCTACTGACAAAACATTTATGCACAAAAAAAGACTGAAATAAAAAAAAGGCAAATTTTCTTTCCATTTCTTTGGAAAGAGATTCCAAAAGCACAAAGACAAAACATTCATTTTTAACTACATATTTATTTTTCATCTCCACTCTCATTCACAAATATGTGACTTTCCTGCATTCCTGTGATAGAGAAAGAGTTCCTGTAGAGATTTGAGCAGGAAGAAATAAGCCTGGGTATCTGCTCCAACATTTCCTTAAAACAGCACTGGAGCATTGTAGGGTCAGAGAATAAAATCTACAAAGCCATTTCCAAATCAGAACTCAGACTCACATGTGCCCATGTGCATCAACAAACTACTGGTATTAAGTAAAGATGTGGAGTAAACAGAACATTAATAGGAGCTATGGACCTTCAGAGAGTCCCTGGTTCCTCTGTAATCCTCTTGAAGGTAAGACTGTAACAACTGCACACTCTGCTCTTCATCCAGACCCTACACAAAAGAAAGAGAAATGCTCTGAAATTAATAAAAGGCAACTGAATTCAATAAAGATTAAGATTCTCCCCAAACACTCAGCCATCTTCAAAACAAATAATTTCCAAAATATGACAAAAGAACACTTCTGCACCAGGCAGATGCTTTAATCAGCACTTCTGTTTAAAACCAAACACACAAGCTTTGATGTCACTGAGCTGCAGGAGTTTAAATTCAGCTTAAGGAGCATCAGAGTCATTTAAACAAAGGTACCACCAGTCACTGAACTCTAAACTTGTGGCTTAAAGAAACAGAACTTTGCAGGTAAACTGAGAGGGGTGTCAAACAAGGCAACTGATTTAAGGGATGTGAGTTTTCAGCTGAGCAGCTGTCCTGGAAGAACCCAAGACAGACAATAGCAGGTGCTGCTGCTGAAAAGCAGAGCCCTGTGCAGCAGGACCAGGAAAACCACAGCACCTCAAGGTCACTTTGGAAAAATTTGACCTACAGCCTCAACATGTAATTCTAACATCCTTCAGATTATCTGGAATTGAAAGGACCTTAAAATTTGCCTCTACTCAACATCAGAAAGGTGACCTAAATATCAGAATCCCAGTAATAATTTCATTCCAGGGATAAAAAATAATCAGATGGCAGCTTCACTCACCAAAAACTTGCTGACCCTCAGACCCAACTCTTTTAGTGGAGCAGCTACATCTTTATCAGCTTTAATTTTTTCTGCTGAAGTTGTACTAAAGAGAAAAGAAATTTTAGTTACTAAAAATGCAGCAATCCCAAGGACTGAACTCAACAGGCATAATTTCAAAGTCCTCAGTTTTATCAGTTTCAACTGAACTTCTGATTTTTCCTCAGTGGCCTTTCAATATTTCATACAACAATATTCAGCAACCTTCCCACCAGATAAATCTCAACATTGTTCACAATTCTATCACTGTAATAATGCACATTATACTCATTCCACCTCTTTCAATGAGGGAATCTGGATTCTTTCTGGAGTGACTGAGTGTCAAGAGAAGTCAATTCTCCACAGGCTGCATGACTGCTGCAGCTCACAAAGGCAGGGGTCAACAGCCACCTGACAGCAGTGACAGCAGAAAATGCTGTCACTTCTTTCTGGTCTTTATTTCATGCCCAAAAACGTTATGTGGATTAAGTACTTTCTCTTGCTCCTCCTCTCCTGAACACTTGTCATGCAAGAGAGGAAAATTCTATTTTTGTTTAATCAGAGAAAAATATTTTACATGATCCTCTGTTTACTGGGAAACCCCACATTAGAGGTTCATTTCTAAAATCAGGCAGTGACTGTACCTTGGTGGTTTATAGTATGACAGTCCCTCTAACAGCCTCTGCCAGTGCTTGTTCAACTCTGCAGCAATCTGGGCCTAAAAAAGAAACAAATACCACTGAACAGACTCCTCAAAGTGCACTACCAAGTACCAGATTTGTTAAATTTAAGGAAAGCAAGGAAATTCCTCCACCACCACAGAGACAGGAACAACAAAAGACAGGTGTCTGTGACTCAGACTGATTCCAGATAAGTGAGGCAGAGACCTGCCTTGCTAATCCCAAGAAGGGCAAGGAAATAGGAGGCAATGGACTAGTTTCAGAAACATTTGGATTTCCAACCTCTGGGCAAATTCTTGGAAGCACAGGCTCCATCCCTTAAAATAAGGCAGCAGGCTGCACCACTCATCAACACCCCAGGCCAGCCAGTCTAGGAAGCAGCACTTGTGCCCACTCCAGAAAAGGAACCACCTTTTCCATACACCTTTCCAGGCAGTTCATGCAGCAGCTGTAAACAAGCAGTGGAAGAATGAACAAGTAACAGAGACAAGAGGAACAAAAAAACACACTGAGGAAGAAGGAAAAACAGCAAAACAGCGAATATTTTCACTAATATTCAACGAGATGTACAAATGATGCATTTGGCCATGGAGCCCTTTCAGTGATGGCCAAACCTGCTCAGCAGGACATGGACTTACTGGTTCTCTTAAAGCTGATCTGCCCAAAAGAATTGTCCATAATTCTCTGCTGCTCCTGCAAACAAAGGGAAAAGGTGCAAAGTGTTTTAATTATGACCATTATTTCAGGCTTCCATTTAGCTCATGCCTTTTCAAACCTGCAATTAACTGGGAGCAGATCACCTTGCAGTTCAAGAAAAATGACTTAAGGAACATCAGCTTTTAACTGAGGGGTTTCAGATGTCCTACAAGAACCAAGGAAAGACCCAAAGAAGGTGACAACTGACACTGTGCACTCATATCAAAGCTTCACATATATATCAGCTTACCAGTTCAATTTGATTTGGCTACTTGGACATTTGAAGGTCATTAAGAAGAAACTTAATGAAAGTATAGAGCAATATTTTATTCAGTTACATTCAACACTCTGCTCCAAACAAATTCTTCCATCACAGCTTCATCCTCCACTCTAAGCAGAGCATAATAAACCTGGGTGAAGTGAAAAACTACAAGATCTTTACACAGCCTCCAGAACATTCACCCTCACCTTCTTCTTCCTTCCTGAGAACTCTGTAAAGAAGCCAACCTGCACTAGAAGGAATTACAGACCACATCCTGACCCTGGCACACACATCCAGAAAAATAAGTCTCCCTATAACAGCCCAGAGAAAAGATGGTTTACCAAAAAGAGTATTTCATTTAGACAAATGATATTTTAGCGAAGTATTACAAATGAGGAGTTAAACATCCCAACTGCTCACACAGACTGTCTGCAAAGCAAGAGCACTCACTGCCTTATTTTTAGGATAACATCATCAAGGTACCTCCCTGTGGCAGTGAAAGGCATCTGAGACTTCTGACACGTGGTGCCACCTGATGAATGGCAACAGCTATCACTTCCAGGACACTTATCAACATAATTTCTCCCTGCTCATTCCTTGACAGTTGGGTGTACTTTCCTGACAGGAGCCCCTCCTGACACGGTCAGCACCAGATCTGGGTTCTGCCTCTCCAGCCCGGAGCACCCAAAGGCCCAGAATTTCACCAACAACTGAAGAGCAAGGTCAAGGAAGCAATTCAACCGAAGCCCAGGTTCAGTGATCATGTTAGACTGGTACCTTTGTTTGTCCTGAGCACGTTTTTTGTCATTCATTGTAAGAACTGAGCCCCAGCCCAGCAGAGCCAACCCTTCCATTTTTCACTCCCTCGTCTGTGAATAAACAGACCGTGGTTTGTTGGCCGTTCATTAATTAGAAGCCAAAGGAGGAAAGCTCTGTGTGCAACCACAACTAACAGTGGTGTTCTTGTCCCCTTTAGGGCTTAGAGGCATTCATTGAACAAAAATTAGACACCAGGGAAACTCCAGAGCATAAAAACGTTACAGTAAGCGACAAAAATAAACGACGGGAGTTCTGAGGACAAACGAAGGCACCGATGTGAGGTGATCACTGAAACTGTGATTCACTGACACCCTTCCCACGTGTCTATTTTGACTTTAAGTTTGCAGGAGGTGCGGGGGGCGCAGCCCGGCCCTGGCACCATCGCCCGCCCGGGGCGGCGGCTGCGGGGCCCGGCGGCCCCTCGGCGGCGGGAGCGGGGAGGGATCCCCGGCCCCGCCAGAGCAACGGCTGCCAGCGCGCCCTGCGCGGCCGCTCCCGGCGCACGCAATAAAATAAACACAGAACTCCCGACATTCGCTCCCGCTCCGACCGGCGGGGCGCGGGGGGACCCTGAGGGTCCCTCAGCGAGGAGGGGGGGGGGGGAAGGGGGCGGGGCCTCACCGAGCGCGCGGGGCCAGCCCGGCGCGCGCCCCGCCGCGGTTAAACCCTCCCGTCGCCGCCGCCGCCGCCCCTCCGCCCCCCTCTCCCCTGCCGGCCCCGCGGAGCACAGCACGGCCCGGCCCGCCCGCAGCCACAGCCGGGGCCGCCCCTGCGCTCCCCCCTCAGCCCGAGCGGCAGCGGCCCCGCACCTCGCGCTCAGCCCGCCCGCCGCCATCTTCGCTCCGCGCTCACGTGACCGCTCGCCCCGCCTCCTTCTCTCGCGCCGGCATCACGTGGTGCGGTCTGGCCACGCCTCCCCCATCCCCGCCAGTGGGTCATGTGACAGCGGCGGCGCCAAGATGGCGGCGTCCTGCGAGGTGGGTGCGCGCTCCGCTCCCGGACGGAGGTGTTCGAGGGTGCTCGGGGGCGTTCGAGGGTGTTCGAGGCTCCGCGGGGGGAACGGGGATCGCCCGGGAGCGCCTCCCGCGAGTGAAGGCTGGGTTGTGGGTGAGGCGGCTGACGGGACACTGGGAAAAGAGGGAGCAGAGAGGGGCTGCAGGGAGGCGAGGATCACCGCGCGTTTGGCAGCGCATCAGTGGGAAGCTTCCCTGCCCAGGGCAGCCGGGAGGCGGATCGCGAAACGGGCAGAAAACGTTCGGTGTGGCTCGAATCGGGGCGTGACGGGTCCCGCTACGTGAGGAGAGAGCGGCAGCGCTGAGGAGCTTCACGCTACCTGAAAGCCGCAGAGGAAGGAGTTGCTGCAGGCACAAGAAAATGAAATAATTCAGCAGTGAAACACATCGTGTTGCAGGTTCACGGGTCAGGGCTTTCAGAGCTGCTGTGTTAGAGCAGAGACTTCACAGAGGGTGAAATTCTTGTCTCCCAGCCAGGCTGGGCGTCGCTGTCATGTGCCAGACTGAGGGGAAGGACTCTCCGTCTTTGGCAGGTGGATTTACTCTGCCTCTTCTCAAATAAGCCTTAAGCTTCCCCCCTCTTCAGTGCACAGAAACAGCAGAGTGGCACCCCAAAATCATTAGTTATAGGTACATATCGACCAGACTTGGGGTTTTTTAACTGTATGATTAATTCTTCTCTTGTTTTAACATGACTTGTGATGGCAAAAGCTCTCCCTGGGCCTGATCAAGCTGTGTAGCAACAGTACATGGAATGAAGTTTGGCAATCAAGTATTTCAGGCTGTATGAACAAGGATGCCAAAAAGCAACCTATTAATAATTAAGAGTTTTCAGTACAAATTCATAAATAACTAAACCTTGCAGGCACACAGTGTGAGGGAGTTTGATGGTACAAACTGGAATAGTTCCTCAGTGATATTGGTACTGAGATCTCTGTCAGCTTCAGGGTCTGGTGACACCATTCAATACTAAGTGAAAACCCAAAACAGAGCTTGAATTAAACTTGGGGAGCTGGTGTAGATATTGGCAATGAGACTTGAGAAGGAGAATTTAATAGGAGTTTGCTGCTGGGCCAGAAAGGATGAGGCAGTGCAGTGTCTTAGTTGGGACACATAACATTGCAAACAGAAATACAGAAACTGAGACCTTCAATCTCAAAAGAGGTGCCAGAATAATGGCAGACTGGGGGATTCAGCCTCAGAAAACAGGAATTAAGGTACTGACAGGGGGAGAGGATCTGCAAAAGCTTTAGCCTTTCCTGGAAGCTGCTTTAAAACCGAAGCTGCTGTAAAAGTGAAGCTGCTCTAGCTGTTTGCTCTTTCTTTTCCTTTTAACAGGAATCGCAGTAGCATGGAAGGGAATTCCTCCTAATGGACTACTGAGCACATCAGGACTCCTGAGAGAGATTCTGAAAGCTGGAATCATGCTGAACAAGCCGGTGCTGGTGGAGTCCCTGGTGGTGTTTGCCATGGTGCTCTCGGTGCACGGGGTGGTGTGGGACCGGTTCTCCTGGTGCGCCCTGGCCTTGGCCCTCCAGGCCTTCTACGTCCAGTTCAAGTGGGACCGGCTGCTCCAAGCGGGGGGAGCCGTGTTCCAGTTCAGGGGGGCGGCCAACAGCGGCCTCCTGCCCGCCAGCATGGTCATCCCCCTGCTGGGGATCGTCATGAAGGAGCGGTGCCGGGCCGCCGGCATCGTGTACTTCGAGCGCTTCGGGGTGGTCGTGGCCTCCACGGGGATGCTGCTCGCGCTCTTCCTGTCGGTGCTGGCGGTTGGCATCACCAAACCCGTGCCAACCAACACCTGCATCCTGACTGGCATGGCTGGCAGCATCATCATCTACACCATGAAGCACTCCCTGGCTGTCTCAGAAGTCATAGAGGTCCTGGAAGTGCTGCTCATCTTTGTCTACCTCAGTATGATCCTGCTGTACTTGCTGCCTCGGTGTTTCACTCCCGGGGAAGCGCTGCTGGTTCTTGGAGGTGTGAGTTTTGTCCTCAATCAGCTCATTAAACGCTCACTGAATGTAGTCGAGGGCAAAGGGGATCCCATTGACTTCTTCCTTCTCGTGGCAGTTGTTGGAGTTGTTCTCCTTGGTCTTTTTTTCACTGTGCTCTTTCTTTTCATGGATTCCGGCACGTGGATCTCCTCCATGTTCTTCCACATGATGACAGCAGTCTTGGGCTTAGGGGTCATCATGCCTTGGCTGTACAGACTCATCCACAGGAACCCTCTGCTCTGGCTGCTGCAGTTTCTGTTTCAGACACAGACAAGACTTTACCTTCTCCTGTACTGGACCCTCTTGGCTGCCTCAGCCTGTGGGGTGGTTTTCTACCAGAACGCAAAGAGATCATCTGAATCCAAAAAACACCAGGCCTCCACTATCACCAGGAAGTATTTCCACTTCATTGTTGTAGCCACTTATGTCCCTGGACTCATTTATGACCGTCAGCTGCTCTATGTTGCTGCAGTGCTGTGCCTGGCAGTGTTTATCTTTTTGGAATACGTCCGGTACTTCAGGATCAAACCCTTCGGCCAAACCCTCAGGCATTTGCTGTCTCTCTTCTTGGATGAAAGGGACAGTGGCCCTCTAATCTTGACTCATATTTATCTCCTCCTTGGCATGTCCCTCCCAGTGTGGTTGTTCCCCAGATCTTGTGCTCCCAAAGGCACCTTGTCTGGGGCAGGAGCACTGGTCCCCTACTCCGGGGTGTTGGCAGTGGGGGTAGGAGACACTATTGCCTCTGTTTTTGGCAGTACAATGGGGGAGATCAAATGGCCAGGAACAAAGAAGACCTTTGAAGGGACAATGACAGCTATTTTTGCTCAGATCATTGCTGTGGCCCTGATTCTGATCTTTGACAGCAGTGTGAATCTGAACTCCAGCTACGCCTGGATTCTGGCATCTGTGAGTTTGGTTTCTCTGCTGGAAGCTTACACCACCCAAATTGATAACCTGCTGCTGCCTCTCTACCTCCAGATCATGTTCATGGCATAGAAGCACTTCCAGGAACAGAGGTTTCTCCCTTCCTAGAGAAAAGTGGTACTAGGAAATGCACTGTAATGACAGCTCAAAGCTGACCTAAACACTACTTTTGGTACAGCAGAGAAAATTGTTAAAATCAGAAATGAGACTTATTTAAAATAAAGGTTTTGGTTTGGTCTTGTTTTCCCCCCTGTTGAAAACAGCCCGAGTTAGGTTCTCACAGCAACAAATATGACTGATAAAAACAGCCTGTGTTTAATAATCCAATTATCCAAGTTTCTTCTGGGGGCAGAGAGGCAAAGGAAGCAGAGGAAGAAGAGGTAAGTCAATTAAAGGGGAAAAAAATAAATAAGCAGATCTCTCAGATGTTGCCACCTCTGTATTGTACCTTGTTTTCTGTACTGAGTCCTGCATCTTGTATTAGTGAACATGTGAACTCTCATTTCTGCATGAGCACCATGTAAAAAGCACGTTTGATAACAAGGGTGGGCACTCAGAGCAGGTACAAGAGTCCAGATGTGTCCAGTCCATCAGCAAGAACCACAAACACAACTCCAAACTCAGTACACATCCGTGGTGGGTGGGGAAGGTTTGGGAATGTCAGACACTGCTCATTCCAAGCCCTGCTAATAACAACAGTACATTTTTAGCCCTGAAGTTTTATTCAACAAGAAGAATGCTTTATCTTTCCCAAGATTTTAATCTCTAAATCCATTTGGAATTAATATAAGGGGGTAAAATAAGCAAAGTCACAGCTAAAACTAATTACACGTTAATTCTGAAAGCAGAAAAATCTGTTCAAGTCAATAAAATTTTCTACTACTATTGCACTTTTCTACTTTCCCTTTTTTCTTTCAGCCAGATGTTTAATTAAATAATTTACAAAAATCCTTCTATCAACAAATCGAGTAAAGCCATTGAATTCTGCCCACTTAATTGAAATTACAATGACTATTTTGTGGCCAAAAAAACCCACCTCATTTTTATGCATTAAACACTTCTGTACTGACAGTCTCTTCTCTCTGGTTTGCCACGTGTCCATTAGAACAAAACATACGTGTCCTCCCTGCCTCTTCCCTTCCCCTGAGATGTGTCCAGGCAGGAGATTGGCATTCCAGGATTCCTGTTTGCATCCTGAAGTCAACTTCTGACCCCTTTTTAGTTCACTTTTGGGATCAGTTTGGGGGGGGTCCAAGGTGCCTCACACAACACTGTCCTGCTGAGACTGTGCCTTGGGACTGAGGGCAGGACCCAGGGGTGGGTGAAACCAGTCTCTGGGTCAGCAGAATTGGCTCCAGAATCCACTAGTTGTGTTTGTGCCCCTGCAACAAGCCAGGACTGGAATAGCTGCGAGGCAGCATTGCCCAATTCACCCCCTGCCTGGGCAGGGCTCCTGGGATTTGGTGCTGCTTTTCCTGAGGAGGCCAAAGCTGGCCAGAGCCAGTTAATAAGGAAATACATTGTCAGATATTCTCTGTAGGAAACCAAACTCAGTAACTGTGCTGGGCTGAGTTTCCTTCACTTTTTAGCAGGAAATCCTGCCAATCAATCCAGATTTTTGCTTTTATTTATGCACTTGAACAAGGTGGTTTTGCACATTGCAGGTAGTGGTGCATATAATCAGAGGCCAAACTATCCCTTCTCAACAGAATTCTAAATTATTAACTCCTCTCATGGAAAGACACAGACAAAGCTTGAGCTGCTTCTGTCACGAGCCAAAGCCTTCACCACTGATGGAATAAAACAGCACCACAGGTAAGGGAAGTCACTTCTTTCCACCCTGCTCACAGCTTTCAAACAAACTGTAGAAAAGGTAGTTTCTGAATGCAGAAACTTTGCATTCAATGTTACTGCCATTGTCATTACCCAATTCCTCAATTCCTGCCCCAGACACCTGAGCTGTTCCTCTGTGAGGAATTCTTTGCTGGATTTAACCTACTTTGCTTTGCCCAAAGGGCTGAAAGGAAACTTCTTCCCTTAAAGAAACTAAATTCACCTCAAACAAATGCCAGAGATGAGCAACATCCATTTGAAAGGGATGAGTCAGTAAGAACTGGGCTCACTCTGCCACAGCTCTGACAGTGTGAGGGTTACTCTGATGTAATTCATGCCTTGGTGACACCAGGCCCATATCTCAGGGTTGCTACTGCATCAGGGCTTGTGAAATTACACCTACACAGCTTCTGTTCAGTTCAGGACACAGGCTTGAGCTTGCCTTGGATGTAACTTGTGTTTCCAAACATTTCCTTGCTGTAAGTTGGTTTGGTTTTGGTGAGGTTTTGGGGGTAGAAATTGTTCTTGTGCATATTGAGAGTTCAAACTGCTCATCAGACAACTTGGTGCTGGCCCCATCTGTTGGGAGGTCACACTGTGTCTTCCTCAAAGAAAAGATGATGGAGATGAAAAGGAGAATTTCTATTCTTTTATTAAGTGCAAGGAGTTTGATTGAGGTTCTTTGCTCCCATCATTTCAAGATGAATCTTTAAGAACTGTCATATTTTTAATCAACACACCCAGAGATCAAACACTCAATCACAGTTTGCTGGGAATACTTAGAGGATTGATTATAAAAAGCAGAGATCCTGGTTCATTTTGCCCACAACAGGGTTGTTTTTAAATCACTGTTACTCCAACAACAGGGCAGAGACATAAGGGTGAAAGTCAACCTTCTTCCCATGACACGTTCACCTGCACTGCTGGGATCAACACAGCCAAGAAATGCACTTAAGCTCTTACACTGGAGAAAATACCAAGAATCTGCAAGGAGAAATACTTCTTAACTGGTCCCAGTCAAGGTGCAATGGTCTTTACTGGTCTGTTCTCAAGACTGAAGAGGTTTCCCTACTGAAAAGACTGGGTGGCTACTCTCACACTGCAGGGCTCCTACTGCAGCAGAAGGTTCTGTCTCCTGCAGGACTGTGACAAAGGTCCTTGTTCTGAGGATAAATTAACCTTGAGAGCTCCCATAAGGGAAGGGTGTGTTTAAGGGGAACGTGAAGGAACAATCAGGAATATTGATCAGCTATTGACTCCAGAAACCACTCACTGACTTCAAGTGTAGAGCGATGGAAAAGGCAGTTCAGGAGTTGGCTGGAGCCTGGGAAGGAAGGAAGAGAGAAAGCCAAAACTTCAGAGGCTGCTCCAGTTCTGCAGGTACAAAATCAGTGCTAAGTAGGGCACTACCAACAAACTGTGAGAGACAAGACCACCAGTGACAGTTCCTCCTGGCTCCAGTTTCCTCAGCTGCCCGTGAGGATCATGACCTTACCAGTTCTCCTTGCTCCAGCTGGTGCCCTTGGCCTCCATCACGTGGAAGGTGAAGGCGTGGCGAGAGGACTCCGAGCTGTTCAGCTCACTCTTATGGACAACTTCCCCATGGATGAGGATGAGTCCACCTGTGGGAAAGAAACCCCTCTGCTGCTGCTTTTTCCGAATGGTGAGCTCCAGCTTTCCAGTGGAAGGGTTAAATGCAATTTTAGCTCCCTCATGTTTTCTTGGGCTGTAAAAGTGACACATTTGGGGCTGTTTGTACCTTTCTTTATGGGCAGAGGGATGAACTGACTGTCATCATAGGCTGGCTCACACCCTACGAACTCCACACATGTTGAGGCACCAGAAGGTGCACGAACCATCCTCCGGGTAATTCCATCTGCAAATCCACAAACACACAAAAATTAAACATCTAACTATGTTCTGCACAGCAGAGGAACAATATCTGTGATTTATCAGACTTTATTTTTGCTATATTCAACTTTTCCTTAGTCATTTGGGTGGGGTCTTTTTCACTAAGCAAAGATTTAGGATTTTCCAGCTGTGGCAGAAACAGATGAACAACTGCCTTTTGTTTGCCTTTCTGGCCCCTTCTGTGCATTGCAACAGAGCTTGTTGGACACAAACAGTCCCAGGCTTCTGTAAAGCCAACCTTTGGTCCACTTACCCTTTCTATAAGAGAATAAATCACAATCCAAGTGCAGCTGACTCCAGGATTTGAGGGCTGAGTGCCTCAAAGTCTGAAGAGCACTATTGACTGAGGGAATGTTTAGGTGAGCAGTAATTTAAAGCTGCCTAATGTGCTCTAGAGGTGGTGAAGACAGAACTGGTAACCCAGTAGCGGTCACACACACAACTCTTACTGGTGTGAGAGCCAGGGATGAACCACAGGCAGCCATTCTCCTGTGTGGCATCTTCCAGGGCAATCCAGAAGCCCAGGATCCTGCCCAGAGGCTCCGTGTGCAGGAAGGTGGCATCCTGGTGAGGTGTCACTGCAAGGAGAGAGGGTTGTTGCAGGTCTTTTAATCCCTCAGGAATTCATTTCAACTAGAAGGACTTTAGGCTTGCACCTCCCTGGCTCAGTGTCCTCCCCTGCCCACCCATCCAAATTAAATCTTACAGTAAAACACCACCTCTCAGGCTGCTGCAAGTGTGACAGCAGCTCTTTGCTCGAGCTGCACATGATGCAGAAACACTCCTGGAAAACGTGGACTTTTAAAATAATTTCAAGAAGGTTTGGACCACCAAACTCACAGGCTTAAGTCTGATTCTGAGCCTTTTTCCTGGTAATATTCCTCTCCTAAAGGAGCATTCCCTGCAGAGTGATACAGAGATAATAAAAGTCTCACCTTCACCACCGATGCCAGGTTGCTGCAAGGAAAGAAAGGTGATGTGTGAAGAGATTCAGAGCCTCCCACCTAACAGGGTCTTATTTCTTGAGTGACAACTTGAACCACTGTACCTTGAAGATATACATGCTTTGCACAACTACTGGTCTCTCAAGGCCTAGTTTTCTTCCCAATTCCTGCAAGAAAACTTTCCAAGATTTACGTTTGCAGTTTTCTGCACACTATAAAACATTATTCTGTGAAGATACTTACATTTCCTTTCACTGTCAAAATGACTATCACTGGGAGTCTGAAAAATTAAGATTAACTACTCCATAGTGTATTTATTTTCCCTCCAGACCATTCTAGGAAGCAGTAACAGCTCACCTGCACCTTGGAGGAGTGGGTGATTTGCTTGAAGACAGGATCATGAGCATGTAAAGCTGAGGGGAATAAAAAGGCTCAGACTGAAGATTTCCTGAACAGAAGGGAATTTGGCAGCTCTCGGGATGAGCTGCAGAGGCCACAGCCAAGCAGGATAAATTGCAGCCAGAAACTTTCATCCCTCCCAAGATGGACAGACATGGATTATCACACCTAAGGTGATAGGACACTTGTAGGTTGTACAATCACACAGTCATCATTAGAGATCATAAATATAATCACTCCCTAGCCACAAACTGCAAATAAATAAAAAAACAGTGTATAACAGAGTGAAAAAAGAGTGTTATGTGATTATATTATGCAAGTGACAACCACTATACGTGACCCTGAGGCACATGGGTGAACACACCCCTTAAAAACACAGTTCTTAAGACCTACCAAAAAAGTAAGTACTACAAAAACAAGTTACAGCTTATTTTTTATGCCCTTCAGAGAGGCACAGCCTGCAGGTCAGAGCTGTTTGTGCAGACATTGCTACAACCCAGCTCTGACAAACCCATAAAGCCAAGAATTGGAGTTGTGCCTCTAGCTCGTTTTGATCCTTGTTGTGCCTCCAGCTCGTTGCCACAGGTCCAGCAGGAGCTGCTCCTGAGCAAGGGATGAGGATGGACTTGACCAAAAAGAGTAATTACAGAAAATTAAGTCTAGAGAAGCCTTTTGAATTGCTAAGTTGCAGAGTCAGCAGGAATCTACAGTTGGTTTCACTTCCCCTGGGGAAAAGCTGAAGTGTAAGAGAATGGCAGCAGGCCTGGGAAGGGGAGAGTGTTTTTCTGAGAAAACCTAAGAACAAGAACTCTCAGTACTGTTTAGTGTCTGTCCTAGTTTACTGAAGTTTAATTTGAACAAAGTTCATGTACTTGCAGACTCAGTGAATCCTGCTCTCATTTTCCATGAATTGTTTGAAAACAAAAGGGATCAAAAAAAAGTCCAGTAGCTGGGAGAGAGGAAATAGGTCAAACTGAGGCCAGTAAGTGTAAAGAAAATGTAGTGGTGACACCAGAGGAGGGAGGCACAGCTTTGGCACTGGCAACCCAGCACCAGACTGGACACAGAAGGCACAGTTTGATCTGTACCAAATGTGACCATTCTCGGGTGGTAAATTTGTCAGAGCAAATCTCTTACATAAAAAGCCAAGGGCTGAAGTCCAGCCTTTCCCATGTCAGTGACTCTGAGCTATGCATTGCTGAAAAACCTCCAGAGGGGCTCTTTGAAAAGGACTGAAACAGAAGATTAAGTCCTTTGAGAGCAGAGAGTGAGGGGCAGCATGGAGAGAACTGCAGAGATAGTTATTTACAGGGAGTAGGTCTGGATAAACCCTCATGGCTGAAAACCACAGCCCTTTTGTCCACTCCCTTTCAAACCCCATCCTTTAACATACCATGGCCAATCTTGCTGATGGACTTCTCCTTTGGAATTAGAAAGTTCCCTATGAAAAAAAAAATAAAAAAATAAAAAAAAAAATTTAATGTTATTTGCAAAGCAGAAATCATCCCCTGAGCTGGAAACTGGCCCCTGACCCCTCACTCAGCCTTTTCTCATCCCCTCCCTGTGGAAAACTCAGGCCAGGGCTTACCTTTCTTGTCCAAAACACCTTTCTCAAAGAAGAATCTAATCTTGTCTCCACTGGTTAGGAAATAATCGGAGCTACCCTGCCAGGGATAAAAGCCCAGTGAAGAGAGCATCCTTACAAAAACATACATTAACCTTCAATCAAAGCATTAACACTCACCTGCATCTTTTTTTCCCCACCAAGATGCAGCATAAACAAAACACAGTGAAAAAATCACTCATAAGGAGGCTTTTACAACAGTAAATGTATTTGTGCTGATTAGAGCTTTACAAGAACCTCTCATATAGAGGGTGCCCTTGCTTTTCTTTTGCTGTCTGCCTGGAAAATAACCAGTTTTCTGTCTGCAGAACAAGTACAAAGTGATCTGTGAGAGCTGCTCGTGGCTACCGGGGGGGCTGAAAGTCACAAATCCTCCCCTTCGCCCTCTGATAAAACCCCACCAAACACTTGCAGACAGCTGGAGAGCATGGTGTCCAGGTAAAAGAAAGAGTCACGTTTCCCCAGAGCGAACCCTGAGCAGCAATTTCCCTTGTCCCTTCCTCCTTCCAGTGCTCCAGCCCTGCCCTTCCCACTACCTGTGCTTGGAGCTGCTCCTCCTCCCTGGTGGAGAACTCCGTGCGGCAGTGCGGGGGCACTTCCATGGCCTCGATGATTCCCTGGATCTGGCTCCTCATGCTGTCACACTCCTCTGTGCTGAAAAACCGCTCCAGGACAAGGAAGCCATCCCTGTGGAACTGGGAGAGACGGGGTGGCTGCTCCCCTGCAGAGCCCTCGGGGAAGCAGCACAAAGCAGGAGAAAACAGTTCTCGTCGCAGGGTGAAAATCATCCAGCCCTCAGCCCTGCAGCTGGACAGCCCGTTCTTAATGTTATATGTCAGGAGGGGGACAACATGCTCTTTATCTTTTATTTCTGTTGTAAAAGAGACTCATTAGCAGGCTGAGGCTCCAGACAGTTCAGAACTATCTCAACCCCTCAGTCCCCAAAGCAGAGATCTCACCCTTTGTGGTTTAAGGATAATTTATCTAAGATTAAATTACCAAGCCTGCTAACACAAACAGAGCAGTCACTCCTGTGTGCCAAATCAGAATGAGATTCCTTTACAAGCTGGAAGGCGTTGTTTTCTCTCAGGAAGAAAAAATCCCTGGGTGATTTCTCACGGTAGACTACACAATCCCTTAGAAAATGAAGTGAACTCTGTTGGCACTACAGTTTCTTTATATAGAATACCCTGGAGATTATCCTTTGCCAGGCAGATTTCGAGTTCAGGGCTGAGAGCTGAGCAGCACAGACAGAGGGGCACGGGAGAAATTCCTCCAAGTTGCCCTCTGGAAGAGTTTGTCGGCACGACACTCACACCCTCAAAATTAACGTAATACGAGAAGCTGGGGGGAACACAAAGTGTTTGTAAAGCGGATTTCAGGGTCAGGTTAACTAGCAGTGACTATTACAAGCAGTGTCACTGCACTAAGGACACACTCCCTCCCCGGAGAGCAGCTCCTTACCTTCTGGATCTGCTCCTGGATTACAGAGGCCATCGGGACAGAAGCTCCCCAGATCCCACCACCTCCAGGATGCCACCCGGACTCTGCAGGGCTGACTCTCCGCCTCTCCACGTGATCCTCGTCCCAGCATGTGATAAAAGCCAGCGCTGGACACCCGCACTCTTACGCAGCCACCGGAGCTGCTGCTCCAGGAATTCTGTCCCCATGCCTGGTGGCTCTTTGTGCCTGGCAGGGACATTGGGGGCTGCACAGTTTGGCTTTGGCTCTTGGTGGCAACAAAGTGCACAAAAAACGTTCTGCTCGAGTGCAATATCGCAAACTTGATTAACTTTTTAACCCTAAGGAGGAATCACTTTTAATTAATAACCCAGATTTAAAAATAGAGCAGTTAAGCTGGTAAACACAGGGGTAAAATAGGATTCAATGAAAACATCTGGATGTCTTAAAAAAAATTTAAAGTAGTGGTTCAGGCTCCTACAGAGCCCTTTTTGCTCGGTGAGTCCTGCTGGTGCTTCACTCACCTGAAAGGGCTCCGCAACCCAAGAGTTGACAAATGGGTATTAAAACTGAAGAGCTTTCCCTGAGGGTTTGGTGGAACCCATAGAGAATATTTCTGGTTTTATTCCCAGCTGCTCTTTGGTGATTTCCACCTTCCCTTGCTCGGTTCACTCTCCTGCAGTTCCCAAAGTGCACGTAATATTTACAACTAAGTAAACCCAAACCCAGGCAAAGTTCAAACCAGAGAGAAAATGCACCAAGTGGGGCTAAAAGGCGGCAGAGGGAGGAACAGCCTCCAGCCCAGCGGTGGCGCTCCCAGCCAACACATCCCTCCCATCCCGCGGGAATCCCTCGGGAAGGCTTTTCCCTCTAGAGAAAAGCGTGTTTGGTTCTTACAGGAAATCCCGAAAACTCCCTTTCGGCAGCACTTCCCCAAAAAGAACCACCACGGGGGGGCAGGTTCTTGCATCACTCACGCAGCCAAAGGAAAACCCAGCAAAAGGAAGGAATGCAAAGTGCTCCCAGCAAGGTGTTTACATCCCAGCGACTGGAAATCCAGCTTGAAGAGGGGTTGTCTGAAAAAAATTAAGTTTTCTATTCTGTAAGGGAATCGACTGTAAATAAAAATCCCTCACGTCTTAAAGTATTTTTCCTTTTTTTTTTTTTTTAATAAAGGGGGAATTCAGTGTTTTTACCAGAAAACATCTTTTTTTGAGCATTTACAGTTTGTTTTCAAGTTACATTTTGCCAGCTCAATTTCACTGGGCTGCAGACTTGGGTGGGAAAGGGGGAGGAGGAAATCAGCCTCCAGTGTTGAAAAGATAAAAAAAATATTCGAGTAGTTCCTCCTTCCTCTGAACAGCCTTGCACCAACTCTTGGAGCACAAGATGTGTAACCAGCTCGGGGGAAAAAGACCTGCTGTAGCTGATCCTGTAACCCACCCCACCCCTCCCTGGGAAGCAGCAATCCTGGAGAAACACTCCAGGAAAACACTCCCGTGCCACTCCTCAGCCCCTCTCCGTGTCACCCCCGTCATTGTCGTGTCACGCACCTCACATTCCCAGACGGGGTTTTTTCCAGCAATTTATCACGTCACCCTCTCCACTCCCACCTTACGCACACACAGTGACCTCAGAGGCTGGTTTGGGTCATGCCATGAGGGCAAACCACAGTTTTCCTGTTCCCTGGATTGTTTGGAGTGATATGAGCAGCAGATCATGACACGCAGGAGATGCAGCCCATCCCTGTTCCAGGAGCTTCCATCAGTGTCTGCCCTTAGGAGTCCTCCAGTTCTTTGCCACTACATCCAGGCCCCTATTTTGAGTCTCAGAAACACCTTTTCAGCAAGAGGAAAACCATTCCAGCCACATAATGTCCATAAAAAGTCAAGGAGAAGGATGCCACCTCTGTAAATCCTTCTCTCCTCGTAAGTTTAAATAGGAAGGTTGAAAGTACTCGGACAAAACTGGGAAATGGCCCCTTTTCCTTCCCTTTCTCCCCTCCAAGAGCTCTTTTTGCAGACTATTAACATTTTCTCCTGCCAGCTCTGCAAGAAAACTTCTGGCAAACTCCACTGGAGGCTGGCAGAGCCCGTCCCACGTCTGTAGGAAAGGTACAGCTCAAGTGTTTCAAATGCCTTTTGGACTGGCACGATTATTCTAATTTCCCCCCTCAATAAAAGATCCTATTGAGACCATTTGGAGCCAAGCCAGTTCTCCAGAGCCAGCTCAGCACTCCCACCAAAACTGCTGCTGCCAGGGTTATCAAGGAGGAAAATTTCCACTGGATCTCCTCACCTCTCCCAGCTGATAGGATCAGCAACAAGTGACAGAATATTTAATGAGAAACAAGGAACAAAGGAAGCACAACAACCATCATGAATATCTAACTTTAAAACCAGGATATTAGTAGTTAAAAAGTGTCATAGATATTCAAATAGTTGTTTTCCCTGTATTGGCAATCTGCTCTCAAGTTACCAGAAGCCTCAGAAATGCAGTAATTTTCCATCAAGAGAATTCTCATCAACAGGTAAACACAAGAATCAGCAAGGTGATGGTGCAGCAGGGCTGGAGGATTTTACTGGAATAAAACCAACATAGTTCCAGCTGTTGAATCTTTATGCTTTTCAGTGAGCTACACAGAGAATTTAGAATTGTCATGGTTAAAAGTGTTTTTCCAACAAGGACAGATCAGTTCTTTCCCCATTCCTGTATTGAAGTCCTACAGGAATCCAATAAACAGGAGGTTTTTTTGATGGCACTTCTATTCTTTCTTTCTCTCAGCTCCTGACAGAGCAGCTGAATCCTTGCCAAGAGGAGCTGAGGTCCAGGTGAGCCTTAAAGGACAAGGTGGGGGGGTCTTGTTCCTCTCCTTTTTTGGTTCAGTCCTGCTACACATTTCATTAGACCTCATCAACAAGCAGCACCTCAAACTCCCACCCTTCACCTGTTTCAGAGCCTGCTCATGTTTTCTGTCACTCAAGTGGGGCCAAGGTCACTGTGGTCAAGGAGTCAGGGACACAGGAAGTGAGGGAAAGGCAAAACACAAGAGAAACACCTTTCTACACAATAAAAGAGCTGCACAGACACTCATATGGTCTTTGCAAGTCAGAGGCTGGTTCTCTGTAACACAGCATGAACTGGGGACACCATTTGCCAGCATTTCCAGCTAAGGAGTGTGTGGGGTGGGCAGACGCTGAAATAACTTGTTAGCAGCAGTTGTCTGAAGACAATTCCTGTGGCAACAGGCAGTTTTCTCAACTGCCTTCACTCCCTATCCCTTTCCTTGGGAAGAAGAGCCAAATATGCAGTTTGAAAACCCACCTGTGCAGACAATCCTCCAACAGTCTTAAATTCAGGAACAAAAACTGTTTCAGGCACTTGTTGAAGTGATAGTGAAATCCATAATGCAGCTCAGGCCTTTCTTTCTCTGTACCTCTGCTTAATTCATGAAGGAATGTCACAATCCACAAGGACTCAATAAAACAACCCAATAATCCTGCACAACAGCTGGAATTTTAACCTCTGTCTTCTGAAAAGCAAGAGGATGGAGGGCCTTTACACACAGGAAACTTCAAAGAAAACAGACAGAGGAGGAAAATGCAAATTAAAACTTACAACTTTTATTCTGTTTAAGTGTCCAGTCGTACAAGTCTTTCAGAGCAAACAAGAGCAGCTTCAGTGCCCCCGGGGAAGGTGCTGCTGATCAGCTGCCCAAACAATCCCAGGTACAAAGTGAATGTCACGATTCTGAAATGTTACACCGAGTTGCAGGTCTCAGATGCCAAACCACAGCCCTGCTCCTGCATTTCCACCATGGGAGTGAGCCATGTTTAAGCCATGAGTGGTGTCTTAACTGCAATGGGCACATTTGTCAGCTGGAAAGATGACTCAGGCTCAGTAGCCCCCTTCTCAATGAGTCTCCTCTCTAGAAAAATTCCCCCATTGTTCAATAAAACTCCTTTGAAGGAAACAGAGGGAGGGAGGGATGGGAAATTCCAGGAATCCTAAATTAAGCCTTTGTGTGAACTCACACAAAGTTCACCCCTTTGCCATTGGGATCCAGCAATTCAAGTGCAGCTACTTTTGAAACAGGATTTTGGAGAGATTTCTGGAGGATTTCATGCTGCCAAAGCAGTGGAGTATTAACCCACCTCCTGGAGGGGGGGACACACAATACTCCTGCCCTCTTCCAGCTGTGCTTCCTACACTGTCAGAACACAGGTAGGACTGAAAACTCACTCAGTTTTGGCACTTGCTCTGGAAAACTCCACAATCCACCATGTGGCCAAACAGCAGGGTGGAATAATTAAAATAATTAAAATGGAATAATTTTACTGTTCAGCATCCCCACAGCCTTTACCTTGGGCAGCTTTCAGAGCAGATGACTTACAGGACGACAGTATTGTTTGGCAGAGAGAAATCACACCAGAAATCAAGAAATCTCTCCATGGTTGAAAGAAAAAAATCCAAGGGAACACACCCAAGGGAGCAGCTGCCCCTGGGGAGACCTTACATTAACAGATCTCTAGAGAAGGCACAGCTACTAATGAGGGGGAAAAAGTTACTCCTCCCCTGAAGGAAGACTAAAAGTATTTTAAAAATCTAAAGAACTCAAACCATTCAAAAGCAGAGAAAAGGTAAGGAAAGGAAACAATGTCACAGCTGGGGAATCAATAATATTTGGAACTTTTTTCCATACAGCTCATCCTCTGTAAAGGATGTGCCATTGTTCTCAAAATTCCTAGAATTAATTGTTAAAGAGGGGAAAAAAAAAAAAAAGAGGATTTCAGTGTGGTTCAGCAACAGAAAGCCACTTAATACTATTTATGGTAATGAACACCAAGAACTTTAATTAAAATGGAGTGAGCTAAATGGAGCATATAAATGGTAATAAGAAAAAATAAAAAATGAGGTAGGATATTATCAGGAAGTGACAATTAATACCAACAACAGCACATCATGAAAGATACATGTAACAGTTATTTATCCACTCAGACTGGCACAGTAAATCACTTCCAGCTGCTGAATTAACTGGGGATCAAATAATAAAATCAGAAAGCATCTGAAACACAGAACAACTTCAGCTCACATTCCAGTGCAGAGTGTCAGAGTACAGCACGATTTAACACAATTCATAGGTTTGGTATTCCTTGCTTTTCAGCTGGTTCAACATTATTAGTTGCAATGTATCACTTTTTGGGTTATTTAGCAGGAAAGGTAAAGTGCATGTTACTAACCTTGGATGCTAACACGGGACGAGCCTGTTTGTGATCTCCAAGAACTTGCTCAGCTCAGAAGTGCTATTAAGGAAACAGGTGGGTTTAATTCAAGTTGCTGTATGGTTTAGCAGCTAATAAATAATCTGGTTTGCTACTACCAGAGAGCTTTGAAAAGCCTGTCAGGAGAACAAGACACTGGCCAGACCACTGACTGTCTGCTTAAGCTGACTGCTTTTTGTGAACACATAGTGTCAGAAATAAACCCCCTAAACTTCGTTTTGATGGAAACTTAAGGGAAAACAGGGAATATTCACTGATTGAATACCTGCAAGTGAGGAGGAACTGTTGATGTGAGCCCATCCCTCACAGACTGAGCAATCCAGAGAAGTTTTGCAGCAGTCCTCAGTCATTCACAGTCTAGACCCTGTTCTTGGAAGTTTTACAGCTTTTTCATACAAGAGAGATACTCTGGAATCAGCAGCTATTTAAGGGAGACCAAGCAGCCCAGATCAGGGGTAAAAAACACATAGTGCTCTTTCAGAGTGACAACGGATTTGTGCCACCCCTGTTTATGGTACAAAACGTTACCAGACTGCTCATCCCAATTTTGCTACACAGGTAGTTCTCAAGCCCTGGCAGGCATAACCAAAAAAGTTAAGCTTGGAATATTGCAGGAGCAGCACAAAGCTGTTGTTTTCATGCAAGATCAATACTGGCCTGTCTCAGAGCTCAGCCCAGGGCAGACTGAGCTCTGTGACTGGTGTTCCCCTGTCTTGCTGGGACCCACAGCAGGTCAGGAGCCTTGCAAGCTTCTAGAAGCACTGCAGCACTTTCAGGAGCTCCTGAGAGAAACTTCTAACTCATCTGTGCAAAGCTGAGTTTGGATAACCAAGACCACAGCTGCAATCAAGAGTCAAAGCACTCATCTGTTATCCAGACATCCAGGAGAAATCCCTCTGCTCCTGGGAGCCAGGTGACACTCCTGGGAGGTGCTTTGCCCTTTCAGCCCTGCCTAGTCTAAAATACATGTGTAATAAAGCAGTTACCAGTGGCCTTGGATAGCAAAGAGAGTTCAAGTTCCAGGCAGTGGCCATTACTCTCCACCACTATCTTCTAGTACAGAGTAAGGGAGGAAAAAAGCAGTTTCCTTCACCATCCAAACAGCTCCCACATCCACCACAGGGAACTGACTGGAAAACAGCATTACTGCAGCTAAGCCTGAAGCCATTCCTGCTTTACTCAAGAAGCATAAGCCCACCTAACAATTTCTGTGATCCAGAATGCTCGTGCAAATCCAAATCCAATCAGCATCAGTCCTTCCCCATCCTTTCAGCAGTAGCCCCAACTCTAACATAATTTCAAGACACTAACCCTATTAGAAGCCAGAAAAGCTTTTACAGTACCTTGCCTCCCAGATGGAGATTTAATTATATTATCCTCTGGACTGTTTAAACTTTTCATAATGAATGGACTAAGGGAAGCAAAATTTACATTTTTCTTAAAAGCAGTTTTATAAACAGATCTCCTGATTTTAATGTAGCTTTATTTAAGCATCTGAACATCAACAAATCCAGAGTCCAGTTAACATTGTTCATGGTTTCAGCATATTTAGGATATATATATAATTCATATCTTACATCTGATGAAGAAAGCCACAGGGTGCCTGACTGCCCCAACATCCACGGGATCGCCACAATTCCCTAAGCCGGGCACTCGCCAGGGATCACTGTGGATGCAGCTTCCCCCTCTGTACCCATGGGAGGCCTCCAGGCTTCTCATGCCTCAGCTTGCAGCACTTCACCTTGGAGCCAACCTGCTGGCCTGATGCAGAGTGTTACAACCAGGACCTGCAGGTCCAGGAGCCTCCTCTTCCTCCTGATGGAAGAGCGCAGATCTCGGAGTACTGGAGGCACACCTTATCCACCCACCTTAAGGACAGGATTACCAGGAGCTATTACACATTATCTGCCTCTGCCAGGCCAGGAGGTTGAGAGCTTTTTGTCAAAGAATACCAAACAGGTCAGACTTGTTTCAATAAAGGCTGTTCTATTCCAGGGAGCCAGAAGAGCTCAGTCCACAGAGGATTCTCATTCTCCTCCTTAACACTGAGGGAATGAAAAGGGGAAGAAACAGGAGGAAAGGTTTCTTTTCCAGCACCAGGTTCAACCAGCATTAGCCTGTTATTTAGGTCAAGAGGTGTAACAGGAACTGACAGCTGTTAAAGGGAGGAGAACAACAACCAAGCAGCTCTGGAGACTGCATCCATGGAAAACAGCGGCAGAGACTTCATCTAACAACCTGATTGTAGGGGAAGGTGAGCTGGGGGACAAGAGGTGCAGAGGAAACCTGAGTTTCCTCTCCAAGCCCAGGAGAGCCCTGACACACTGGCCAGTTGTACGTTAATACTTGATATGCAACAGAATACAGCAATTAAAAAGCTGCTTGAAAACTAAGAGCCAGATCCTGAAGCAACTCGATGCTTCTGGGATAGCAGATTAGACAGTCCAATTGCTCTTTATCCAGCTCATCTCTCACTTGCACTGTAACCATCCACTTCAGAACAGGCTAAAGCTCTGGAAATGTCAGTTAGTGCCTCCAGCACATCAGCTGGAGAAGGATGCTGTGTGATCTACTCATCAGCACAAGTGACTTGAAACCATTAAAGTAGTGCAATCTTAAGGGAGCAGATAGTTTGGTTCCTTCTCCAGGGGCAGAGGAAAAAGGTGTAGAGTGCAAAGGGGAAAGATAATTAGTAAAAAAAAAAAAATAAAAATCCTGCATTCAAGGTGCTGTGAGATGTTTATCCCCCAAATCCCAGTGCCAGCATCCAGGTAAAATCAGCTGTTTGTGTCCCATCCCACCCCACTGGGGGCCTCACTGACTGGATCTGAGTCAGAGGGGAACAGTACCCGGTGTCATAGAGATGGAAGTTCAAGAGGTTTCCTGGCTCTTGGTCTCTGCTTGCAGGACACTGGACTCTCAGTCCCTGGTACATATAAGCCCTATTTGGAGCAATGCAGCAATCCCCACATTCCTTTTCTCCTCCTTTCAAAGGTCATTTCTTCTCGCCAGCACCATCCACCTCACCCCAGTTCCTGTCCAGAAGAACAGCAACACCTCTAACTCCCATTGGCCCTTGCTCAGAGGCTGATTAATCTGTCTTGATCCTCATCCTGATCCCAAGCTTCCCCCATCCTGCATCTGAGGCAAGAAGCTGACTCTGAACGAGTCACGTTTGTCAAGGACTCCTTGGCCAGTCTGGTAGTGATGGGAGTGGAGAAAGGGGAGCATCTGGGGAAAAGGGGGCTGGAACGGCCTTCTGCTTCCTTCTGCTTGGTCAGAGGCTTTTCCCTTTTCCCAGGGGTTCAGGCTTGCTCTTTGTCTGCCCTCCAGAGCCGCTCCTTGACCTCCAAGGGCAGGGTGTTGAACAGGTCCTCCTCCACCACGAGCCCGCTGCGTTTGAGCAGCGGACACTCCCCCAGCTCCACAGGCAGGCACTCCAGGCGGTTCCCTCGCAGCTCGATCTGCGACAGGTTTGTCAGCTCCCCCACCCGGGACGGCAGTGACTGCAGCACGTTGTTGCCCAGGTGCAAGGTCCTCAGCTTCCTGCACTGGAACAGCTCTGGTGGGAGACTCTCAATCTGGAAAAAAGAAATCGGTCATGGGCAAGGTCTCCAGCAAACACGGACACGTAAGAGACCGACAAGCCCACATGACGCTTCAAGGTTTACGGAGTAATTGTTTTCAACCATCCATTTCTCCCTTAATAAGCTCCTGCTTTCCATCATAAGGTCTGTTCCCAAAGTAAAAGCCACTATCCCATGATTCTATGGACTCTTCTTTCAGACATTTCTATTTTCTCATCTTTCAGTTACAAGAGATCCCCAGCGGTGGTGGTGAATACAGATGTTGTCCCCCAGGACAGGATTAGAGGACCAGAAACCTGCTCACATCTGACCTAAGCCATCACATCATTTCCATCCCAAATCCTTTATTCTGTCATTGGATCATAGCTCCTTTGCTTTAAGCAGCCATTGCACAATTGGTCTTAATACTGAACATCCAAGACTGGGTTTAGTCAGGACTTCTAGTTTGGCTGTGAGAGGCTATGTGGGTACAACCTCCAGGCCCTGAGAACTGGGACTGTTCTTCCACTGCTCCTGTAGAGCTGGGAAATGTTGCAAAGATTTCCTAGGCTTCAAATCATGGGGGGTTTTTGACAGTGAGAAAATGGAGCAATGGCAAAATGAAGCCACCAGCTAGTATCTTTCCCATCACCACCTTCAGGTAACCAGGAATCACTGATTTAATAAGGCTTTTTTCTAGTAAATCCTTTTAATAGTCCAGTCCTCCCAAAGAATTTCTAGGAAAACACTATGGCTAAGGCTTAACAAACACTAGCTAGGGACTAAACATAGCAATTCAGGATTCTCCCCTTAATTCAAAGTCTCAGCTTGGAGGTTGTCATTTGCCTTTAAATGCAAACTTGACCTTTTTAAAACTCAAATTATGCATGATATCATTCATGGCTAAATTAGTCTGTAATCCATTCTGAATGAGGGGGAGCCTAAGGAAAAGCCAAGATGAGACAGACCAATTAGAGACAGTTCAATGCAGTCATTGTTACTGGTACTGGAGTGTTTTGCAAACAGCAACATGCAATCAAATGATCACAGACTCTGGAAAATAATAGTGTTATTTAAGGGACAAGTATTGGTTTAGGAAGGAAGCAATGTGCTATAACAGCCTTGCTTTCCAGAATGGGACAGTTGTACCAGCCAACTCCAGAAGTCTCTATTTACTGAGACTGCTGAGCTCACAGTTTAAATAATTCCTGGCCTTGGGAACTGCCAGTCTATCAGTCCTTGTGTTCCTTGCTGTTAACTGGGAGTAACCAGGCTGTCAGAGCCCCAGGGCAATTCTGGCCTTGCTCAGGCACCTGCAGAGGACACAAATAGGTTGGCTGTTCCACTGGGTCCTCACCACCTTTTGTTTCCAAACAAGCAGCCGAGGCTGCTCCAGCCTTCCTGTTGCATGTTTTTTTCAGGCATGGGTGGTGCCACACTGTGCTGCAGAAAATGGAGCTGCCTCCAACTCCTCTCATCCAAGAAACGCTCCACCCCTAAACTGCAGAGGATGCACTGCAGATTAACCCTGTGCTGTGCCTGGAGGGCTGCCAGGAAACAATTGGTACAGAATCATCCGAGTTCTGACCAGCAACACACCACGAAGTTCACCAGAGCTTCAGCCACCCACACAAACAGATCCAGTGCTGGAAAAGCTGAGGGAGCAGCTGTTCAGCTGGGACTGCTGAACTCTTTGTCTGCTGCCACTCTGCAGAGGCACAACACAGACCCAAACTTTCAGGCATCAGCCCCAAACTGTGGCTGGAATTTTAGGAACCCTGTTTAAAACTGAACTGCATCAGTAATTAAGTACTTGATTGGAGAGCACTTGTGTGAAAAGCCAAACCACACTTGAGCTGCTCTGTGTCTCTCACAGGCAGTCCTGGCAGTGCTCAGTCAGGATTACATCTTGCCAACAACACTAAGGACCTTGGTGTGTGACAGTGGAAACCAGCACTGCTCCAGGACAATTCTGCTGGATCCCAGAAGAAGCCAGAAGCACCTAATTAGATCTGTTTGGGCAATAATGAACTCCAAGAGAAAAAGAATTTGCAGATGGAATGAATGAAAGCTTCAACTTTGTCAGACATGGTAAATGAAATCTCCTTAGTCCCAAACAAAGGAACAAAGATTCAGGAAAAAACACATGGGTACAGTTTGCTTTAAGCAAATAAACACCCTCCAACACAAGCCAAGAAACAGTTTATGGTAATTGGGCACATTTGGTCATCCCCTGTACTCTCCCCTGTACCGAGACTGAAATGTAAGGCTTAGACTTAACCCATCTGGAAAACACACAGGAAAACCCACAGCAAGGTGCCATCATATTTTCAACCCTCTGAAAGTCAAGGAATTTCCACAGTTCACACTTTTCCATCTGACTGCCAGTTGATAAACCTGGTTTAGTTCCCCCTGCCCTGAGTCAGGACACTGCAGAAGATGCTTTGCTCCTTCCAGAGGTACTCTTGTGGAAGGAGACAATCCATCTTAAAAGTGAGAGCTTAAGAACCATTTTTCCCAACTCTGTCCATATCCAGCTTCTCACTTACAAGACCAAACTATGGAGCATTCCCTGGAAATGCAAAGTACTCCAAGCAAGGCTGTAAGCACACCCTACATGGCTGCTGTCACAGTGTACGTACATGTCTGAAGTACACAGGCTTAAGCACACAGTTTAAGACTACAGTTTCTCAGATCTCCATTTTAAGCCCAAAACAGATGTCAGCCTAGAGAGGACAAGCTTCCAACTGCTACAGAACAAGGGCTCTTGGAAGACAGGCTTACCCTGGAGTTATCTGCAATGTTTTGCCTTAGATAAACCTCTCAGAGAGAAACAAAGGCAGTGCCAGCAGTACCCGCAGACCGTTGTGGAAGGTTTAACCACCCAGATAACACAAGTGCCAGCGTTATTTACTCACACAGGAGCTCAGCTCTGTGCTCACTTACCCTGTTGGCTGTCACAGCCAGGTTCTGCAGGTTTTGAAGAAGTCCAACATCTGGTGGTATGACAGTCAGGTTGTTGTGGCTGAGATCCAGGTACCGGAGCTTCCGGCAATAGAAGAGTTGGGTGGGGATCTTCTCTATCTTGTTGCGGTTCAGGTAAAGGCGCTCCAGGTTGGTCAGGTTGCCTATCTGCATGGGGATGTAGGCAATGTGGTTGTACCACAGCTTAAGGCAAGTGAGACGGTGCAAGTGCTGGAAGCTGATGATTTCCTCAATGGTCTTTAGGTTATTGTCCTTCAGGTCTATCTCCTGCAGATTGTGGAGGCTAAAGATGGAGTGGGGGATGCGTTCCAGGTCACACCGGATCAGCTCCAGCTCTGTCAGGTTGACCATCTTCTTAAGGCTGTTGAGGACAATGAGCTTGGTGCCCTCGTTGTTGATGGAAAGCTTCTGAAGGTGCACACCAACATCTGTCACCACCTGGGGCAGCTTGGTGAGGTTACTCTTCATCCTCAACACCTTAAGCCTCTTCAGCTCCCTCAGTCCATCTATCACAATGTACCGGTTGTTTTCAGCACTCAAATTCCCTGTCAGATGAAGCTCCTCGAGTGTCTTCAGGCTATAAATCCAAAGAGGAATCTCCTTGATGTCTGTGAACTTGATGTGGAGAGATTTCAAGTTCTCCCTCAAGAAGGCAAGGGCTGGAGCCTCAATTTTGGCAGCGGTGTGGTAGAGCCACAGTTCCTTAAGGCTGGTGAGCTGAGCAATGCTTGGGGGAATAGTGACATCAGGGATAAGCTCCAGCTTCAAGACCTCCAACTCAATGAGGTCAAAGACCGTGTCAGGAATGCCACTCAACATGAAAAGATGCAATTCCAGCTTATCCTGAGAGTTTTTGGTGATCCTCTGGCGTAGTTTCTCCAGAGTCCACTCGTTGTTGAGGTTCAGCTGCCGCAGTTTGTTCTCACTCACCTCTGACAGAAAGACGGCAAAGCGCTTGGAGTAGAGGGGGTCGTACTGATCGATCAGATGGAGCATGAAAGCAAAGTCATTTTTCACATCAGGAATGTCGCTGTAACTGCTCTCCTCCCGGATGGACTCAAAGGAGTACTTCTTGAGCGACCGCCTCAGCATCCACCACAGCGTGTACATGCAGATCAGCCCGTAGAAAATCACCAGGCTGATGTAGAAAGAGGCCAGGATTTTGAAGAGAGTGGCCAGAGGGTGAGCACAGCGGTACATCCTGTAGCCAGTCAGGCTCTCAATGTCCACCTTACAGTCCACATCAAAGGTGATGTTGTTGACATAGTACACGGTGTAGCAAATGATCAGAATGAACTTGATGACTTTGATTATGGTCTGTCTCATGTACAGGCGATAAACTATATCTCCCTCTTCCACGTGCGTGCGGAACTTCTTCACTTTCTCAAAGAGTGCTTTGGCCTGTTCCCCTTCCTTTTTGTCCAACACACCAGTCTCAGAGCGGTCCACAATCCCTTGCTCAATTCGAGACTTGGTTCTCTGCAGCATGGGAACAGTGGCTTCCACATCCTCACTGACCGTGGAGGATTTCTTGTCCATAGAGCCATTCATTTTCCCAAACGCTGGTTTGGTGTCGCTCTCTTCCACCACTGTCTCAGATAACGCCCTCGTTGTCCACGGAGAGTCAAAACACTTAAGCAAAATAGACACAAAATGCTCCAGCTTGGAGCTGGTCCTTGGGAACTTGAACCAGAAGTTGCTACAAGCCAGAAAGATGAGGGTGTGGAGCAGCACGAGATAAGGAAAATACTTGGCAAACCAGTGGAGGCGGTTCTCATAGCACACCGCGTCCACGTAGTTGTACTGGTGCCGGTCCAGGTCGTACCGGATCCCCGTGGGCCCCGTGTCCGCAGAGGGAACCAGACTAGTGTTATAGTAGCTGCGCTCCGGGGCTGCCGCTGTCCATCCCCTCACGGAGTCATTGCAAGAGTCTTTGGTAACCCACTTACAGGGCAAACAGATCATTTTGTCCTGGGTGACCTGCAGCGTCCCCCCGAACACGGCGATCATGAGCATCACTATGGAGATGTAGTCCGTGAACACGTCCCACCACGGCTTCAGGATGCGATAGGCCGGCTGGGTGTCGGCGAAGTAGCGCAGCTCGGTGACTGGAATCATGGTTCACCTGAAGGGAAACCAGAGACAGCTCAAACTGTTTTGTTCTGCTTCACAAGAGGCCATCGGAGCACTCCTGTTAAGTGCTGGCCCAGCAAGACTGGAATTAGCCAACTCACAATTTCAAGTCACTGGGAGACAAATGAATGAGGCTTCCTGTGAGTCATTTGCCACAGCTGAGGCTGGGAAGTTCATTTCAGTCTTCCCTGACAGATGAACTGTCACAAAACCTCACAACTGGTGTTTATCATTAGCAGTTTGTGGAGCAAAACATTCACACTTAAAGGAAACTCACAGGGCAGATTTCAATTCCCTTGATCGACCAGTATTTGGAAATTTACTGTTTTATCCGGGGATTCTATTTCAGGGAAGAAGGAGTTTGCCAGCACTGTTAGAAGGGATAAAATCCACACACAGAGATTAGCTGTCATGAGTTTGTTACTCATGTTGTTTGCTTTTACATAAAAATCCTGTCTATATGTGGTTCTCAAACTGCAGGGGCAAGGAAAAAGACCTACATACAATACAACTGTATTTCCCAGAACCACTTAATTGATGCAACTCATCATCACATTCACAAAGAAAGCTGGAAAAGAGAACAAACATTGCCCAATATCATGACTTTTCCTTCCATGTAAGTAGTTTTGGCTTCCTCCCTTTGAGTTAATTCTCTAGGGAAAGATTAGTTACTTGCCCTCTGATAGATTCAGTCCTGAAACCCTCTAACAGCTGGTTTTTTGCCTTATTTACTTCAGAAACAGAGGAAGGGAGGACATACTTCGAAGAATCCCCTTCCCTGACCAACCATTCCCACCTAGAGTTCATCTCAGCTGGGATTTAAGTGTCACAAAAGAAAGCAAAAGGTTCTGGGAAGCAGAGGCCTTATGGCAGTGCATGTTCTGTCCTTCCAACTTCCAGATGAAACTCTGAGCATGCTCTTCAACAACCCACAGAAAGCCCGGAAGCCTGACTGATCCATGGATAACTGACTGATCCATGGATAACTGAGCTCACAAAATTCCCCAATTTGAAGGTAATACAAAAGAACATGAAGTCTTTGTAACTCATTCTAGTGATGATGAAAAAGCAGTAATATCACATCATACTTTCTAGCAAAGTTCAGGAGGAAAACAAGCACTGATCTGTCAGTCACTTCAAAACTCATATGAATTCAAGTGTAAAGGAAGAAGAGCAAAAATTCAATTGTGTTTCCCCAGGCCACAAGATTTCATTTGTACAGACAGTCCAACAAGTCCTGGGGGCCTGCAGGGTTGATATCACTGGCTGGGACAAAGCTTCCTGTGACAAGGGGGTGCCCACACCACCTGCTTCGGCAGAATTCAAGTTTTGATTTCAAATGAACTTTCAGCACAGAACTGCAAATAAAGCCCATCCTAACAGGGACTCCAAAAGCACCACATTCCATGGAGATGCTGAATACAGAACTGTATTCCCTGGTTTGCTGTTTATATTGGTAAATGGTCTAATGACAGCTTTGACTCAGTGCTACTGGGGAAGGCTGCAAGCAACCAGAGGTGGTAGATTGACAGATGACAGGCATTCCTCAAGTAGAGTTTCTCCTTCTGCCTATCCAGGTCCAATACTGCATTAATTCATCACAAAAGACAGACTGGGGAAACTCTACATGAATTTTGAGCAACAAATTGGCAGTACCTGTTCCAGTACCTGTACATGAGAGAACTGCTCTCCATTTGAACAGCTCCTTACTGGGTTTACTAGTTTTGCTCAAGCCAGAAAATGTCTAGTTTTTTTCCTCACAAGAAATGACCCTTGTGCTCACTTTTGATTTGTATCAGGGTAGGTAGGAAGGAAACCGAAAAGAAATTAACACAGCTGGCTCCATAATTGTGCTTACCAGCTATGTGGAGTAGGAAATCCCCCTTTATATTGTGCACCTACAAGACAGCTTAAAAAAACCCTGAGTGTCCCATGAGAATCTATTACAGACTAGTGTCAGCAATTAAACCCCCACAGGGTGGAGCAGGAAATCTGCTGCCTTCCAGTGACAATGACAGGGTCACTGGAGGAAGAAAAGGACATTCACAGCAAGTCCCCACTCCTTCTGGCAGCAGTGGAGACCCCATTCAAGCCTCAAAGAGGAACAATAAAACGAGGGGCCACCTTTACGGAAGCTGGAATTTGCTGCCTCTTATCTAACCTTATTCCCAGCATCTGCACTAAAAGGGGAAAGTACCCATCAAAACTTGAGTAAGTAGATGGCAAAGTCACATCTCTCCTCACCCAGATTCCCTATGGAACTAGAAGTTCTTGACAGTTCTACATCAAGACAGGATTTTACACGGAGGATATTATCCTGGCAGGAGACTGGGAGCAATCCTTGCATGAAGGCAGCTGGCCAGAAATAAAGTTACCTTCCTTGTGACCAAGACCAGACCAAGCTCTGCAGGACCAGCAGACAGACAGTGGATTTCAAGCTTCTGCTCCTTCCAGGAGTTGCACTCCAGGGTGGTTTGTCAGCAGCGAAGTGTTCACTGAGAAGAAGCTTTATTTGCCAAGTCCCTCCTGTCATGCTGAGCACAGAACACCTGGACTGAGGGACTGAGTTCACGGACAGGAACAGCTACAGCAAAGGAAGTTCACTGTCAGAGCAGTTTTGGTGAAGAAGGATCCAAGCTCCTCCATATGCACCTCAAATTGCAGAACCTTCCAGCTGGAGCTCAGGAACAGGCAGTTTACTTGCAGCATTGTTACCTCTGCCCCATGGAAAGCATTGATACTGAGATTTTGAAAGAGTGCTTTACTCAAGTTTAAGGACAAGTTGATTTCACTGAACTTGCATAAGCTGGTAAGTCAAAGCATCTCTGTCTAAATTCCTGTCAACTTATCAGAAGCATAAGAAACTAAGTTTTCCAAGGGTGTTATTTAATAGGCCTTAGTATTGCACACTGAAGGGGAAAAACAGAAATCTTACAGCTGTCTCAAAAGTGCTTCAGCTTTTGCATTCCTTGCTACCACACAGTCCTTGAGCAGTCCCTCATCCCCTGTCCCCAGGAACCCTCCTTCACCTGGGAGGGTTTCAGCTGCATCAAGCAGAACTACAATTCACATCCAATATAGAACCACCCCAGGACAATTTATAGCAGCAACATCTGAGATCGCTCAGGAAAAGGTCTGTATGCTAAAGCCTCACTGTCACGCAGCAGGATCAATCCAACCTAGACAAATGTGCTCCTGAAATACTGACACATTCCATGTTAGCTACTACATACCCCTTCAGTGTCTGAATGCAAAATTCACCTGGATCCAGGTTTGCATCCCACCAGGGACCATCCCTGCCTCAGCCTGCTGGGCATGGACCTACAGCTTCCCCAGTGCTGAACAGGGTGATTGCACACAAGAAACAGCAATTTCAGACTTACATAACCAGCTGCCAAACCTACCCAGCCTTCAACCAACCATAAGCATCACCAAGGACTAATCCTGTGTTTTACCAGACACACCTGGAGGAGAAAGATAATCACTCATGTTGGAATAACAGGCACATTCTGAGCACACCACACCTACACAGTAAAACCAGAGACAAGACTAAACGTATAAAGCAGCGTGCACCTCACTGGAGGCTGACACAGCTGAGGGCATGAATGCTTTCCACAAACCACAGCTATTAACAGAGCAACTGTCCTCCAATTTGGACAATTCCTCTATCCAAAACCACCTAATCTAAAAAACTTGAGATTGACTTATTGTCAACAGGCACCTGGCTGAGCAGTGCTTCAAATCCCTGCCTGCAGCCACTGGCCAGCACATCCAGCTCGGGACAGAGGGAACAGAAACAACATCACTGTTCTGTGTCACTGGCCAGATCATCAGCTTGACTCATCACTGCTGAATACTTCATCCAACCTCCTCTTTCCTCCTCCTTTCCGTTGGCCATTCTGTTGCTAACAAAGCTACTGGACAAAGGGCACTACATGCAAGATCTCAGGACCTGCACAAGAATTTAACTTCCACCCTTACTTCCCTGAAATCAGAAATCCTCCTCACCTTTGGTGGAGTGCAGCTTTCAAATGAGGCAGTCTCATCATACAGTTCTAGGTAAGCAGGTGTGGATGCATTTTATGATGGATCTTGCAACTGGTTTTTTCCCCACTACAGATATTCATAATTCCCAATGGTTTTCATTCTAAGATTGTGGACTGCAAAGCAGAAGTCAAGCACTGCTGACAAATTTCTTACCTTTCAGAAGCCCAGACAAAGAGGGACTTGTTCAGGTGCTGACAGAATCAGAGGTAGATAAAGGACAGAAAACCTTTGATGCTCTTAAAACTATAGACCTGATCACTGACGAGCTACAACATGTTACAGTAAGTTTACAATGGAGCAGTTTCCCTCTCCAGCATGCTGCCACCTGAAATCCTAAAGAAGGGCATGACACAGAGCTCTTTGTTCAAAAAATCAGGAAATGCAAGAGCTTTACTGGGCAGAAGTTGGACGGGGAATTTATGTGTCTCCTCCCCCATTTTTATTAAGTCCAGAATTAAGAGGAAAAAAAAAAAAGGAGTCTGAAACAGAGCTGCTTTCAGGCACCCCTCAGAAAACCTTCCAAGAACAAGGACAGCCATGTGATCAACGGGAAAAGCCCAAGATGTGAGATGGAACAAGTCAAGTTATTTTGTCCTTTGCTGTTTAGAAAGAAAAAACAGTGAAGCCAGATGCCAAAGCCCTGTGATCCCTGTATCAGGCCCCTTCTGCATTAAAAGAATAAATCCAATCCTGAGGAACAAAACATCTTCCGAGGCAGAGAAGTGAACATGATCACTACAAGTTCTTTAAGGACCCTTTCAACCCAAACCATTCTGTGATTCTGTATCAAGTTTGAAGGGTCATTTACCATTTAGACCAGCAGAGTGGTGGAACAGCAGCTGCAAGAACTTACACTCTTCACTCAGTGGAAAAGGCATTGAACCCCACGCTGAGAGCAGGGTAAGGTGGCTTTCACACAAAATTCTGCCCCACCCAAGCCACAAGACACAGCAAGATGAAGAGAACCCACTGGGTCACATTGTGTCTCTGAAGCTCGTGAAAAAGAATAATCCACCTACGATACAGTTGGCAGTTTATCATCTTTACAGCTACCCATTAGTTGACTCTTCCTGTCAGATGCAAGACTGACATTCTTCAGTCTAGTGCAGCAGCTCCTGTTTACCACCACACAAGCGTGTCCTGACAAGCACAGGGAAGAACATCTGCACCACCAGAACAAGCCAATCTGGAGACCTGGCTGGGCCTGGCACATTTTGTGCTTCCTGACAGCATTTTGCCCCAGCTCACAGAACTGAGCACAGTCTGCAGTTACCAGCATCACTGACACTGGGGGCAGGGACTGTGTGCCAGTGTTGTAAATTTAAGTGCCATCAGATGACTTGCAACACTGATGTAAACCAGAGAAAAAAAGGCTGTGTCAGCTTATAAATTATGAATGCACATGGCCACAGGCTTCCTATCCAAAATTAATTTTCTTTGCCATATAAAAGATGCTTCAAGGACAGAGCACTGGAGCTGTCTTGGAAAAGTACAACTGGCTTCTTCCAACAGGACACAATGAAACACTCCCCTGTGCTGCCTAATGCAGGTGATTGAATTAATTCTGTTAGTAACTCCTCAAGAAACCAGACAGCCCTAGCATTACCATGTAACAACTAGAGCAGCTTCGAGCACCTCAGCAGCTGTAGGAAGGGGTTCTTCAGCACTTAAATTCAGCGCTGGGAGCCACACAAGAGGAGGAACCAGCTGTTCTCAGCTCAAGGCAGAAATAGTGGACAGAGCAGAGCTTTGACATAACCAAAAACAGATTAAGAAATCAAGACACTAGATTCAAAGTGAGTAAAATCTTTTAAGCAAGGATAATATAATGCATTGTTGACAGATTGTCACAACGTGTCACAAATCCATGGGTGTTGCCACAGCTGTTTTCAAGCTCAAAGAGGTGAGCCAGTCAGGATGAAAGAAAAGGCACAGAAAAGAGCAAAGCAAGATAATTAAGATATCAACCATCACCAGTCTGAGCAAAGAGGAGCAAGTACCTATTCACAGATTCCCCACACCCTCTAAGCCTTGCCCTCAGGACCACAAGCTCCAAAACTGTGACTGACTTCCAGCTCAGAACATTTGCCAACTGCATCAATCAACTAAAAAAAGCACAGACCACCCCACCTTTCATCCCCAAGACCTGATAGAACCATGACTCTGAAGGAGGACCTGTTAACTAGCCCAGTACACATCTTTCTTTGCTGTGCACAAAAGCAGGCTGGAGCTCAAGAAGCAGCTTGAAAATCTGTCACAAGAGGAGCTTTGTGAATTGCCAAGGCAATTTTACAGCAGATGTTAACAATGCTTAGTACACAAGGTGAAGGCAGCACTGTTATTTCAGCAGGGAGGTCAGGACTGAATAGCTTTTATTTTCCAGAGCTGTTTGACAGCAGCAGGAGGGGCAGATATAACCCAGCTACATGAACTGGATTTCCAGTTGCAATACAAGACACATGCACCACATCAACAGTTTAAGGAGAAAGCTGTTTGGGAGCACTCAGGAGATGCCCTTTAAAGCATGTGGACTGCTGAATGCCTGTTCAGTATTAGTGTGCATATGCCAAACTGAGGCTGCTTTTAAAAACATTTCAAAAAATGCCCAAAGGAGACTCACCACACTGCAGCTGAATACTTTAAATTTTAACCATTACCAAAACAATATGCCCCACACAAAAATCCTAAAAAACCCTTCCCCTCTGTGCTCCACCACCACTCACCTGACGTTGCACCTCTACCTTCCCAGATACCAGTTAAGCTCCATTTAACACCAGAAATGAGTTTCACTTCCCTTTTAAGTACTCTGCTGAACAAAATCCTTCTTTAGAACGCGGGAGAATTACATGAAGGCTCCTAATAAGCCTGCTCTAATCACACAGCAATAACTTGATACATGTGACATCCACTGGTTATTTAAAACAGAAAAAAAAAATAGCACAAGGGACCCCCAAACCACAGACTGCCTGCAGCAGTTACTGGAATGTAACCAGCTTCAGCAAGTCATGGCTGGAAGGCTTCGGGCACTCACATTTCAAACATGGCAACATCAGCTTTTAACACATGGCTTCTGGCATGCTTTAAGGAAATATTTATGCCTGTTGTCTTTGACCTACACGAATTAAAAGGGTTTCCAAATGCCATGAGAGGATCAGTACAAAAATACCTCAACTAAATCAGTGAACTGCCAGAACATCAGAGAAGCCTTAGGGGTACTTCTATTCCGGAATCAACTCACTGCACATCCCTGCTCAGAACACCGGACACAATTTCCCATCTTGAATAAGCACAGAATTCTGCAATCCTTTTCCTCACTGTCCTAGTGCAGAACCAAGGAGGGAAGGAGTTTCTCGCAACTAGTTTCTGTCATTGCTCAACTGACACCCACACAAGTGCCAAGAGTTTACAGGGAAAAGCTGCCTGGAGATGCCTATCCAGCAGGACAAATCACCCCACAGGAAATAGAAGGGCACCAACCAAACCCAACAGTTCTTCCTATTTCTCAGCCACATTCCTTTCGGGCAGCAGTCACCAAAACATTTCCTGGAGAGCCTTTGAGTATTTACTGGTAAGTGCAGTGAGAAGTCAGGGTTTACATGGCCACGAGTTAGTTTTATGGGTGACTACAGAACAGTTATATCATTTGGACAACACTCAGTTCCTTTTTCATCTTCAAGTTAAGGGCTCACAGAATTTAATTAGCATCACTAAAATTAAACACCATCACTCTCCCCATATCACTCTCTGACCAACCACCTCTCCTCCTTGCTCTGTTTATTTTCTCTCATCCATGCCCTGTGCTTTACATCTGTGTTTCAGTAAGATCCTGGTCATTTTTGGGGGGATTTACCCCTCAGAGCTGGCCCAGAGCCCTCACCTTGCTGGGTTCTGCTATCTGCACGTCAGTTCTCTGTGCTGGAAGGGGATGATGTTCCTGTGTGCTGGATCCCGAGCGAGTGCTGAAGCGCTGCACTCCCCACAAGCCATGGGAACAGCTTCCCTGCAATGAAACAGAGATCATCAGCAGAGAGGAGGGGATGGAGTTCAGAGCGACTCTGTCATGTAAAAGCTTGGTGAAGGACATCTCATTGGTAAAGGATATCTAAAAAGCAATGAACAACTCAGAGGGTTGCTGGGAACCAGAAAGAGTACATATAATACCTAGATGACAAGAACACAAGGAGCCAAGTAAAACTCTTAGCAGGAAGGAATGTCCAGCATGTTATTCCAACAGATATTACCACAAGCAGGTGTTGCAGACCCAGCCAAAGGAGATGCTGAATACTAATATCATAACCAAACCTAAACGGGCAGAGACAGACCAACCTCCTGTAAGAACAAATTATTTTCAGATGGGGAAAAGGATGACTTTACTCCTATTTTCTAGTCTGAAAAGCCTGACATATTTTAAATGTTACCATCACAAGTACCTGAAAGCCTAAATCACTTTCCTAACCACTCCAGATTCAAGCAACTGTCCCTTTCCCTGTCAGCCCATATCTACCAACATGTATCTTTCTGAAGTGGCAGCAGTTTAGCACCATCAACAAAAATTACAGCACCCTTTTTTTTTTTTCCTTGCTTCCTGCATGTCAGCACAGGGCATGGGAAAACAGGGAAAGGAGCAGATCCTTGGAGGGATCTCTCAAGCATCCATCCTCCCAGCCGTGCAGGAGAGGACTGCAGAACATCCAAGAGCATTTTGTCAACAACAGGGAGAAACGAAAAAGAGGAGACATGACTAAAAGAAAACCAAAAAAACCCACAATGGTGAGGTTCCTCCTGATCACCAAGTTGCCACTGGGGCTGACAGATTTTGAAGCAACACCTCAGAAATCAAAGCTGTTCCGTTTTACCCATCCCACGGTGCCGCAAAGGCAGCGCTGGGAGGACTCGCTGACCTTCTCCCCCTCTCCGGCCACGGGCAGCAGCCCCAGCCCGGCACAGCCCGGCACCAGCCCCGCCGCACCACCCCGGCTCTTCGGACACAGAGAAAACACCCTCTGGGAGATATAAATAAACCCCAACGCGCTTCCGTCCGCAGGTAACGCACAGCGGGTAAAAAACAGGACTCTCCCCGTTGCCGGGGATCGGGGGGACCCCCCGCACCCCGCGACTCTGCCTCGCCCCTCAGGCGGGGCGAGGACCCCCCTGTCCCCGCCGGAGCGGGGCAGGGACGGCGGGACCCGGGGGAACCGAATCGCCGCCGAATTACTCAGCAAATCCTCCCCCGCCCGGCCCCACCTGGCGCTGCCACCGCCCCCAAGCCCCCTCAGCCGCCCCCCGACACGCGGTCCCACCCCGTCCCCTCACGGCCGCCCCACGGCGGGGACGCATCCCCACCGCCCGCCCGCACCGTGAGGGGACCCGCCGCACCCACCTGCCCGCACCCGGCTGTGAGAGGCTCGCACCGCACCCACCTGCCCGCAACCCCCACCCTCCCTCACGCCGCTCCGGCGCCTTTTGTCCGCCCTGCCCGCAGCGGCCCCGCCCCGGATCTGACCTCACCCTCCCGCCCCGCACGGCCGCCATCGCCCCGCGCCGCCGCCACACAGGGCGAGGGGGGCGCCGCCATCTTGGGGGCGGGCATCACGACGCGGGCGGGCGCCATCTTTGTGCAGGGCGCGCTCCATAGCGGGGGGGGGGGCGGGCGGGAGTGAAGGCGGCAGCGCCATCTTGGTGCAGGGCAGCGCGCAAAATGGCGGCTCTTAAAGGGGCAGCCCCCGCACCTGAATTTTTTGGGTGCTTGAAAAAACGTGATTCACGGGCGGTTGTTTTTATTCGCCTGACTCAATGGAGGACACGGGGCGCCTAATTTCTTTTTGAACTCATAAAGGATGTTTCAAAGGCACTCATCGTGATTTCATTAGTGTACAAGTGGCAGTTCTGATGGGTTAAGTGCAGCCAGTTTTGACTCGTATACACCAGTAATCACAGTAAAATTTACACCAGTAAAAGAAGTATATAATATTTTTATAATAAGTATATCTGTGGCTTTCTAAGAATATTATAGGTCTTGGCAACCTCCTGTAGCCACAGACACAGGAGCTGTACCAAAGGAGCTGTGATCTCACCTGCCAGGGCCCAGGGCAATAATTAAATTAAGAAAAAATTAAAAAAAAAACAAAACAACAATAATTAAGAAGAATTCTTCATGTCTAGATGCACTTGCTAGACTAAAATTACCTGAAGAGGATAGTAACTTTCCAGGAGTCTTACAGTACAAAGTATAGGGTCAGATGTGTTCTTCACATTGCTTATCTCATGCACATTATCAAGTAATTTCTGCTGAATTTGAAGAGAAAATTAAGGTGAAGTTACATGATACCGTTGAATCAACATAAAGGCCAAACCCTGCCAGAGAAGGGCCCCTTGCTCCTGTCCATCTCTTCTTTCCACTCTGGTTCTTGCCCACATTTCTGCTTCCTTGCAGCACCTTTCACCCTCACTCCCACCCTGCCCTGAGCCAGCTCAACTCACAGACCTGACAGAAAACTGGCCACTTTTCTGCCAAATTGGCTTTTTGCTAATTTATCTAATCAAACAAACTCTGCTCATTGGCAAATGACAACCAGGGAAGGCACAAGTCTGGCAGAGAAGGGAGCAAAGAAAGCACAGGAAAAAAAGCCACCAAGCTATAGGATGGCTCAGGATGTGCCCTGCACACTCTTACAGAACCAAATACCAGTTTTCCTTCCATCTGCTTGTTTCAGTGTTAAACAGAAGTTTAGAAAACAAAGAGTTTGCATCTGCCTGCACAGACGTTCCCTCCTGCTTAGTCACCTCAGGGGTGCCTCAGATGTCAGGTCAGGGTTGGGAACCTTTAGCAGCTGCTTCCTTTCCCTATGGCTCACTTTTTCCTACTGTGAAAGGGAGACAGAAATTACTCACTCAGGAGAATTACACTGCCTGATTCATCGGGGCAGGTAAAACCTTGTCACAAAAGAGGGAAGCTAAGAGAGGACAATTTGCTCTCTATACCCCAATGCAGCAACTGTCGCCTCTCAAATATTGATGGAGAGTTCAGCTCCTGCATCCCTGCAGTGAAATCCCCCTCTGAGGCTGCTATCCCTGCCCATCCACAGCCCAGGGGTCGGGTGATGCTGCAGGATCTGCTTTAGGTTGTGTCGTGACAGTAGGTCATTACTCTCTGATGAACTTTACACTTACGCTTTCACTTTCTCTGCCTGTGATCCACCCCCTTCTCTAATAAATCCTAAGTCCGCAGGATGAAATTTTTGAGAGGGTCTGACTGGCTTAAAAATTCATTTTTCAACATGACTAAAAACTTCACCCAAAGGGAAATTCCCTGCCATTGCCACGCTGAAGTAATTACCGCCACACCGCAAAAATTATCCCACGTAGTTATACCGCCGTGAGCTCCCATCTGAACAATACACCGGGATATTTTTCCAGGCAGCCAAAATCCTCTGGCAGCGCTGGCTCTGAGCCTCCAAAAGCCTCTTTCACCCTGGTGGTCCAGAGAGCGACCCGAGCCCTCCTTTTTTTTTCCCCGGTACGATTTTCCCCATCAGTGTTGTAGCTCGACTCCTGCCTTCCTGCAGCCTCTGCGACTCCTCCCAGGAAGTCCCGGCAGCAGATGAAGCGTTTCGAGGAGAGGGAGAGGGCAGCATGTGTGCCAGGGCAGCCTGGGCGGCTGGGACAGGCTTTCCCAGCGTGAACCAGCGCAGCCCACCTTGATGTAAGTTGGTTTTGCCCCCATTGTCCCTCCGGCAGCTGCTTTGTCCCTCCGTGTTTGCGCTTGCCGGCGTTGCTGCTGCGCTTGCCGTGCTCCTGCATCCCACGTTCAGGGGGATCCTTTATCCCCAAAGCCTCCCGGCTGCACCCCAGGGCAGCCACGGAGGGTTTAGGGAGCACTGGGACGGAGGAGACGGCTGGTGTCCGTGGGCTGGAGGGCAGGAGGTGCCGAGTGACCAGTCCCTGCGGTGACCTTTCAGTTGTCACCTCCAAAATCCTCACCGTCCGCTGTCCTGACCCTGGTACTGCCTCCAGCCCTGTGCCAGAGCCTTGTGCCCAGCTCTCCCACCAGGTCCATAGTTTTCTGCAATCTGTTAAAACCCTGGTTTTTTTACTGCCAGACTTTCATTTTGTCACCTCTTTACAGGACTCATTTGCTTTGCACCCCAAAGCAATGTCCCCCCACATCTCCTGTCCCCAGTGTGCAGCTGTGCCTCGCACAGGGACAAGGGGGAGATTTCACAGTCCTGAGAAATGTGATGCCCTGGCTTCCCATTTTCCCATAAATTCTGTTGTTTTTTCCCACCTGGCAAATAGATGTCAAACCCCACTGGTCTCTTCTGGTTGCTGCTTTGCACTTTTCACAGAAATAACACAAAATTCAGACAGTGGGGACTCACATCTGCATATAAGGATGGAAAGTGCACCAAGGAGTACAGAGAACTTATCTCTGGGCTGGCCAACTTCAAACCTGTTTTAATTAATTTTTTGCCAGTTGGGTAAATTAATCCATGGCTGATTAAAATAAAGGTGCATGCATCCTCCAGACTCACTGCTTTTATCTCAAGTACCTAAATAAACTTGAGATGGGTTTCTATGGAGCAGGTTTGCCCAGCCTCAAGAGGCAGGCAGGGTATCCAAACAGCCCTGCCAAGGCACAGCCCCACTGATAAGGAAGGTGGATATGCTGTAGGGGAAGAAGGGCAGAGGCCAGAGATAGCTGGGATCAATGAAATCAAAGGGGAAGCTGACGCTGAATACCAAATTTCCAGAGGATGCCCTCTCACTGATATCCATTCCACTCCCCTCAGTGCAAATGAAAGTGAGGGAAGTCTGGACTGGGAGAGAAAGGAGGCAGAAGTCATGGTTGCCCTTGTGATCCTGATTTTGTGTGTCATGGGCACAAAGTACAGCCCCAGCACTGTTTGACATTGCAGTGACAACACCCAAAGCACATCATTTCGCCTTTTCCTATCTGTGGCAGAACAGCCACAGCTTTGGGTCTGGATCTGCCTCATCCCCAGGTACACAGAGTGTTTGCTCAGCTGTGGAGCGATTGTCTCACCCCTCTCCTTTGTGTCTGGGGAATTGCAGGTCCGTGCCTGCAGGAGGGGGACAGCAGGAGCTGTGGCATGCTCAGGAGAGCAGGACCATCTCTGCGTCACTTCTTGCTGGAGAGGAAGAGCAGTGCTGGATATAGCTCGTGCTCCAGAGAGGTATGGAATGCCCAGAGGGATGTCCCTGGCTGGCAGCCTGGTCCTGGCTCAAGCTGCAGTGGTGTGGAGCCCAGGGAAGCTCATTGCTCAGCAGTTCACCTTGGCAGTGAGAGCAGAGAAGGCTCATCAGGAAAAGCCCCCTGGTGCAATCTCTGTACCTCCTTATTTCCAGGGAGCCTGTTTAAAGGTGACATCTCATAAGCAAGAGAATGTCCTTCACACATTCTTTGTGGGGCTGCCTTGTCTGATGGTCTCTACTAAAGCCTCTTGGGTGGCAAAGTACTTGGGAAACATCAGCATCCCGCTTGGAGATCCCAACATGCACAGCAAGGAAGTCACATGTGGCAGGGAATCAGTGGTGGAAGGTGGTGCATGTCAAGTCTTCTGCACGTGCACTCAGCTCTCCTGTGTGGCTGCCAGGCAAAATGCACCTAGAGAAACACATCATTCAATTTGAGGAGCAGAACAGGCTGAAACAGATTGAGGGGCTGTTGTTCTCCAGCCTGATGGGAGAACAAAAAACCTGAAAGGGCTGGAGCAGGCAAGGCCTTTCCTCAGAACTGGGAATTTCAAGGCTTGATGATCTGTTAAATTCTCTGACCCCACCGCAAGAGATCAGCACTGGAGCTGTTAATATTTCACCTCTGCTACCTTTTACTTCCCAAGCCATAAATCCTTCTACTCTCACCCAAATCAGCTCAGGCACAAGGTCTTGTGACCATAACAGCCATGAGCTTGTGCAGAAGAGGCAAAGCTGGGGCTGGGGCAGAGGAGAGAAGCTGCCTTAGACCCAGCGACTTCTGCTCGCCCTTGGCTGCCTTCCTGGCACCACAGTGAGCAGAGTCCACCCGGTGCCCTCTGAAACACAGGGCTCCTCAGCAGGGTGTTTGCAGAGATCCCCAGTGCAGGCTGAACCTGCACAAAAATCTAAGGACCTCAGCACAAAATATCCTTGGGGCACTTCCCAAATTCTGGTGCAGCCCTGTGGGAGCAGCAGAGGGGAGCAGGTAAGTGGGGAGTTCCCGCAGCAGCTGAGGCTGGGGAAGGGGCTGACCTGGTATCCCCCCCACCATCCTGACAGGGTAGAGCACAGACCCCCTCACATCCCAGCTCTGCATCCCAGCTGCTTTCACACTCCCTCCTCATCCCAGTTCAAATATATTGTACTTGCTGTGGTGACAACAGTTTTCTTGGCTCGTTGCTTCAGGGCTGCCCTCCTTGTGCCCCCAGCTCTTCTTGGTGTGATGAGCATCATTTATTCCCACTTTCCAGTCCCTTCCCTGTCCAGGTACCTTTTCCCTGCACCACTGAGTTACAAAATTCTGCCTCTGCCGCTTTTCTTCATCCTCGTGATAAATTCCCCATCAAGCCCATCTGACTTCTCCCACTGTGCTTATCCAACTGGAAGGAGGATTTTGTACTCAGTGCTTTCTACTGTCTTTCTTCCCACTCCCCTGAGCCACAGTGTACATGGAAATTGTGTGCCAATCAGGCAAAGAGGACCTCGGCGTCTCCGTACATCAGACTGACCTGTGTGCTGTGCTCTCTCTTGCCTGTACCCAGTTGCTGCCTGGTTTTGACATGAACCTTAAATACAAATCCCAGCATATTTTCTAGGATCTAGGGCAAGTCCCTTCACCAAACACTTCAGCAGGACAAAGGAGTAACTACTTCTGCTGATTTATAGAGCAGGGTGGAAAAAAAAGGTTGTAATTCTAGGAGAAGGGGGTATTTTGTGGCTTGTGGAGAGTAAGGAGGTCCCTCCAATGAAAGATAGGAGAGGTTATGGAAGGCAAAACCTCAGATCTGGGGTCCTTGGCCTGGCTGTTACAGCTTGGCTGAGCTCATTTGACCCCATGATTTATCCCAACTGATAATGAGGTTTAAGGCTGTGCCAGCTCCCCAGTGAGTGTACAAACACTTCTTTTGTTCACCTCTTTTCCCAGTTCTTGTTGAAACTTGTAAATGAAAACAGAAACCACTGCAACAGCATTACTGCTCTACGGTCAGTCAGCAACAGCCCATGAAGCAATAGCTAAAGGACACACCTTCTGTTGGGAAAAACACACCTGGGGAGCCACAGCCCCTTTGTGCCTGGACTCACTGGCAAGTGAAAGCTTCAAACTCACTTTCTCTCTCTCCCTTTGCAGGCAAAAATGTCAAAGCCAGTTCAAGCTCGGAGGCTGAAGGGAATAGATAAGAATATCTGGTAAGAGAATATCTGGTTTATCCTGGCTCTCACTTTATGCTGTGTCAGGTGTTTTGCACCATCCTGAGGGCAGAAAGGCCGGAGCATCACCCTCCCTCTGACCCATCCACCCAAATGATGCCGGCGGCACCCAAACCTGAGCCAGGTTGCAGCACACTGGCTGTAGCCTGGCATCTGCTTCAAGCCCACCTGGGGCACTGCAAGCAGAGAGGCAGGTGAAGGGCTGCTGCAGATGCTGCAGATGCCATTCCCAGCCCATCAGGCACAGCGTGGGATTGGGAAAGCTCGAGGGAGAGATTGAAACAACCTACAGACTGCTGATGAGCTGGCTCTTGTTTGGGACAAGCAGCAAGTTCAGCCTGCCTTGCCCTCTGCAGAGGCCTTCACAGGGTATGGTTGCTAAATTTTGCAGAGCTGGTATGAACTTGGAGACCTCTGAGTCCTGTCCTGAGTGTGTCTGAGTGGCTTTGGCCATGACCGCACACCAGACAGCACAGGAGCTGTTTCCTGGGAGAATAAATTAAAGCCACCCCCCAGTGCAATAGTGCCTCATCCTTGGTTTAACTGCAACAGGTCTGAAATGACCTGTGCTTGGTGCTGCCCACCTGTGAGCAGTGGGATGGCTCTGCAGGAGGGACACCAACCCCGCTCCCTTCCAAAGGGATGCTGCAAGCAGAGCTGGTGCCAGCGTGCTGCCCAGACCCTCTGTAAGTGCTTTTCTCTCCCTCTGTTCTCTCCAGGGTGGAGTTTGTGAAACTGGCTGCTACCTATTCCAAGGTGAACCTGGGCCAGGGCTTCCCTGACTTCCCTGCACCGGACTTTCTGCAGGAGGCACTCAAGCGAGCCCTCGGCGGGGGGAACCACATGCTGCACCAGTACACCCGGGCCTTTGTGCGTGCACAGACCCCCTCCTCAGCAGCACCCCCTCCCTGCCCCTCAGCCCTGGCTGCTTCAGGCCTCCTCAGGCAGCAATAAACAGGGCCAAACGTGGGGCAAAACAGACATCCAGCCTCGACCCAAGCCCTCTGCTCCCAGGGCTGTAACTCCCTGCTTTACCAGGGTGTTTGAAGCAGCCAGGCTGGGAGATGCCTCACGGGGTGCTTGGCTGCCCAGGCCCCTTCCAAGGGTTCATCCTTGTTTTAGGAGGCTTCTGAAACCTAATTCCCACCCTCCTCTCCCCCCACAGGGACACCCACCTCTGGTGACGGCCCTAGCCCAGTTATTTGAGAAGCTGCTTGGACGAGAGCTGGACCCTATGACCAATGTGATGGTGACTGTGGGGGCATACCAGGCCCTTTTCTGCTGCTTCCAGGCTTTTGTGGATGAAGGTGATGAGGTAACCCAAGATTTGGGCTTGTTGCACCAGCAGCTTTCCCCCAGGAGAGCCATTCCTGGCTCTGGGTCTGCCATGAGTTGCAGGCCAGTTTTCATTGTTCTTTTCCAAAGCAGAGACATTTTTAATTTCCTTCTCCAGTTTCTGAACTTCCAAGGGAAAAAATTACCTGCTGCAGGGCACAGTCCCATTTCTGCATAAGGCAAAATAATCCTTTTTGCCCTGAGTGGTGGTTTTCTTTCCTCACACTGCAGATTCTCAATTACAGTAATTCAGAGATTAAAATATCCCTCCCATTGCTCTCTGCACCCATCAGGGAAGGTCTGAGTAGGGCCAGGAGGGTGCTGACATGTCCCTTTCTTCCAGGTGATAATCATTGAGCCCTTCTTTGACTGCTATGAGCCAATGGTGAAAATGGCTGGTGGGACACCCGTGTTTGTTCCACTGAGACCGGTGAGTGGGTGGAGGGGGAAGAGTCACAGCAAAGCGAGTGAGGAGGAGAGCAGCAAGCAAAGTGCACAGGTAGCAAAGCAAACCAAGATTCTCCTCTGTCCTCCCTAGAAAGCTCCAAAAGATGGAAAATTGATGTCTAGTGCAGACTGGAAGCTGGACCCAGCTGAACTGGCTTCTAAATTCAGTGAAAGAACAAAAGCCATCGTCCTGAACTCGCCCAACAACCCTCTGGGCAAGGTAACACCTTTGGCCGTGCTATGAGTGGCCCTGGGAGCTGCTGGGGTGCTGCAGCTCACCCAGCCACATCTGCAGTGCAGCAGTGACTCAACCTTCCTTGCACACAAGGAAAATGGGGTTTCTGAAGGCACCACATGCTGTGCTCACTCTTCTGGTCTTTTTAAGCCTTGTCTTCTGTCCCAGCAGTGGCTTTGCCCTGTTAGTTCCTGCCTCCCTGACTTGGGAGATGGTGCTGTCGAGGTGGACAGGCAGGGACAGGCTCAGAAATGCTCCTGCTGCATCCCTGCCCCGTTCCCTTCCTGCTGCAGGTGTTCAGCCGTGGGGAGCTGGAGCTCATTGCCGAGCTGTGTGTGAAGCACGACGTCCTGTGCATCAGCGACGAGGTGTACGAGTGGCTGGTCTACGACGGGAGGGAGAACACCCGGATCGGTGAGGAGAGGGCCTGGCTGGGCCCGGGGGCCTCCCCAGGGGAGGTGGTGGTGTTTTCACTGGGGTCCCCTGGAGATCCCACAGGCTGCCTTGCATGCACAGCTGTACTAGGCACGAATCCTCGTTGGAGGTGTTTTGCTGCACTCCAGTCTCAGCCTCCAAACCAAGTCTTACGCAGGAGCCCTGACTTCAGAGCCAGAGCAAAGAGCCCTTTGGCTCAAGTGAAACTGGGGGTTTTTTCCCATGCTTTGTAAAGCCACAGTTTTCTGAGTGTCTATAGTTTCAGGAAATCCATTTTAACACGATTTCACAGGCCTGTTCTTCCGGTTGCAGTAACATGCAATCACCCTGTACAGGGTGATGGTGCTTGGCATCTCCAGGAGCCCCTGGGGCTGGGTACACGAGCATGAAAATATTTAATTAAAAAGAGATGCTCTTGAGAAACCTGGCTGCCTTGAGGCTCATCCAGGTGAAAGATGTGCTGTGAACACACAAAAGATCACGATGGGTTATGGTGGGCAAAGAGCTCCCAGAAATGAGCACACTGAGCTCTGCCACTGGGCTTTCTCTCCTTTCATTGCCAGCCAGCTTGCCAGGGATGTGGGATCGCACGGTGATCATCGGGAGTGCTGGGAAGACCTTCAGTGCCACTGGATGGAAGGTGAATGCCCCACATGGCACCTCATTGTGTCCCCCATCCCTATCCCTTTGCCACTGGGGACACTGCGGCCGCACGCTCAGCTTTGAGCCTCGAGGTCTGGAAGCACCAAAGCTGCTTTAGGAAAGCTCTGTCTGAAAAATACAATGAAACCAGCACAGGCAAATAAAGGGGTGCCTGAGCAGGTTCCCAGAGACTTACCACCTTCCTCCTCCTCTCCTGGCTGCAGGTGGGCTGGACTGTGGGACCTGACAGGCTGCTGCAGCACGTCCGCACCGTGCACCAGAACTCCGTGTACCACTGTGCCACCATTGCCCAGGTAAGGCAGCTCCCTGCAGCTGGCCCTGATGTTCCTGAAGCAGTGGCAAGATATGGTCCTTTCGCCCATGGCTGACCTGAAAGGCACAGACAAGTTATTTGTGGTGCCCTGCGGGGGCTCCTTCCCCTCTCATAGTTGCCCCATTCTGGGAGAAAGGGGAGAGTCCAGCCTGCCTGGGGTATATTCCTTACCTTGCATTGACAAATCTAAGGGGCCATTTGGAGGGGCTGGAAGCAGAGTTCCTTTATCACCTGTGAACTGCATCACAGCAAACACTTTAGTTCCTGAACAAGCCTTGGCCATCTTCCCACTGGGCACTGGCTGCTCTCTCCTTGCAGGAGGCTGTGGCTCAGGGTTTCCAGAGGGAGCTCACGCTCTATGGCAAACCAGAGAGCTACTTTGTGCAACTGCCCAGGACACTACAGCAGAAGAGAGACTTGCTGATCCAGAGCCTGGTTGCTGTGGGGATGAAACCCATCGTCCCCGAGGGCACCTACTTCCTGGTGGCCGACATCTCCGAGTTCAGTGAGTCAGCTGCAGCTCTGCCCAGGGGGGCTCAGTGTGGGGGGCAGCTCAGAGGGTACCACTGGCAGGGGCAGGAACCTGCCTAAAGCACCACCAAAGCAGGGATGCACAGTGCATTCCCCATCCAAGCTCCAAGGATGTGGGTTTGGGGCACCCAGCAGCCCCCCCAGCCCCTGTCCTGCTGTGCTTCTCCTGCAGAATCTGATGTCCCTGAGGTCCCCAACTCGGATGAGCCCTATGACTACAGATTTACAAAGTGGATGATGAAGAACAAGGTAACTGTGAATGGCCCTTCCTGCTTCACTTGCCCTGGGTGGGTTTGTGCCTTCCCCATTGGCTGCACCAGTGGGAGCCACAACACCACTGCCAGCCTGGAAGCTCCTGACAGGGGGATCTGGAGTGGAGAGCTGGGCAGCCCCAGAGCAGGAAACTCAGCTCCATGTGCTTCCTTCTTCCCAGGGCCTTGCTGCCATCCCGCTCTCCGCTTTCTACAGTGAGGCCCACAAGAACAACTACACCAATTTCATCCGGTTCTGCTTCGCAAAGGTGAGCCATGTGACAGCACCAAGGAAGGGGAGGTTGGGAGTAACAGTCAGGGCTGGTTTAATGAGATAAATGCCAAGAAGAAATGCAGAGTGGGCATAGGACCCTGAGCATGGCATTCCAGTTAGAACAACCCCTTCTCCGGACATGTGAGCCAAGCCAGGGGCAGCAGGTGTGCAGGGCCATCCTAAGCTTGGCCCCATCAGCATCCTACATTTCTTGGTCAAGGCAGGGAGTCTCTGGGTGTGTGTTTAGCTGCCCAGTGGCTATGCCTGCCCAGGGGTGGCTGTGCCTGTCTCACACTGACCACAAGAGCATTTGCCACGTTCAGGAACAAGAATATGATTTTTGTCTGAATGGTGACTGCACTGAGGGAAAATGGGATTTGGCTGGAAGCCACTGACCAAAGCTGTGGTATTTGTTTAGGAGGATGCTACACTGAAGGCAGCAAATGACATATTGCAAAAATGGAGAAAGGAGAAAACCAGTTCCTGAGTGCACCAGAGAGAGAACCAGGATCCCCTTGGTCCTTACCTGCCCTGATTACTCTTCTTCCTCTTCTTTACTTGTCTACAAACTTTGATACCTTCTTACTTCTGTGCTTTCAACCATTTTCTGTCAGACAAATGGGTAAGAGGTTTTCCAGGCCCAGGATCTGGGAACACTTTCAGTCGCTGTGAAATGGCCACAATAACTTGGTGTGCACTGACAATATTTGACGTTTCCTCTTACATTTAAAGACTTTGCTAATCAGTTCTGGGATGTATCCAGCAAGACACAAGGTAAGGAGGGCTCCAGGGGTGTTTTCCATCACCAAATTCTGAAAAGGTGTTTCAGGACCTGCCTTTAAGGCCATGATGAGGAGTTAGTCTGGCTTGTCTTGCTCCACATCCCGACTCCCGTAATCCAAGGTGCAGGACGGCATTTCCACCAGCACTCACGTTCCCACGGGACTGTACAGTATCACCAGCCATCAGGAGGGTGACTCCTATGATCCTGAAGATTATAAATCCAGTGAGATGTTGTTTTCCATAACTTACAATTTTCCCACTATTTTTTCCTGTTACTCACTGGGGAAGGCAACCACAGAATCTGTAACCGGTTTCCCCCAGAAAACAGCTTTTATCAATATCTTGGCTATTGCCAAACCTTCCCTGTGCACCCCCAAACTACTCTGGGCACTTTGTCAGGGCTTGGCAGCATCGTCCAGGGTGCAGAACAAAACCTTTAGGCCTTTGATCAGAGCACATGGTGCCTGGGGAGGATGGGCACTGTGGCCTCAGGCTGCTTCTGCTGCTGGTGCCCCCACAGCCTCCCACCACTGGGCTGGTGGGGCAACATGAGCAGCATCTGAGTGGGAATCCTTGCATCAGTCTTGATTTCAGCCTGGATAAGAATGTAAAACATCGTTATCAACCACGCAGGAGTTACGTGCACCAGACTGTGCCATGAGTGTTTATAGCAGTTAAATTATTAAAGTGGAACTACTGCAATCATGGAAGAGTCAATGTCTCTGTACTGACTGTAGGGCTGACACAGCTCTCCTGGAGAGCTGCTGTCACCTGTGCAACACCTGTACTGTGTCCTGTGGTGGTGGCTGCTCGTCCCACCCAGGCTGGCAGGGAGCAGCTCCACGGGTTTTCCATACTGGGATGCAGCTGGTGGGACTGATCCCCTTGGAGCCAATGCTGCATGGAGCAGAGGAAGGGAGGCAAACAAACCTGCTCTCACTGGTGGCACATGCCAGGCTCAGCTGCTTGCACAGCCTGGGTGGGTGCTGCTGAAAGCCCTTTAGCACTCATTTACCTACCAAACATGGGAAGAGCTGCAACTGCAACAAAGAACCGTGAGATTAGATTATTAACATGAAGATTAGTTGCAACACCCCCACACGTTGGAGCTCTTGCTCTAGGCCATGGCACAACTTGCAAGGGGCAGGGTGCATCTACACATTGTCCAACACACAAGCAGTGCTTGTGCAAAGAGATACAGATGTGGCTGCCTAAATTTTACATACACCCCCCTAGACACTGCCAATGGATATAGCCAGCATTTAATCTTCATTATGGTTTTGAGGATGAAGCACAACTCTCCAGAAAATCACACCTCCAGAGATCCACAGATGACGTGCATTCAAAAAAGAAAAAAATGAGAAGAAACCTCAAGAAACAGCTGCAATTCCAAAGCACGTTCGCTCCCAACCACTCAGAACGTTTCTATTTGCGAACTAGATGTAAAACGATGTAAAACGTCACTCACTGAACAAGTACGAAGCCAGAAATCTGTCCAACCCCACAATTACAGTTGTGATGTGTTCCCTCGTTCCCGTGTGGCCACCAGGTCACCCATCCGCCCGCAGAACGCGGCGCTCCCGGCTTAGCTTCGCACCCGCGCGGGGCGCCTAAGCACGACCCACGTGACACCGGGGCTCCGCCCCCCGTGGGCGGTGCACAGCGCGGGGGGCGTGGCCGGGGCGCGGGAAAGATGGCGGACGCCGAGGGCGCCGTGGGGAAGCGGCCCCGGGGAGCGCAGGTGGGGCGGGGGGACCCCGGGAACGGGGGGACCCTGAGGATGGGGGGGCGTCCTGGAGGCGGCCCTGAGGGGGTAACGCGCTCCGTTCCCCGCAGGTCGAGGACAGGAAGGTGGACTGGCGGCGCTGGAAGGAGGAGAGTAAGCAAGGCTGGGCGCACGTGGGGGCTGCGGGAGGGCGAAATCGGTGTTTAACGCCAGGCGCCGTTCCCCGCCCCAGGGAAAGCAGAGAAGAAGAAGTGGAAGGAGATGAAGCTGCTGAAGAAGCTGGAGAAACAGCGGGTGCGGGAGCTGGCAGAACAGGAGGCCAAAAAGAAGGAGGAGCAGAAGGAAGACAGAGGTGATGCCGCTGCGACCCGGTGGGGAGACGTGGGTGGCAAAAGCTGGGAGAACTGGGCTGTTACAAGCCAGTCGGTGTTACAGATTGATAGGGAAGGTGACACTTCATAGGTGCAGTATGGATCAGTCCATGTGCCCAAACAGGCACGAACAGCGAGCGCTGCACAAGAGGCCATTCTTAAGAGAAAATCTGGGATTAAATGTACGAAAGAGAGGGTGTTTTTCCCCCCACTGCAATAACTGCGGTGCGGTACATCAGCTGTCAGGCCGTGGCTCTGCTCCCCCAGCCGTGGTTCTCTCTCCTGGCTCTCTGTCCCCAGGCCGTCACCACACGCTGAGCGTGGCCCTGCCGGGATCCATCCTGAACAACGCGCAGTCCCTGGAGCTCCGCACCTACCTGGCGGGACAGATCGGCCGGGCCTGCGCCATCTTCTGCGTGGACGAGATCGTGGTGTTTGATGAGCAGGGAGAGGATGTGAAGTAAGGGGGAGACTGAAAGAGAGCACGTTTAGATGAGACTTTAGGAAGAAATCCTTCCCTGTGAGGGTGGGGAGGCCCTGGCACAGGTTGCCCAGAGAAGCTGTGGCTGCCCCAT
>JAWWLV010000040.1:5709283-5729743 GCA_035041135.1 Platyrinchus mystaceus
TCCAAGGCCAGGTTGGATGGGGCTTGGAGCAACCTGGGCTGGTGGAAGGTGTCCCTGCCCATGGCAGGGGGTGGAACCAGATGAGCTTTAAGGTCCCTTCCAACACAAACCATCCTGTGATTCTATGAAGGAAGAACCATCTTGTTCTGCACAAAGTGTTTCCTCTCAGCTTTCAGTTCCTTCAGTCTTTTACGAAGCTGAGGCCAGGAAGGAACTGTGTGTACCTCATGCAAGTGTTTGGACCTCCCTCAAATGCCAGGATTACAGGGACCCCTCTACCACTGGGAAAAGATTTTGACTGAACAGCCCTGGCAGCCAGGATTGTTTTATCCCAGCATGGGGATGACAAAGCAGGAGGAGGCTGAGCTCTCCTGTACTCTTAAACCTTGCTGTGAGGGACAGGACATGCCCTATATCCCTTTAGAACAGTAATTCCTGTCCTTCACCTTTTCATTTGGATCTGCCCTTGTGCTAACTGGCCAAGCCCTGCCATTCTGGAGCATCCAGCTCACTGGCATCCAAATGCCAGGTTGTGTCAACACACAAAGATCAAAAAACAAAACTGTAAAAGATACCTGGCTTATGGAGAGAGTTCCAAAGATGAGCAGCCCTTTTACAAGGGTGGAGAGAAGGGCTGTGCTGCTGTTTTCAGATTAAGAAGCAAAGCTTGGTCTTCTGGACACCTGACCAATCTCAGACTGACCTCAAGCTGCTTTCTTTTTCTTTCAGGAGCGTGGAGGGGGACTTTAAAGGAATTGGGAGGAAAGGCAAGGCTTGTGTGCAGCTGGCTCGGGTCCTGCAGTACTTGGAGTGCCCTCAGTAAGTCCACCATGGTCAGACTGTGCATGAGACCCATGCCCTGGGTACCTCACACCAGAGGCTGTGGGAGCAGGAGGCAAACTCTGTTTGTATCATGTAATTATACAGGAACACAGGATTTAATTGTTTCACTTGTCTGCTTCAGGAGTTTAACTGAAAGAGGAGCAGTGAATGCAGGATACAATCTGCATGATACCTTAGAGGTAGATCAGGGATTTGAAGAATCTAAGCCTGCTTTTCTCTGTACTCAGCTCCTCTCATTCAGGACAGGGTTGGAATTGAGGCTTGGATTCCATAAAAACATCTTTTTACATTTCAGCCTTCTCTGGTAACAGGTACTTGAGGAAAATCTTTTTTCCAAAACATGAGGATCTGCAGTTTGCAGGTAACAATCCAGCTGTCTCTGTCCCTCCTGAGCTCACTTTGTGTGAGACACACAGATCTCAATAACTGTTCCCCACTTCACTGAGCCAGCGAGGTGCTCTGGGACACTGAGAGGGAGGGGGCAGGAGAGCACTTACACTGTCCCCCTCTCAGCAGCTCTTCCCTCTGTGCTGTTCCAGGGCTCCTCAACCCCCTGGACAGCCCCCACCACATGCGGGTGGATGAGGACTCGGAATACCGGGAGGGCGTCGTGCTGGACCGGCCATCGAAGTCAGGCAGAGGTTCTTTTGTTAACTGTGGGATGAGGAAGGTATGTCTGTTACCCACAGATCCCCAGAACAATCCCCCTTGTCTCTCTGGCAGATCTGAAGCAGGCAGGGTGGGTACTGCTGGGTTTCTGACAGCCACAGCGGCTGGCAGGGGGTTTAAGGCTGTTGCTGTCTTTTCCCTTCTGGCTCTCCGTGGCTTCCCAAACCCCTGGAAGGCCCTGTCCATTCCAGCACATTGTTGCTTCACTGCTGCAGCTGAACCTTTGAGCAGCAAAATAAGTCTCAGACCGATGCCCGAGCCCCTGAGCCACAGGCAGAGCTCCTCATTCCAGCTCCAGGCTGGAACAGATCCCCATTTCCTTAGAGGGTTCCCTTCCTTCCCCACCTTCCCCAGTACTTCTAGAATGCCTGACAATGATGGTGACTGTCACTGCAGGAGGTGCAGATTGACAGGCAGCTGAACCCTGGTCTGAGAGTCACCGTGCGCCTGGAGGAGCCCCAGAATCCAGGTAATCCACGGCTCCAGTAGCATCTATAAACCTCAGACCTGCAGGAGCTGGTCCTTCCATATCACAGGTGTGAAGGTACCTGACAGTTCCACATGTTCCCTTCACACACAGTTTAGTAACACCCTCACCATGCCTCCCTTGTTAACTGGAAAGAACTACCAGCTCTTTGACCAGCAGTGAACACTCCAAACACCCCTTCACGCTTCCCAGAACTTGCAGAACTCCCAGAATCCCTTTTCACCTTCTGGAAAAAGGGAGGGTCGTGTTGTACACCAACTCAGTGCCCTACCCCAGGAGAAATTGCTGGTCAAATCTCACCAGATTGCAGGGGTTGATCATCTCTTTGCTTCCCTTCCAGAAGCCAAAGTGCACAAAGGCACCGTGGTGTCCTCGCACCACCCCCGCACGGTCTCGGGCTTGTACTGGGGGTACAGTGTCCGCCTTGCCTCCTGCCTGAGTGAGTATTGGCAGGGATTCCCTGCTCTCTGTCATGGCTCTGCCTGGGCTTGCCCACCAGTTTCAGGCCTACTGGCTAAACATATTAATATCTCTTTCATAGAAATCTCTCTTGTCCTAAAGGCAGCTTACACACACAGTTAGCAGCCATCTGGCAGCCAAATTTAAGGGCCAGTCACCCACCAGGACTCTGCCCTGTATCTCCACTCACCATTGCTCCAAATGGCTGCACAGCAGCAGGAGATGAGTTGGTGCTCTCCTTCTCTGTTTCCATGATAACGACATCCCACTCATTCCCACCAGAGCCAGCACTGAAACTGGAGCTCAAGATCCCTGAGAAATCCTCTTCCTGAGTTCTGGTCGACTGGACCTCTTAGTGTTAGGAGCTTTGAGGAGGAGGTGCTGCTGTTGAGAAGGGTGTGGGAGGTTCCTAGAGCAAGGGAATTGTGTGGAGGAATCGTTCTTCTGTCTCCTGCTGCACCAGTGGCACTAGTTCAGCATGTCCAGAAGGCACATGGGTGAGGGCACTGCAGCAATAACCCCACACTGTGCTTCCCAGGTGCTGTGTTTTCTGAGTGCCCATTCAAGGAAGGCTACGATCTCTCCATTGGGACCTCAGAGCGGGGCAGCCCTGTGGACCAGGTCACTCTGCCCTCCTTCAGGTTTGTGTCCCACCTGCTTGGCCCCTCTCAGAGGCCCCAGTGAGGCTGGTGCAGGCAGGAGAGCTGCACTGCAGCCTTGGTGTCCTCCCAGGCTGGAATGCTCCTAGATCCAAGTGCAGGACTTACCCACAGGTTCCCTCCTGTGCTCTGCTGCTTCCTTTTACACCAAGGAACATTTCTCTGCAACCCAGAAGCTGGGGAAGTGCCCCAGGTCAAGGCCAATTCCTTTCCTATTTCTCTGCAGTTGGTAGCAGGGACTGTCACACTGGCCAAGTGCTGTGGGGCTTTTGGTGGGGAGGCAGCTGCACTTGGCACCACCAGCAAGGGACACAGCTCCCTGCTTCAGCAGCACCCAGGAGCTTGAAAGCAGAACCAGACACCTGAATAAAAGAAAGGAGCCTGCTTCTCCCACCCTGTCCCTGTGCTCTCCCCAGGCACGCCCTTATCGTGTTTGGAGGCCTTGAAGGCTTGGAAGCCGGGGTTGATGTGGATCCAAACCTGGAGGTCACTGACCCAAGCACATTGTTTGACTTCTACCTGAACACCTGCCCCGGCCAGGGCAGCAGGACCATCCGCACAGAGGTGGGGGCTGACGGTGCAGGGTGTGCCCAGGGCAGGGCTGGGTTTCTGCCTGTGGCACTGACACACATGGCACAGTGTGGCTCCCCACAGTGACCCTCAGGGTGCTTTGCCTGGTGCTCTCAGAGCAGCTCTGACTCTGGTCTGTTCCAGGAAGCGCTGCTGATCTCCCTGTCTGCGCTCAGACCCCACATCCAAGAGGCTGTGAAGACAGCAGGGACAGCTGAGGGGAAAGGAAACCACTGACCTTGGCAGCCACTGAGGACTCGGGGAGGCGGCTCTTCAAACAGGGGGTGCTGGGCAAGTCACTGCGAGAGCCTGGCGGGGCCGAGGCACAGCGTGACCAAAGCTGGCAGCGCTGCCCGGCCAAGAATTCAGCTGCTGCTGGGAGCAAGTCTGTGCCCTCCTGCCTGCACGGCCCAGCAGCTGGGACAAGCCTGGCAGCAGGCTGGGTCTCAGCAATTCCGACATCTGAGGTGGGAATAAAGCAGTATGGAACCTCAGCTGCCTCAAATCCAGGTGTGACTTCATGTAGAGGAGGGGCACTCATTGTGCAAAGATCCTGCACACTCAGTGACTCTGGAGCCATGTGCCTTTCAGACTGAAAGGAAGTCAAAGCTTAATCCTTATGCCAAGAAGCCATTCTTGCCTGAGCCTGACTTCCCCAGCCCCCCCTTCAACTCCAAGGCTTCATCCTTCCCAACACCAGGAAGGGCTGGAGCTTCAGTTGGGCCTCAACACTAAAACACATCAGCTTGTTACAGTTTGGCTCCATCTGTGATGCCTTAAGCTCTGCCTACAGTGAGCTCAGACAGGAAAGCAGCTGGAAAAGTTGGCTCTGTCCTCCCCTCCTCCTGCTGAGATATTCAGTGCTTTGATGAGAGCAGATAAGAAACAACCAATACCATGCGTGGTCAGAGCTTTACTGCTAAAACCATCTCCTGAAAGAAAACAATCACACAATCCTTTGGCCACAGGAAGGCAGGAACTTCTCCTCTCCTCCCACTGCACCCATCTTGCTTCCCCTCCTTCCCTGATAAACAGCAAAAATTAGTAACTTCCCTCTGTGTCCTTAATGACCCTCACACAACTCCAGGGGAGCAGTGGATTAGGGACAAAGTCTACAGAGCTGCTACAGTGTCAAGTGCCCAGGAGTCTTTGCAGGACCCCCCTGGAGACCTGCTGTGTGTTGTGTTTGTGTTTCACTGTTACACAAAAGGGGGGAAGGGGTAGAGAGAAGCATTGGTTTGATTCACCCCACATTTAAAATAGCACAAGGAACTATGATTCTGTGGGTCACTGCTGTCAGTCCCTTCCCAGGGGATACCTGGATTTGCTTAGTCAAGGTTCAACTCTTGCTCCCAGCTGTGATGGCTTTCAAGTTACTTGTTCTCCTCAGGATGTTTGGGACAAAGAGCAGCCCTGAGGCTCTCTCGATGCTCTCGATGGGGACCAGGAACCGTTCCAGGGGGATTTTCTCATCCACAGGGCTGTTGGGCATCACGTACGAGCGCAGCTCAATCTCCCCACTCTCCTTTTCCAAGATGAGCACCTTGAAGAAGTGGGTGGGGACGGCCACGTTGTTCTTCCCAATCACCTGGTACTTGACATACATCTTCCCATCGGCCTCCATCCTGCACCAACAGCAACATCCCAGGTTATCTCCCAGTCTGGTGCCACCTGCACCCCCTCAGCTCTCCAACACCCCTCTAAGTGAGCCCCCACCCCACGGCAGCAGAGTCTATGTGACACAGGGAGGCTGAGCTGTGCATTGGGTCTGCTCCTCCCAAACCTTCTCCCTGCTGGCTCTCTGTAACAGCCTTTCCAAGCTATTTCCTGCTGCTGAAGAGATCTCAACATGAGACAGCTGCTCTTTAGCACTACCTGAAGATCTTTACAAATAAAGTCGTGCCCTTAAGTGGAGTGGTAGTCCATGAAATAAAACCTGGAAGCTTTATTCTGCAGGGATGGGGCCTGCAGTCAAGTCTGTTAATTTAATCATCTAGTAATTACTAAATTGTTAGGGACTGCAAACAAAAGCAACTTAGTTATACTATAGCTTAAGAAAACCACCCTTACTTACGAAGCAATCAGTTGGATGGGAAATGCACAAACTATACCCTAATCCTAAGAAAGTACCTTTCCACAGAACCTCTGTGCACAGCTGGTCTCACCTATTGAGTGGCAGGAGCACCTCATCCTGTTTTCCTTTCCCAGCACGATGCACCCTTCGGGTGCCATCCCAGCTCAGCCGTGTTTACCTGGGCAGGAAGAGGGGTCCTGTGCAGACGTAGACATTCCTGTTGTGCTTTGCCAAGCTCCTGCAGTACTTCTCAAGGTTATTCCAGGCATTCTGGTTTAAGTGAGGATTCTAGAAACATAACCAGTGGTGAGTTGCTGGGGTATTTCCTCACTGTTCAGAGTAACACACCTGCCTTTTCTGTTAACACATTTCACAGTGCCCCAGGCACTTTCCAGAAGAGATCATAACATCCTGAGCCTCCACTACCACCTCTGCTTTGGAAGCTGTGCACGGCGAGGTCCTGGTTTGCACACCGAGGACAGGACCCATCGCTCAGCCCACAACTTTTTCAAGTGTCTATCTGTTTAACTACTCTGAACGGGGTCTCTCATGGCTTGAGAGGCACATGTAGGTGCGTTTGCAGTTGTTAAACTCAGCAGGAAATACCACTCCGGGTGACTTTGCCCGGAGGGGTCAAACACAGCGGGACAAACACAGAGCCGCTCCCAGGTGGATTTCTCGCGTCTGCCCTTGGCCGGGGCAGCTCCGGGCCGTACCTGCGGGGCGATGTTGCTCAGGTAGAACGTGTCCCGCATGGCCTTCTGGCTCCACTTGTGGTTGGCGGCCGCCGCCAGGTGCCCGCGGTCGAAGCCGCTGCCGCGGTAGTCGGCGTTGGTGGCGCGGTGATATTCGTGCACCGAGTCGTCCTCCTGGAAGTCGCAGGCGGCGCGGTCCGAGGCGCCGCTCAGCGTGTCCCGGTTGAGCTGCTCGATGACCCAGAGCGCGCTGCGGCTCCGCGGGTCGTAGCACAGCACGTAGGACTCGCGGCTCCGCAGCTGCGCCAGCCCGGGCAGCCCGTACTTGCTGAGCTCGGTGAGCCCCGAGCCCGGCGGCGCCGGCGGGCCGGCCGCGGCCACGGCGGGCAGCACGGGCAGCCGTGCCAGCAGCCCCTCGGCCGCCTCGCCCCGCGGATCCCGGGCATCCCGGCGGTCCCGGGGGGCCAGGGCCGCCCCCAGCCCCGCGCCCACCGCGAACGGCAGCGCCCAGCGCGCCCGCAGCATGGCCGCGCCGGTGGGGACCGCCCCCCCCGGCCCTTAAAACGGGCCGCGGCTGCGCCGGGGGAGGCCCCGATGCGGCGGCGGCATCGCCGCTTTAAGGCAGCGCGCGCACGGCGGGGGTACGAGGACAGCGCGGACACCGCGATCCCGGGACGGGAGCGGGGAAGGATTTACCGGGAATGGCTTTACCGGGAATGACGGCACGGGAGGGGGAGCGGGACACAGAGCAGCGGTCAGCGAGGCGCGGAACCCGCGCTCACACTGCGTCCGAAAGCGCCCGCGGGTGTTGCCAGGGGAAAGGCACCGCTCCCGCGGTTCCTTGGGGATGGAAAGCAAAACCATCCCGGGAAGGAGGAGATGGCTGGGTCCCCAAGGCTCGGACGGCCCGGCCCAGCCGCTCTCACAACTATGGACACCGCAGCCCAAACTCCGGTCACAGCACTGGGAGAGCTTTGCACGAAGTCACCCCGTTTAGTTAAGGAAGCGTTATTAAAACAGTGTTTAAAAAGAAGCGTAGAGGAAGGAGTTTTAGAGTGATGAAATGTTCACTACACACTGCTCTGGCAATTCTTTCCAAGCAAAGTGAAAAAAAAAGTGTTATCTGTTCCTTTCTTTGGGGAAAGGGCGTTTTAGAGGAGTGCCCTAAACAGCTAAAACAAAGACTGACAATCCTTAAGGGAAAACAGTCTCTGCTCCCCCAAACACCCCAGACTCCTAAAGCAACTTCTGGCCTTCATTCTACTCACTGCCAAAGTGGGAATAATTCTAGTCTAGGTCACACAAATCAGTCTTTTGAGTGACCAACAACAACTTGATCTCTAGTACCCTTCTTGCTTCTGCCTGACTGACGAAGCCACAGTTTCCTGAATTCCAAAGAGGTGCAGACCTGTCCCTCACAGGGAAGGCTCATCTTACCCCACACCCAGCACAGTGTCCTGTCAACACTTCCCACTCCAAAGAACTCCTGCCTCAGCCAACCTTGCTGCTGCTGCAGCAGGTCAGGATTGAAAGAAAGCAGAGGTGGAAACATCCCAAGGCTGGAGTAATTGTTACTTGGTCACACAAGAAAGGAGCCACTATTTAAGTATCATCTCACCTCAACAACAACAAAAATAAATCACCAAAAGCCTTTGAGTAATGAAGCCAAGGGATTCATGAGGAGATTCAAAAGCTGGTAATTAGACTTTTTTTCTCCCCTCAGTTTTGTTCTTAAAGAAAGGAGAAAGTGTTGGAGTAAAGAAATGAACGTCCCCAGTCACTGAAAAGTCAACTTTCAACAGCAGGACAGAAGTCCCACCACACAAGAGGGAAAAAAGGAGGAATATAAACCAGCTTTTTATGTGGGAAACCAGCCTGTCTGGGTTTATCAAAGATGTTCCAAGCTCTCCCCAAAGAACTCAATCAATTTAGCAGCCATAGTCTGGATAAGGCTACAAAATTTATCCCAGAGAACCTTTCCAGCAGCCAAAGCTCTCATCACATCCCTTTAAACCACTGTAAACTCCTAAGGCATTTACTGTCACCCCCCAAGGTAAGGTGCCATAACATGAGCCCTTGGACAGCAAGGAAGGGAGAAGACAGCAAAACATCTGCACCCAACAGCCACCTGCACATCCCCTGTGCCTTCCCCGAGCGTGTGCAATGCTCCAGCCCAGCTCCTGCCCAGGCAGGTCATGCCCAGGGCCCAAAGCTACTCTGAAAATGTGCAAAGTTCACCTCCAAGTAATGCTTTCATCCTGATTTGCCTGCTCCTTCCTCAAGGTTACTTTAAGGAGACTTTCAGCTGTTCAGAGCAGGAACCCTCATGGATGGTCCCATTACCAGTGAGAAAATCCAGCATAAGGGAACCCCTTCACTTGACAGGGCGACTCAAAGTGGACAGCCCAGGCCAGATATTCAGGGAGGTGAGAACAGAGCTTGTACATGGAGTGGAGAGTTGCAGCAGCATTTAGAGCAGTTCTGAGGCAGAAATGTTTGGAGCAGGTCCAATTCTGCCACAGAGTGTGACACCCTCTGGTTCTACACTTGGAGAGAACCTCCCAGTTGGCTCTCTGGCCACACAAGGTCTGGCCAACAGCCTCCCTAGTGCAGGTACCCCGAGAGCTGAGTCCATGGGACCACCTGGAACAGCTCAGAAAGAAGAACATCCATCCAGTGACTAGAGCAGACATTACAGAGCTGTCCTGGTCTACCTGTCCCATTTTTCTTGGAGGAAAACTGTACCCTCTAGAAAAGACTGCAGCAGAGAGGGATAGTGTTGCCACAGGTATTAATTACAGATTGCTTTAAACCTTCAGTTGCTCTTGCAACACAGCAGCAACACCTGGCTGCACCTGTGGTACTCGAGCATCTTCTGAAGAGGCAGAGATTGCTTGGGATTGCCAACAAGAACACAGGTACATGCACCAACCTGTCCTGCAGTCTCCCCACACACCTCTGTGAGATTTACAGCAGCCTGTGAAGAACTGGCCTTCAGTAAAGGGAATGACAGCAGTAAGAAAAGCTGAAGGCTGCCCACATCTCTCCTGCCAGGGCGACTCTAGGCCAGCAGCAGCTTAAGTAGGTCTTACAAAGACTGACCTTTAACAAACTAATACTCATAAATACCAAAGACTGCAGTGTCAAAGAGCCACACAGAGGTGAGCCAGCACAGCACAGAAAGAAAGGGAAAAGCACGCTGGATTAGTGTTCAATAAAGAGCTTCTGCACCACCCAAGCACCCGGGTGCTGGCACTGTCTCCCTCTGAGGTTCAGGGTTTCTGCTCAGCTCGACACTGGGGCAGGTCAGCAGTTCCCTCTGTAGTTTGTCTCAGTCCATGTTCACCCGAGCCTGCTCGGCTGTATCTGAAGTGCAGCAGGTTTCTCTCAGGAGGAACAAGTGTTCAACTCAGGGCTGACTCCAACAGGACCAGCACACAGCAGTGGATCAGCCCCAGCAGTCACTAATGACAGGTTCTTGTGTGGCTGCTGGATTGTGCCAGAAAAGGACTCTTATTTAGGTCAGAACTGGACCATATCTCTTCCTGGCAAGAAGTACTTTGAGACAATACCAAGGTTAGTGTGACCAGAGCTCAATGCAGGGTAGTATTATGTGAGCCACTGAGGCAGAACACCCCAGTGCTGTGCCTGCAATGACACATCTGTCTTTCTGTCTTCATTGCACATGATCAGGTGTGTGTTTCTTGTGTTTCAGGATCCTGATTGTAGCTGGATATGCTCCAGTTCAGAGCCAGGAAAGCAGCCTGAGGCCCCCCTGCAGCCACAGTCCTGCTCTAAGGCTGTGCGTAGTAAGGCTTGACTTGGAACTACACTCAGGGATTAAAACCACCAGTCTTGATTTCAGGGAGACCTCGTTGATAAGGCAGTTCTGGATTCAGGCAGTTTGAGTGCACAAAGCCACCAGCTGTCACCGTGTCCTCCCATCTCAGCTTCCCAAGTCCTTTTCCCAGGCAAAGGGGTTCCAATCACCAGAAACTGATTCCATCTTCCTCTTCACACACCCCAGGGATGGCCACGTGCAGACATGAAGGAGGACAATCCAGAAGTTACTTGAATGGCAGAATGTGTGACTTACTGGAATACATTCTGTTCACAGGAGGAAGATCCTTCTATGTTCACCCACCAAAATTCACTGGACTCAGTCTGTCCTTTTCCCCATCAGAAGTTATGCGAGTGTTACTTCCATGACAGAGGAGTCCACCCCTTCAGGGATACGCAGACAGAATGTTTCTTTCTCTCCAAACTTAAAGTCATTAAAAAAAGGATACAAAGAACTGCTTTTGGCAGCAAAGAGGCATTTGAGACTTGGAAAAATCTGGAGTGCAGGACCCAAGTAGATGGGGAAGTAATCAGTCCTTGACCTAATAAATAGAATAGAAGGAAGTCTTCAAGGTGGCCAGTAGCCCAAACGAAACCTGAAGTCCTGCAGGGACCACGAGGAGCTTTAGTGCACCACACTCCATGGGGGCATCTCCTGGGATCCACTGCCACAGCTTCTCTGACACCTTTTGTTAGGCCCATGGACTACTTGGAATCCTGTAGTTCCTTGGCCTTCTTCAAAATCAGATGAACATCGGAGATAGGATAATCCTATGGCAAAAAAACAAAGGGATTTCAGTGACCACCCAGAACTCCTGGAACAGATTGTTTCACTTAAGCAGAGCAAACCTCGACAACAACATTCTTGGCCTATAATAACACACTGCCACGTTCAGTTATTCCCCCAACAGCTACAGTTTCCTGCTTTGTAACTGATCAAACCTCAACACCCTTCAAGGAGGTTTGTTGCCGTTTTACTTTGCCCTCCAAGGGCACAGTAAACTGTGCTGCCCCAGGGCTCTCTTCATGCCAGACAGCCTTATCAAAGCCAGTATCTTGTACAGCCCAAAGGAGGAACTGGCAGAACCTGAGACACCCAACTGTGCAGTGCAGGTGTTTCCAGCCTCAGGCTCTCACAGATCTTAGAACTAAACAAAACCCTCTGGCCAAAAAATTTAAGTGTTACATAGGGTTTTTTGCTCAAAATTATTCAATTTTTTTTTTGCAAACCAAACAAACATTAGAAACCTCCTGTCTATGATAATTTCTCTGTAGGCTAGAATGGGGGCACAAGCAAAAGCTTCCCCCTCTCATTACTGAGTATGCTGTAAGATCCCTGCAGTGTGGTACTTCTCTTGAGCCAAGCATACCCTCCTACCTTCTCACGTACCATCCTCCTCTCTCACAGTCCTATTTTAAGACTTTTCAAACTGCTCCCTATGCCCACTGTATTTAATCCTTACCTGTAGCAGCCTCATGTTCAGAGTGAAGTCTCCTTCCAGCAACTGGTCCCGGATGAGTCTGAAAGATGAAAATTATTGCAGCTACTTTTGACTCTTTACAGAGGAACTTTAGAAGCACAGACTACGCTGTGCCCTTACAGAGGTTTTGAAAACACTTTCACTACCCATGTGAACAGTGACAGTAACCTGTTCACCAGATGCTTTAATACACACCTACAGAAGACTCAGTGGACTTAGGGAAAGGAGGGAAAGAGGAGAACAGGAGGACTCCCCGTGTACTTACGTCAACATGGCACAGCAGACGAGCAGCAGGAAGTCGAAGCGCTTGTCGTCGGCAAAGAGGGAGTCCCAGATCCGGATCACGTCTGGCAGCAGGAACTCTTGGGACAAGAGCAGCGTCAGCCAGCGGAAGGCAAAGAACTGGGGTTTGATGTTCTGCTCTTGCTGTCAGACAGGCACCAGGCAAAGAGTGAATACGTGCTCCTGGCCAGCTCCCTACAAGCAAGAGATGCACCCCGTGTCTCCATCCCCGTCTCCTCCCTGCTCTAAGCTCCCAGCTCCTCCTGCAGCATCAGCAAACCCTCTGCCTCCTTTGGAGACTCTCCAGACTGAGGGATTTTCAGTGCAGCCACACTCCACACCCACAGCAGAGCCAGAAAATCCTCCTCTGTCCGTGGAGCAAAGGAAGCTTCTCTCCCTAACGGCACTGTTTGTGTTAGTTCCGTTAAACCTGCCAAGGAATTGTAAAGTTCCCATTTGAACAGCATTTTATCTGCAGAGCTGCAGCCCTCCCCCGCTAGCAGAGGCACTGTTTGTCAGGATTTCCTCTCCTTCCCAGAAGCCCTGTATTTATCAAAAGGTTTACTATTCAAAAACAGAAACAAAGATGGAGTTCACACTGATGGTGAGTAAAACTTCCAGCCTGATGCTTTCCTGTTTTCTGATGTTAAATCCAAGACACCATAAGTTTAAACCAAGATTAAACAAGTTCAGGATCCTGCTGACATTCTCAAGGACCAGCTGCTGCATGGCCAAGACCATTTCCTGTCAGCCAAAAGTTAAGCAGTTTATTTTCTCCCCACTGCATCAGCCATCAGCCAACACTGCGGGTTGTGTCACTGTGCTGACAAACCATCTTTTGGACTATAAAAGAAATATATCCTGATTTTTATAGATGAAGATCTCAGTGTGATTTGGTGAAGCTTGAAGCAACAAGAACAGCTTTCCCTTCCAAATCCTCCTTGGACTTTCACACCAAGTAGACTATAAGACTGAAGATGTTTGTAACAAAAGCTGCCTTCCACATGTTCTACAAAACTTCTGCAAACCCAAGGCACTCAGAGACCTTTGCATGAAAGAGAATGGTAGAACTGGCTGGGTGGGATTGTCCAGCTCACTGGATTTCACTTTTCCTTTGGAATGATCTCCATGCAGTTTAAGTCAGTGCTGTCAGGGCAGCCAGTGGCAATACAAGTGTGTGCATGGAAGGGAAGGTGTTTTTTGTTCTGCGGCCTCAACTTCTGAACAACTCTGCAGCAAATCCATGTTTTGCCTGATAACCACGAGTAAAGGCTCCAGCTCAACACAGGCGACCAAGGATCATGGCCAAGTCCCTTAGGACTCCCAGCTGGAAGCTGTGCAACAACCATTGTTTGCTTCCAGAGCCAGGCAGAGGAAGAAGCTTTGCTGTGTCAGCTCACCCTGGGCTCACTCCAAGGAGAGGCTGTTTCAGCTCACAGATAAATCTCTATGCCCCACTGGCAAAGCCTTCATATCCCCTGTCTGTTCTCTTCAAGCACAGTTTTACAAAACTGACATTCACTGTTAAGCTCCACTCCCCCCATCCCACCCCAGACCCAGAGTGACACCTGGCTCCTCACCAGTTTCAGATACAGCTCCACATCTTTCTCCTTTAGGGTGGAGTACACCTTCTCCATCTTGTAGGTGATACCACACTGAGAATCATCCAGGCTCTTGATGAAGTTGTCCCGAATTTCGGCCATTAGGTTGGTAAAGCAGAAAAAGGTGTCTGCTTCAGCATGTTCTGGGGAAAGAAAGTCAAGTCATAGGGGAAGAGAGGAAGCACCACTGACACAGGAACACAGCTTTAGAACCGTTCCTGCTCCATAATCTCATTGCTGTATTGGATTTCAGGAGTGGATCCCACCAGATCTTGGCTTGCTTGGTCTGGTACAGGACTCAACCACCATTTTTTGCTTCTTTCTTTATTAACTAAAAATGTCTACAGAGCCACTGCAGACACAGACCCTGTGTGGAACACAAGGTCTCCATGACATCAGGTCACAAACCAGTTATCTGTGCCCAAGAACATCATCTGCTCTCCCTGCCACCAGCACACACCCTCAGAGCTTCCACAAGTAGAAGCAACAGGCAAAGTCCTCCCATTCCATTCTTTTCTTGCCATGTATATATAAGGATGAGCAAACAAGAGCTTCTAAAGGGATTCAGTGCAACTTAGATCCAAGGACAACAAAAAAAACCCCCTGAAAAATCCTCACCTCCCATGTCCTCACCACTCCCAGCCCCTTCAGCTCCTACCAATTTGCTTTGATCCCCAAAACTCCTCATGCCATGCAGAGAACCCCCAGTGGAAAGGGCCCCTCACCTTTCCACTCGCTGTTCGGGTCTGTAGCAAAGGTGTAGTAGAGAGGCCCCACGATCTCATTCATGCCCTGAACGTAGGCTATCCCAGGATTTAGCTTGGCATAGATGAACAGGATCCTCTCCACCACCTCCCAGTGAGCTTCACAGCCGTTGGGCAGCACTTCATACTCGCTCAGAGAGCTGGGGGTGGTTTTAAGAGGGGAGCTCACCTGGAAAACAAGGCAAAACCCACAGCTGGATCAAGATAACCAACGGGCACAGATCACCGAATACACATGCCAAGCTTGGCTTTAAACACACACAGGTCCCCAAAGGATTTGGGCAGTTTGTACCAAGAGAAAGGGGAAGCACACAGGCAGTGGAGTCCTAGTGCTGCTGTCCCTGAGGAATGAATCAGCCTGTGCAGCAACAGTTTCCCTGAATCATTGCACCACGTGATCCCACACAGCAAGGAACCATAGCAGTTCTACTTTGTCAGTAGTATGAGGGAAGGTATTGATCTGTTGTGGTAGAAACCACCTTCCCCAACAGCACATGTGCTGTGACAGTCAGGAAAGAGGGAAGGGACAACACACATTGCAGCACATACCCAGCTCTTCTCCTAATTGCAGCTTTCTGAGCTCCAGTGCTCGATGACTATGTAAAGTCATAATAAATTCACGGTAAATTAACTCTTCAGTGTTTTGTTTCTATACAGGAGGGCACATGTATGACTCCAAAAACCAATCCTTAAAATGAAACACAGCTCTAATTCCCTGCTGTCTGTCAGGCACATCGACTGGTCCTACAACGTGTTTAGTATCTGCTGGGGTTATTTCCTTAATGTCAGTGCACAAGCAGAAAGAGAAACCAGGTGAAGGAACACCCTTCCCCTTCCCAGTTCCGAGGCCTCGCCCCGTGCCCCAGGACAGCCCCAGCCCCGGGCTCACGTTGGTGACCCCGCTGCGGTTCCGCGCCACCGTCTGCGACTTGAGCGTGGTCTGTTCCACCCGCCGGCGCAGCGTCTCGAACTCGTTCTGGGGGTCCAGGATCAGCAGGCAGGGATAGTCCGTGGGGCGCTGGAAAAACGCCATGTCAGGGTAGAGCCTCCTGGGATGCACACAGAAGGAAATCAGGCACAAGGAGGAAGGACGTGCCCCACGTCGAACGGGAGGCTGGGTTTAAATATTAAACTCGGTTTTCAAAGTACAGAGCGTTACCAGAACCTCTTGGGTTCAGAAACTTGTGCCTCACACACCTGACATCTTTGTCTATCTGCAGAAGCACCTCGTTATCTTTGAAGTAAGTGTTCCATCGACTGTCTGGATTGGGATTGAGGGGCTAAAGGGAGAAACAACAGAAACAGCACAAGAGTGTTTCACAGGTATTAAAATCCTTCTTTGCTGTTCCTCTGCCACAAAGTACCAGTCCCAGCACATCAGGGTCATGTTTTTTCTCATATTTTCAATCCTTTTTCACTTGTCTCAGTGGTTTTGTTCCCAGGTATCCTGTCTCATGTCAATGAGATTCCTGTTTGCAGCTCCAACCCTGTACAGTGGAGATGGTTTTTGGACTTGGGGTAAGAATTACCCACCGACCCAGTACTTTGGTGTTCTGGTTATGAGCTACAAGTATCCCTTTCTATCTCAGCTCTGAGAAGGCTGATTAAGCACCACCCCTGTGCCCAGGAAAAAGGAAATACATATTCCATGAACAACCTGTCCTGTATCTGACCAGTTTCCTAACATGATAAACTTAACTCCCCCCTCCACACACACCCCCCTCTCTCCACACCAAGATCCACACAAAGTTAAAAACTAACCAAGAAAACAAAAGCAACATTCCAAGGGATTCAAAGATCACTGTGACCTGCCTGTGTGGTTTCACAGACACACCAGTTTTACACCACCAAGGCTCCAGGGAGCAGAAGGGCAGGTCTCTGAGAGGACTGAACGTTCAGGGTGGTCATGGAGGCAGCTGTATCATTTTACAGTCTCTTTTGATCAGTTACTCCATTCCCTCCTCCCACACAAACACTCTTTAACAGCACTTTCAGAGAAGCAAAAAGCCAAAGGATGCAGGAAATAGTCCATTAAAAAAAAAAAGCCAGCAGCACTACTAGAAATAAGGGAGTCTCCTGCCTTCCACAACACAGTCCAGCTTGACCTTCCTGCCTCTTTTCTATCCTCTGCTTGGATTAACCTGCTCTGAGTCCACTCAAGAACCTGACTTCCCAGGAGAGCCTCTCTTTGCTACAGGTGCCTCTTGGGAGCCTCTCCCTTTTTCTGGGAGACCCATAGCCTGGGCAGGGAGCCTGAAATTGGGGGAGCAGGGGCTTGCACAGCTGGAAACAGCCCTTTCCAGAGCTATTGGTGCTTTGCCAATAATTCACTCTGAAGGCTTCTGTGCTGGCACCTGGGAACTTTCTCTCCTGCTGGCAAGGGAACAACAGTGGGAACAAGGAGCAGCCCAGGGGTCCAGACTCCAGAACAACAGTTTAGAGCTGTGAGGGATTTTCTGCAGCACAAAAGCTTAATAACACTCACGTGATCTTCTAAGGTCACGTCTTCCCTTGAAACACCCAGGTTGGCTTTGGCAATCCCAGGCTGGATAATCATCTCCTTCAGGAACTGGGAATAGAGATCCCTTAAGGAAGAGAAGAGGAATTTGTAACGAGGGAGATATAAGGTGAAGCTGAGCTCACAGACAGAGTGTTAACAGATCTCTCTGTCCCATCCTGCTCTTTCTCCTCAGCTGAGTTCAGCTGAAGGGGTCAATCCACCAGGCAGCTGAGAGAACAGCACATTCCACACAGGAACAATTTGTTTTATGAAGGCACTTAATTATTTAAGGACTGTTCTCCTTCTCTGCAGACATTATTAGGAATAAAAAGACAAAGTACCAACATCCTCACCTCTGTTTCTTCAGCAAAGAGCTCCATAAGGCTTTCTCTAAAGGGAGGTAGTTCAGGAGTATCTGCACAGGGCACAGAGACACATGAATTAGTGTTAAATGAGCTGTTACACCTGTAGGATGAGCCAAGCAAACACAGGGGTGAGAACTGGCTCTCTGAAAATATTGGGAGCTTTCTCCAGAAAGCCAAGCACTTTGCCAGGAGTATTTCAGGGACTGGTTTCTGACACAGACCTATTTGCAGGACTGATCAATAGCCAACCCAACCAAAATGCTCTCCTAGCTTAAAACTGAGGCTCTGCTCACATGCAAAGTGCTGATCTCCCCAAATTCCTGCTGACTTCGAGTGGCTTTTAAAGCTCTGGATTGACTGATAGTTTGTTTACGATTGCAAGCACCCAAAAAACCGCTACGTGCCTTTCACCAACCCCAAGAAACAAAAGCACCCGGGGCAAAACCCACCTTCCAGCAGAGGCAGCGCAGCCCACCATCGAAGGGGATTCCTGCGAACACCAGGCAGAGAGACAGCCACGTTAGCCCGTCCTGGCAGCGCTTCTGCTCCCGAGGCTTCCCCAGGGGCGCTGCCGGGGCTGTCCAGGAGCGTCCCGCGGGGAGACACTGCACCACACCCCGGGGCTGTCCGGGAGTGTCCCATAGGGAGACTGCACCGCACCCCGGGGCTGTCCGGGAGTGTCCCATAGGGAGACCGCACCACACCCCGGGGCCGCCGCCGAGCCCGAGCCCCCTGCCCAGCCCTCCCCGGGGGCACTCACCGCTGAAGCAGAGCTCGCGGAGCTTGGCCAGGGCCACCGTGGGTTCGCCGAGCACCTCCTGGAAGTCCGCGATCCTGAGGGGAGCGGAGCCGCGCGCGTCACTACGGGCTGGGGTGGGCACCGCCAGACCCCCGGAGACCCCGACCTCCCAGAGCCGCGACTCCCCGGAGACCGCCCCGGCAGGGAAGGGAGGGGAGGGAGCCCATCCCCGGCGCGGACACGGGACACGGGCACGGATGCGAACACCGACCTGCTCTGGTGCAGCCGCGACATGGCGGCCCCGGCGCCCCCTCCCCGCGCGCCGCGAAAACGCTCCGGCTGGAAACGGGGCCCGGGGGTGTAACGGGACCGGCCCCGCCCGTGACCCCGCCCCCACCCGCCCCGGGGCTGACAGGCAGCGAAACCCCGCCCACAACGCGCTAAGCTCCGCCCCGCCCGCCTCAGGGCGCCTTTCCTGAGCGCTGACCCCGCCCCTTGGTGTGGGCGTGGCCCTAAGCCCCACCCCTGCCCGCCCTTCCCCAGCGCTCCACCCCCTCAGCACCGAGCTCCGCCTCCTCTCCGCCTTCAGCCCCCTCCCTGCGCGCTAAACCCCGCCCCTCTCCTCTAAGCCCCGCCCACGCGCGGGCCCTTCTTGGCTCGCTAAGTCCCGCCCCCCGCGTGGGTGTGGCTCTAAGCCCCGCCCCCTTCCCCTCAGGGCGCTCTCGGGGCTCCGCGGGCTCGGTCCCGGCTGCCCCGGGCTGGCCCTGCCCCGTCCCATCTCCCCGCGCTCCCCGGGACTGGGGGACACCCTGTGGGTCCCGCACAGGCACCAAGCGCCAGCAGGGCCTGCCGGTCCCCCCCAAGCGCTGAGGGAACCCCGGGGCGGTTACGCTCCGGCCCGGTGCCAACGTCAGCCGTGAGCGCGGCCCGCGGCAGTGGCGCCCCTCAGTGAGGGGGGCGCGATGGGAGCCTCAGCGAGCGGCCCGCGGGGCTGCGCTGGCCCGGCCCCGGGGAGGCCTCGCCCTGCCCCGCGCGATGACGCCAGCGCTTTGGGCCGCGTGGCGTCACGGTAACGTGACGTCACGGCAGCGTGCCCGTTCCCGCAGGGTCCCCCCGCAGCCCGGGCGTTCCGGCCAGGCCGGGGTTTCCGGGGGAGGCGGTGGCGGCGCTTCCGGCGCGGCGGGAGGAAGTGACGGCGGGTTTGTTGACAGCGGAGGCCGCGGCGGGGGGAGCGGGGCCGAGCAGGACGCGGAGCCCGTCCCGGGCACCGGGACCAGCCCCCCATGGCGCCAGGTGAGTGCCGCCGGGCCCCTCTCCAGCCCGGCCCGCGGGCACCGGGCCCGCGCGCCCGGGCGGGGGGAGGATCCGCCGCCCCCGGCAGCACCGCGCGGAGCCCCCCGGCGCTGCCCCATCCCCTCCCCGGGACTGCCGGGCCCCGCCGGGCAGCGCCCCGGGCCGCGGCGGCAGCGCCGGCGCAGCCCCCGAGGTGACCTCTGGATCTTGCCCCGTGCCGGGGAGCTCGGGAGGGCTCGGGCTCGGGGCCAGCCCTGCCCGCGGCTGCTGCGAGCGCTCGCAGGGCTGTCAGAGCCCATCGCGGGCTGGCGGAGCCCCCGTGCCCCCGGAACTCCCGGGCCTCCCGGGTGTCCCCTTGAGAAGGTGACTTATGGGATGGAAATCCATGATGTAATTCAGGGAGCCGAAGGAACATTTTTGCTTCGGGCAGATACAAAGATCAACACATTTCCCGAGCTGTCTCATTTGCGGTGTCAGTCGTGGCAGGCTGACAAGTTTGGGAATTGTAGGCTGTGCTGGGTTACAGAACAGTTCGATCTCCTCCTACTTCTCTTCCCCCGGTGTGAGCAGGGATGGGGTTTCCCCACACGAGATCCATGGCCCATCCATTAACACAGTCCCAGTGATTTGCAGCTGCAGGACGCCAGCAAAAGTGACAGTGCACTTTCCCCTCGGAGCGGAACCTGTGCCAAACTCTGCATTTACGTGACATTCGTTATTCTAGAGTCGCTGCAATCACTCATGTCAGTGCACAGTGTTTGCCCTCTCCTTGGACGGGTCCCTGATGCTGGAAGAATCAGCTTTGCCAATTATTTCTGTAGCAGCAGCAGCAGCAGCAGCGTAAACGTTCTGTGGTTGGCGCGGAGCCAGGGTGAGTCAGGCTTGGCTCTGGGCACTGCCTGGAGAGAGGCTGGCAGAGAGGATCGGTCTGGAGTCCAGGGGAGAGGATATTGGCACCTGCAGCCCCAGGAGTGCCAGGGGCTCACGTGCCAGTGCAGCCTGGAACGCTGTCACCGTTCAGGTGCAGCCTGCAAACAGGCAATATTGCAAAGAGACCGGTGGGACCTGGTGATGGGGTGAGTGGAGCTGCCTGTGCTGGGGCTGGTTTTGGGCCTGTGGATGGTGTGCCCATGGAAATG